>JAJPUD010002267.1:132792-159844 GCA_023553655.1 Myrmecobius fasciatus
CCAAGTCACAATCTCTTAGTGCACTAGAAAACTTTCAAAAGAGTTCATCTATATTGGTAGTTTCATTAACAAAAGTTTGTTACACCAATGAAGCAAAGGACCGTTTAAAAACAAATATTAGTGTTATTTTCTATCCAGTCCCTGCCCCATTATTTCTCCTTTCCAAAAAGATGAGGGAAAGGGAAAGAGGGAGGGGAAGAGGAAAAAAAGGGAAGGGAGGAGGGAAAGAAATAAGAAAAAAGTGATTCTGGGCTTTAAAACCAAACTATCTGTGAAATAAATCTTATTGTGCCATTTATTTCCATAATAAAATAAGAGGTATGGTATCATGGGAAAATTTTTTCCAATAGGATAGTTTCATTCTTTCACGTAATTAAAATTTACTGCATACCTATTATGTGCCTAACATTGCATTGGGTGCTGAGTATAAGCCCATAGCAGCTGCTTAGCTCAGAAAAAGGGCTACACTCTCCCTCTTGGGATTTCTGTCCTCCAATTTTCTTTGTGCCTAGCCCTTCTAATTTGTGTCATACTTATCTGCTTATTTGCCTTATCTCCTCCAATAGATTTGAAACTCCTGGAGGGCAGAGACCAAGTTTTAATTGCCTTTGAATCCACTCAACAGCTAATGCAAAGCCTTACAGATAGCTGGGAAGTAAGTATTTTAGACTGAATGAAAACACACAACACACACAAAAAAAATTAAAATCTAAGGCAGTAAATTAGTAGCAGATGAGGGGTGCAAAATAAAACATCCCATTAAAAAGAGATCACAATGTACTAGAAAGATTAGGAAAGGGCTTCCAGTACAGTACCCTGGACAGTTAGGGAAGAAAGCAGGAGCAAAACTACTGAACAAAGACTTCAGTTCAGGTTCAATTAAGGCTGTGGGCTCAGAAAAACATAAATTCTTAATTTCTTTTTTTATCTTTATGTTCCCCACTGCCTAGCACAGACCTATAAGTGACAGATTGACAGATAATTTCTTAGGTACTTACAATATGCCAGGCACTGTAGGGATTGAGATACAAATGAGGCAGTCACTGCTTTCAAGGAGCATACATTCTAATGGGAAGACCATATGTAAAGGAGAGTCAGCAAGGGGTTGAGATACAAGAACTGCCACAGCATGGTTCAGAAATGAGTGAAGTATCACAGAGTACAAGAACCAGGCAAAATAAGGCAAAAGCTGATCTATTAAGAGCATGAAATCCCAAGGGCAGACAGTAGGGTTTTTAGTATACAGTAGGTCCTTAATGAAGGTTTGATGGAGTGAACTGTATTTACAATGTAAGCACTGGAAAAATCACTAAAAATAGTTGAGCAAGGGAGTGTCATAACAAAGAGTTTGGGTTGACGTCAAACACTTAAGAGAATGCTGGATACTTTTATAGTTATAGTTCCCATTTGCTGTCTGTTTTTCTTCCATGTTTTCTTAACTGCCATTTTCCCCCATTTCTCTTTCAGCCACTCTACTGAGACTCCATATCTGAAGGACTTCAGTCATTGTGCCCATGGCTTTGATATTCCTTGAGTCCACCTTCACAACTTCCAGAACTTTGCAATCATTCACTTTGCTCAGGTTGATGAAAATGTGCTATTGGAGTATCTCTGACTTCAATATCACATACCAACAATTAAATCTTCTCCTATAGTCCAGCTAGAAAATGCCTTAAATATAAAGCTTTGAGTCCTATTTGGTAAGTTAATTTACAATTCTGCCCATTCTAGATTCAATTCAAAATCCTATGTTTAGTACACAGACTGAAGAATTAATATTCAGATTTGGAACTCTTTAAGTGACAATTGAAATGGAGAGCCAGCATGCCTCCTCCCACATCAGCACCTTGGCCAGAGCAAGTTCAGAAAGAATGTGACCCTTTGGTAATCCCATTTTAAATGAATGACTAGAAGTTATTAATTCAACTCCCTTGAGAGTCAAAGGGTCACAGTTTCATTAACTTGTTTAAGAAATATTTATGAAGTCCCTTCTTTGAAAGCACAGATTGTAGGAACATAGGTTTAGAGCCAGGAGAGAACTTAGAGATCATCTATTCCAAGTCTACCACTATTTTATAGCTGGGGAAATAAAGTTGGGGGAATGATGATAAGAAGTAACATTTATTAAGTATCTAATATATGCCAGAATTGTTTTGGTTTTTTTTACAAATGTTAAGTCATTTTATCACAGAAACCCTCCAAAGTAGGAGCTCTTATTACTTCCATTTTATAGCTGAGGAACTGAGGCAAGCAGAAGTTGAGTGACTTGCCTAAGATTATACAGCTACTAAGTAGCTGAGTCTGGATTTGCCCCCTTGGGTTTTCTGACTCTAGGCCCTGTGATCTGTTTATTAAGGTACCTAGTTACTTCAGAGATGTTTAATTATTTGTCCAAAGCTCATAAACAGCAAGTGGCCAATCTTGATTTTGATTTCAGATGTAGTGATTCAAGGTCATCCCTTCAGGTTCAGTGCTCCTCCACTGCCTCTTAGATGCCTATTTATTCTTGAAACAAAGCAAGGTCAAGTTCATGAAACTATTCCATTTGGCCAATATTCTATCTCCAAATGTAAAGACAAAATGAATGGAAATTCTACACTCATCCTCTAATTGTTTAATCAATTGAATGCTTAACCACAGCCAAGCTTTTCTCCCTTGTTTTTTCTTCCTATCCAGATTCCACCCCTCAAGATTTTCAAGGAAGAGTAACTCCCACTGTTGAAATGTATGAATAGGTAGAGAGGTATTTAATAAGGTTTGCTGATGAATTGATAGGTAGATCACTAAACTAGTTGGGAATGAGAAGATAGGAATCCAGTGATGGTTCCATTAATAATTCATCGTGATCTATCTGGACTTAGTCTTCCTTATCTTACAGAAATTAAACTGATCTCAAAGATCTAATATCATATGAGTTCACTAATAATTTTCTGAAAATCTGGATACTTAAAAAGCTTCTTGTAAACTAGAATGCATTTTTATATTAGGAGATAGGAGATCAGCATAGCCACATTATTTGATTTGCCCAAGGTCATACAGTGAACAAGCTCTGTAAAATCAATCCATAAACAAGCATTTATTAAGCACCTACTGCATGCAAGTGCTCAGATTACAATAACAAAAACTAAGTTCTGACATCAAGAAGAATATTTTCTTCAGAAAAGATAAAAAATATACCCATAAGTAAATACAACAAATGTATACAAAGTACAAGATAATTGAGGGGAGTAAGTGCTTATTTATGAGGTGGTATTTATACTAAACTTTGAAATGAAGAATTCTAAGAAGTCAAGGAGAAGGAGTGAATTGCAGATATAGGGGATGGTCTACATAAAGATGAGAAATTAAAAAATAGGATGTTGTGTATGAGGGACAGTAAGCATATTAGCTTGGTGGAATGTTTCCTTACTAGTAAAATAACCTTTTTTCCAACTCTAGAATTCTATGGTATATGAAATCATTGATTCATGTCTGAGAACAGATTGAATCATCCTTATCCAGCACCAGACCTTCTAAGAATTTTGATTTTCAAAATCAGGAGAATCACTAAATTCTTTCAGATATTGACTACTTTTGTGACTAAAACCAAATCACTTTAATCAATCAACATTTATTAAATTCCTAAAAATATATCTCATTTTTTTGTACTTCACAGATATTTTATTTGCAGTTTAGGGGGGGTTGTTTTGGGGGTTTTGTTGTTTTTACAAATTAAAGGTGAGCAAGTCTATCAGCACTATTTTTCCCTCAACAATATGTACTCACATCATGCCTCTGTATCCCATTTTAATTATTCTCACAATATTTCAAACTTTTTAATTATTATTATTATTATGTCTGTTATGGTAATCTGTGATCAGTGAACTTTATCATTACTATTGCAATTGTTTGGGTATTCTATATACCACACTCATATAAGAAGTGAACTTAATAATTGTTGTATATGTTCTGACTGGTCCACCAACTGGTAGTTCTCATTTTTCTCCTTCTTGAAACAACAATATTGGAATTAAGTCAATTAATAACCCTACAATAATCTTGAGAGTTCATGTGAAAGGAAGAATCATAGCCACTCCAACCTTCAGCAACCATCACCTTAATCAGTGTGTAGCCACTAACATCAGGACAAGACCCTCCACCACTAAAAAGATTTAAGACTCACTGAAGGCTCAGATGATGATTAGTAATTTTTTTAGTAATATGGTATTTTTAATTAAGGTCTATATATTGTCTTTTTTTTAGATATAACACTGTTGTACATTTGACAGAATACAATATAATGTCAAGATAATTTTTATGTGCCCTGGGAAACCAAATTCATGTGACTTGTTTTATTGTGATAGTCTGAAACTGAATCTGCAATATTTCCAACATGCCTGTGCTAAACCTTGTGGATATAAAAGAATGTAAATAGAAGTGCCAGCCTTCAAAGAGTTTATAATCTAATCTCTGAAAATCAGGTTTCTCAAGTATAAAATAGAAATAATACTTTGCACTGCCTATTATAAGGAAAAAGTGATATTATTCTTACCCTTCTACCCAATAAAACATGCTTTAATCCCAATCCTGTTCAACTACATTTAAACTAATATAAAAAAATTCATTCTAGCTATACTGTATCAGTAACTAATGGCATTTTGTCTGAGTTCCCTACCATCTTCCCCAAAAGGTCTGTGAAATTTACATTTTAGTGCACCTAAAACAGCTCTGTTTCAGAACAGGGATGTACTAATATGCAGAATTTTCAAACTATAGAATGGACAAAGTGATGTTGCCAAGAACTTTCCCGATTCTAGCAGAAACCTTCCCTACATATATAATTGTAGCTTTTGCCTTAATCTTTAGATCATGAGATCTATATTATAATTGTAGGAATCTTTCCACCCATAAACTATGAATCTTTGAAAGTAAACACTGTAGCTATTCTTTTCTCCATTGGTTTTAGATGGGGGGGGGGATTGCATCCCAGCATTTAGTACATTGCCTAGACCACAGCAGGCTCTTAATAAATGCTAGCTAACTGACCTATAATAGGAATCTGCATATTTAACCAAGATAACTCACATAAGAAAATAGACTCCTAGAAAAGTGGATCAAACCTTCTTTCGGCCCGAACGAATGCTCAATCCGGTCCTGATATGATTTTGATATGATTAGGTTAGTTCAAAGAAAAGCTAGATAGTGAGAAGGCTGAAAAGTAGGTCCTATTAGGACTAGCTAAAGAACTTGGGGATTGTTAGAAGGAGCATAAATACAAAAGCAATATTCAAGTGTCATTCAACAAGCATTTATTACAGATTTACTATGTGATGAGCACTAGGAATTATAAAAAACAAAAACATAGCTCTCTGTATTCAAGACACTCACATTCTAATGGGGAGAGAGGTCAACTTGTAAACAAGTAAGTACGTACATGATGTAGAAAAAGTAGATTAAAGAGGCTAGATTTAAGATTATTCCATCTCAGAGAACCGAAGTAAGAAGGGAGGGAAAGATTAATTTAAACTTGATATAAATCAAGTTAGGTCAACAAGCATTTATTAAGCATTTACAACAGACCAGGCACTGTGCTAAGTTTTGAGAATTCAAATATGGAGATAGTCTTTGCCCCCAAGTAGCTTACATTTTAATGGGGGAAGATCACACATAAAAGGCAGCTGAAAGAGCAGGAGGATAGTGAGGGCATGGTAGACAAATGTCCTGTGGTGATGAATTAGCAGCATAGTTTGGGGTTGGAAAGTAGGGGATAATAAAGGAAAAACATCTGAAAAATCAGAGATATCTAAAAGAGAAATGGGCTGCTTTAGAAGGTCTATAAATAAAGGCTGGATGATTGTTGGTTAGGCAAATCAGAGAATGGATTCTTGATCAAATATAGGTTGGATTAAATCCCCTCCAATATTTAGATTCTATAATTCTATAATAATAATAGCTATAATAATTCTATAATCATAATAGCTAACCTTTATATAGAACCTATTACATGTCAGGTGCTATGGTAAGTGTATTACAAATATTAACTCATAATACCTGGGAGGTAAAGTTTAGGAAACTAAAGCAGACATTAAGTTTCTAGTCCCAGCTCATATAGCTGATAAGTGTCTATAGTCACATTAGAACTCAGTTCTTCCTGCCTCCAGGATTACCTACCTGTCTCTTAATGATTCCTAATTTAGCCTTATATATGCAATGTTGATGCCAGAAGGGGAAAAACAAGTACACTTGGTCATTTCCTCCCCCATTGAAGGAACCCTGACCTTCCTTGTCTTTAGAGACTTCCATTGGAATAGATCCTGGAAAGGCTAGAAATATCAAAGGTCAAATGAGACCTTGTCTCAGAACAAACAGGGCATGGTCCTTCTTTGCAAGAATCACCATTGTCTCAGCTAAATGATGCAACCAACCTCCAGTGGGGAACTCTAGTTCTGGGGCCTAAATTTGTCCTCCTGGGTGAAAGCCAAACTTTTTGTCCTACTGCAACTCACTCAATCGTCCCATATCCTAGGATTCTTAGTTGCAGCTCTGCTCCCTAACCTCAAAACTGTGGTACTCCAATATTGACTCTTGCAATAACAATACTATATTTTGGATACATAGTATCCAAACAGATAATTTATGGATACTATATATCCAACAGAACTGATTCAGTAGACAAAAATGAAAATAATCTTGCCTTTCTCCCCCCCATTCCCCAAGAAAATAAATAACACTAGGGATTGGAGAAGGGGGCATGGGCAAGCCTGTGGATTTGCTATCCTGATTAGAAATCCCAGATCTGTTCTACATCAACAGTTCTCCTAATGTCATCTGGGTTCTCTGCTCCATCCAATTTCTCTTTCAACTTTTTACCTGAAGAACCCAAAGTTGTTATGGGGAGGGGAAAAAGATGATGCCTTCCTTCCCGAGCCATCAGAAAGGATACCCATCAGTGCCAATCTTCTCCTTTTGTGTGCCAGGATGCAATCAGAAGCACACAAAGGTGTTTCATCCCCCAGGCTGTGTCAGGGACCCAGCATGTCTCGGCAGGAGGCCCATTGTCTGGCTGTACACACTGCCTGTCATCGGGCTGCACCCTCACCCGGCAGAGCCTCTTCCCCACTTCTCCTGGCCCAGCCTTCTCTGGCTCCATTTTTTTTTGCCTTTTAGACAGGTCTTTAATAAGACCCTTTCAAGTTCCCTTTGTGCTCTCCCTCATGTCGAATTTGTGAATCATTCTGGCTGCCAGAGTCGTGTCTTTCTCTGGGAGCTGGGGTTGAAGAGTCAGCAGCAGCCAGTGTCTATGCTGCATTGTGCAACTTCTCTGACTCCAAGGGGCAAAGATTAATTCTTTCGGCATGATGCACAACTGGGATCCACAGCCCCTTGTCCTCAATCCGTGTGCACACCTGGCTAGGGTACCACCCTTATGGCGGCAACAAAGCAGAAAGTGATCCTCACCAGAACTTGGGCAGGGGAGGAGAAGGGATGGTATACTTAGAAAGGGGACCATCTAGTCAAATTTCTTCATTTAACATAGGAGGAAACTGAGGTCCAGGGAAATTCTGTGTCACACTGAGTTGTGAGTGAGACAGTCAGGATTCAAATCCTCATCTCCCAAAGAACCGAGACAAGTTTTGCCTTTCTTTGGGCAGTACTTAGCACAGCCCCTGACACATTGTAAAATAAAAGATTAATAAAAGCTCACTGATTTGACTTATTGACTAAATTGGACCTTCAATATAATCTTATAAGGAGATAATATTAATTGGTGCATTTTATAGTACTTTAAAGATTGTAAGTCATTTTACACGTATTATTTCATTTGACCCCTGCAATAATACATCTGGGAGGTATCTCCATTTTATAGCTAAAACTAAGATTAAATGGGTCTTCCTAATGGCAAGTCCAATATTCTATCTACTACGCCACATAGTTCATCAGGTATTATTATCTCTGGATGACAAGTGGGGACTTGAGGCAAAGATGGCACATAACTTTAGGAAGCGTCAGTGTCATGTGGCAGAAATCCATATTCTACAGTTGTGGAGTCTTACAGTCATAAAACCTGGGCTTGACTCTACAGCCCTGACACATACTAGATGTGACACAGATAAAAAAAAAAAAATCAAGTCTTCTTGAATCAGTTGCCTCATACGTAAAATATGTGAACTCTTTTGTCCTGCTTACCTGAAGGATCATTGTTAGGAATGAGATATGTAAGAGCTTTGCATCCTGTAATACACAGTACAAATGAAAGTTATTATTGTTGTTACTGCTATCATTGCCTAAGGTCTCCCAACTAATTAATAAGATGGCAGAATTAGAGCCCAGAATTCCTGATCCTCTTCCCTTATTCCCACCAGCTTAGTGTACTATACTATATTATTTTTTAAAAAGGAAGATATAAAATGCCATGAAAAATCCAATAATGGTATATGATTTCATTTTCTTATTTGCCTTTCCAGATTTAGATTTATTGAATACTATACATCTCCACATGTTATGTTCTAGCCAAAATAACCTCTTTGCTATTCTCTGAAATCAATAGTCTATCCCCCTCCTCTGGGCCTCTGTACAAACTACTCCTCTCCCCAAGCCTGGAATCCACTATGTTCTTACCTTTACCTATTAGAATCTTTAATTTATCAGTGTTCAACTCATAGACCACATCAACCATTACTTCTCCCTCCCAACTCCCCAAAATATGTCTGTATTTATCCATTGACCTATTATATCTCTCTCAGTAAAATATAAGCTTCTTGAGGATAGGGACCAATTTTAGTTTAACTTTACATCCCTAGTATATTGCACCCTGCATTACTTAATGAATGCTTAATTAAACCCATTGGATAATTGATTAATTTTCATTGACCTTTATTGATTATAGACTGACAGAACCAGGTCTGGGGTATATTAGCTATTGAAGTTCAAAAAATAGAAAAGGAAAGTAGCTTTCATTTTACAAGGATATTATAATATGGAAGGTATTTTAAGTTCCATGGAAGAAAAGCACTATGTCAATACAGGATATGCTTTGTACATACAAATGATTTATTATTATTATTACTTTGGGGCCAAAGCTTTCCCTACCAGCTCCATAACCTCTTGAGCCAGATAAAGCAAAGAGTTTTCCATTAGTTGCTTCTCTCCTAGATGGAATCTGTTAATCCAATTCTTAAGTGATCCTGTCTTCACAGGTCCCCATCTCACCAACCATCACTCATCTCTAACCATAGACCAAAGAACAGAATTTACTTATTTATTTATAAGCATCTCAATCTCCTTTCTCACTAGATATGTATTCTCCAGATAATACCACAAATCTTAAGTTGCATCCAAAAGAATCCCTCTTTTCCACTGTCCTTTCTTATTTCTAAGTGCCCTTGACTCTTTTTAAGCATTTTGTCCTTCTTCTCCAGAGTAACACTGGATCACTTTAGGAAGCTTTTTTTAGTTATCATGTCATTCTTTTAATTCACTGTATCTTGCATTCTACCAAGAAAAACCTACTTCCCAGGGCAACGAGGTGGCACAGTGGATAGAGCACCAGCCCTGAAGTCAGGAGGACCTGAGTTCAAATCTGGTCTCAGACACTTAACATTCCCTAGCTGTGTGACCCTGGGCAAGTCACTTAACCCCAATTGCCTCAGGGGAAAAAACCCTACTTCCTCCTTTCTACATCTAAAATGCTGTCCCAAATAACCCCATATTCTTGTACTCATAAGTGATTTTTTTAACTTAACTGAATTTATCCCTATTAAATTCAATCCTGTTAGATTTAATGCACTGTTTTGTCCTTGTAAGGCCTTGTTTGATTCCTTCTATGTAACTCAACATTATAACTTTACTTCTAAACTTTTTTTCACTCACAAATTTGATAAAAAATATCTTCTATATTTTCAAATAATCATTAAAAAATATTGAACAGTTCTAAGGGGCAAATCTTTATGGCACTCAGAGACTCCCAAAAGGCTGGCATTAACCACCAGCATTTGAGTCCTCTGCAAGATTGGAAAATACATAAAGACATCTTACCTCAATTTTAGCAAAACATGTGGTAAAGATCTTCATGATACCTTTGGGAAACAAAATGGAAAGATGCCAATTTCATTCAGCCCATATCTCTACCTTTTGTCCATAAGGACAAATTAAAAGATTTTGGTAAATATCTTGAAAAAAAAAATAAACATATGGTATTTGTAGTATTCCCCTTATCCTGATAGTCTAGGGAAGTAAGCTTGATTATCTGATTTGACTATTTTCTTGATGAACTCATGATGGCTTTCTATAATCACTGCTTCTCCTTTCCACTAATAAACTAATAAACAAATAGGAGAATATTTGCGATAGTAACAATAACACTATAAAGAAAAACAACTTGAGGAGGGGAAGATTCTGGGAAGATGTTGGAATAGGTTGGTAAATTTCAAGCTCTCCAGATTTCCCCCATAAATAGAACAAATTTGTACTTCTGGGTGAACAGAGACTAGTGAAAAATCAAGACCTGGGGCAGAATAGGGATCCTCCTGGTTCAACCCAAAAAGATCTGAAGAAAGACCCCTGGCCAGGGACTAACCCATGTTAAATACAAACGCCTCTGAGCTAGTTCTGTAAAAACAACTAGTGGAGCCCCACAGAACAAGCTAGATTTAGCTGGAGCCTCAGCAGGAACTACAAAAACTTTAATCTCCAGGACTGCATGAGGAATCCAGGGTCTGAGTCCAGAAACACTGAGGGAACCTCAGTTGATCAGGAAGACCAGGCCCAGCCAGCTGTGCTGCCAAGACCCAGTCCTGGGAGAAAAGGAGGCAGCACCTGGTGACATGTGCAGAGGCAGCAGGGGAGGGACACTGCTGGTTGTGGGCACCTACAGGAGGAGTAGCTCTTAGTTTGGGGTTCCAAGTCAGAGGGAGAGCTGAAGGAAAGTTCGAGGCACCATCCCCCACAATTAGAGGTACTTACACTAATACCTCTTATTTAAAAAAAAAAAAAGAACCTGCCAAGAAGGAATACCACCAAAGAAACATATTATGGAAACAGGAAAGTCCAGGATTCATCTTCAGAGAAAGACATTAGTAAATAAATAAATAAAATAAAATGAGAAACATTGAGGAAAAATTAAAATAAATAAAAATAAAAACCATCCAAGAAAAAGCAAGATAAAAAAAAGTTAACCAACTAGAAAAAAGAGTCTCAAAGATAAAAATAACTCTTTGAAAATTAGAATTAGAAGCCAGTGGAGCTATGAGAAACCAAGAAATGACAATACATTATAAAGAATGAAAAAATAGAATAAAACGTAAAACACCTTATAAGAAACATGACAGATTTGGAGAACAGATCAAGAAGAGAAAACATAATTTTACTGTCTGAAAGTTGTGACAAAAAAAAAGAACCTTGACACAATAATGAGAAATAATCCAAGAAAATTGTCTTAAAGTGATAGATATTTTTTTCTATTTCTACTTTCCCTTCATGTTCTAACAGTCACCACCACAGCAAGATCCTTTGTGGAAAACACATAGGAATGTTATTGCCAAATTTCAAAACCCCCAGATCAAAGAGAACATTTTCCAAGAAAGAAGAAAAAAAAAACTAATTCAAATATGCTAGAACTACATTTAGAATTACACAGGACATATTAGTAACCATGATAAAAAAAAAAACCGCAGGTCCTGGAATCATATCTATTGACAATCGAAAGAATTAGGCCTATAGCCAAAAATATCATATCCAGCAAAAAAAATCTATAATATTGAATGAGAAAAATGGGCATTCAATGAACTTGCAGATTTTCATGACTTTCTATCAACTAAACCAGAACATAAGAGAAAATTTAACATATAAGAACCAATATTGAAGATCAATTTCAAAAAACAGCATGGACAAATTGTTTACGTTTTTTGACATGGGAAATATATACCATATGTTCAAGATTGACATCAATAATAGGGTAGCTCAAAAGAAAGATTGGGGCAGAGTTAAGGTAAAAATAGTAATCATGTTATATAAATGAGATGCAGACTAAGAATAGACACAGAAGCATTAAAGGGGGGAGGAGTGCTTATAGTTCTGAAAATCTATTCAGAAGGACAATGAGTTAAATAGGCAAGACTACATATATACCACGAAGGGTTTAGCATCCCCCAAAATCTATGAAGAAATAAGGTGGGGAGGGACAGGCAGATGGAGAAGCAAAGGTTGCAGGAAGAAGACAAGGGAGGGATCCATGGGTTGGGGCGAGGTTAAGTAATAGCAAGGCAAGTAAAGAAGTAGAATTAAAGCCAAGAGACAGCAGGAATGTGTAAGGACAGAGTGGGTGTCTGTATGTATGTGTATATATATGTATGTATATATATGTATATATATATATATCTACATGTGTATATATAAATATTTCCTTTCTTATATAGACTATTTGATTGGGGGAGAAAAGGGGGAAAAACAAAGAAAAAAGGTGCACAGCAAAGAACAAAAAAAAAATTTACAAGTAAACAAAAGGACACTCATGAATATAATTTCTTCTTACAACACACACACACACACACACACACACACTTTCTTCAACTAGTAATTTGTTGTTATGTATTTTGAATCCTCCCTGATGTTCTGCTGGGTACATGACAATGTTCTCTTTTGTTTTATTTTGTATTCTTTTTGTTTCTTTTTTTTAATAATAATTTTTTTAAATAACTTGAAAAATAAATTATGAACTCTGTTCAGATCAATAACCAATCACTTACTTTTATACCTTTTATACTCTTTTTTTATATCTTTTATACCTATGGTATAAAATGCAATACATTTTAAGACATTGCAAATGAGCATGAGCAAACAACACAGACCCTTACATTTGCAAAGGACTACATTTTTTCTTCAGAGGAAGATGGAAGAATTGAGGGAAGGGGAAACCAGCGGTAGTGTTGGGGGGGAAGAAATAAGAAAGTCATTGAAGCACCTTTTAAAAAGCACAAAAAGAAGCTCAGAGGAAAGGCTTGAAAGTAACTTTGAATTTATTATATATATATATATATGTACATATATATATATAATTTTTTAAAGCAAGTTGTATTGAATTCAGGCATACTTCTTTATTGTACTTTATTGGACTTTGCAGATAGTGTAGGAGGGTTTTTTTGGTTTTGTTTTGAAAATTTGTTTTCTTGTAGATAGGATTTTTCTTGCATAACTTGTCAAGTATTTCAACATTATTAATATGTCGTGGACTTCCTGCCATCTAGGGGAGGGGAGGGGACTGGGGGTAAAATTTGTAATGGAAAGCTTTATAAAGATCAATGCTGGGGAACTACCCATACATATGTTATACAAATAAAAAGCTTTAATATTAAAAAAAAAGAAAGAAAGTTTGTGGCAACCCTGCATTGAGAAAGTCTAATAGCAACACATTTTCCAAAAACATGTGCTCACATTGTGCTTCCATGCCACTTTTTTTAATTCCCAAAATATTTCAGACTTTTCCCATTATTATTATACCTATTAGAGTGATCTATGATCAGTGATCTTTGATGTTTGGGAGTGCCATGAATTGTATCCCTATAAAACAGCAAACTAAATAAATGTTGTACGTGTTCTGACTACTCCAACAGGCTGTTCCCCTTTCCCTCCCTCTCATTGGATCTCCCTATTCCATAAGACACAACTATATTGAAATTAGACCAATTAATGACCCTACAATGGCATCCAAGTATTCAAGTGAAAGGAAAAATTAATTAATGAGGTAAACTTCATTGTTGTCTTATTTTAAGAAATTGCCACAACCACTCCAACTTTCAGCAACCACCATCCTGACCAGTTAATAACCATCAACACTGAGACAGGTCTTCCACCAAAAAAAAGATTAAGACTTGCTGATGGTTTAAATGATAGTTAGCATTTCTTAGCAATAAAGCATTTTTAATGAAGGTATGTATTTTTTTAGACAATACTATTGCATACTTAATAAACTACAGTATGGTGTAAACTTAACTTTAATATGCATTCAGAAACCAAAAAATTCATGTGAATTGCTTTATTACACTATTTGTATTATTGTGGTGGACTAGAACTGAACCTGCAATATATCCAAGATATGCCTTAGAGATTAACAGTTCCACTCAAATATCTTTTCGGCACATCTTTGTATACAGAAGTGTTATTCCCTTTGTTATTTGCTAAATTAAGCATAAAAAATTAGATGTTAAAAAATAATTTGAATATTTTGCTAGAAATTTGAAATCAAACTCACTGGCCCACAGAAAATCCTACTTAATTCCTTGATTTTGAAATAAAATATACAGCTATTTCTTCATTTCCAATCCCACAAAACTTTGCTCATCACCCAATTTCCACACCATCCCCTTTCCAGATCGTTTTTATAAGTTACACTAGAATGGAAACTCCTTGAGGGCAGACACTGTATCATTTGCATGTATTTGTATCTCCAGAATTTAGCCCAGTATCTGGAATATAATAAATGCTCAATAAATTCTCTCTATGGAGGAATTACAGAAGAGAAAAAACAAGAATTGCATAATATGGGACAGCTAGGTAGTGCAGTGCATAGAACACCAGCCCTGAATTCAGGACGACCTGGGTTCAAATTTGGTCTCAGACACTTAACACTTTCTAGCTGTGTGATCTTGAGCAAGTCACTTAACCCCAATTGCCTCAGCAAAAATAAATAAATAAATAAATATTGCATAACATGAGATGGGCTTTGGCCTGTTGGAAAGAGTGCCCACTTTGATGATGTGCAGCATCAGCAGCGGCAACAATGAATTTTTATACCATTGATTGAGTCTCCCCCCATCATCCATTATTATTATAATTATTATTATTATTATCATCCCAGTCACCCCAAGGAATGGTTCTAGTCTCTCTGATGTTCCTCTTGTCACTGACAGATTCTTTTGAAGCTTTTTGTTACCCTTAATTTTCATCAATAAGCCTGATCTTGTTCTGGCTTTCAGGTTCTCGACATTACTCATACAGCACCATTATCCTTCTTTGTTTCCATGCTCAGTTACCTGCCCTTGTTCCTGTCTTCTGCATATTTCCTCCAGTCTCTTTTGAGAGCTCCCCTCTTCCCTCCTCCCTGTCAGCATGTGTTTATATTTCCAGAATTTCATTTCTGAGAGCTTCCCATCCCTCCGGAGCTGACTTCCCTCTGTAGAATTTTTAGGGCCTGTAAAATCTTCAGACTTTCTACTCTAGGTCACACACTTTGAGATCAGGTAGGTGTTTGGGTTTCTGGCTCTCTGCCAGAGAACCATGTTGAAGGATGCACCATTTGAGAATGAAAATAAGAAAAGAGAATTGGGGGGAGAGGGGGAAGGGAATAAAAAGACAAGACACTTCAAGCAAACATTGAGAGAAAAATATAAGCTTGCCAGCTTGACTTGGGTGTTGAAAATAATAGGGGTTTTTAACAGTTAAAAGGTTCTAAAAAAGGTCATTATGCATTTAGCAGTAAAGAGCAATATGAATTTCTAAGCAGCAACATCTGGAAGATCAAAAGAAATCATACTTCAATCACTATGAAAATCTCTGCTCATTACACACAATCATATTTAGTTATTAATAGACATCGGCTAGACACTGACATTTTACACATTTCATCCCATGAAGCGCCAGGGACACTTCTGGCATTTAGTTTATCATTTTCATCAGTGTCTTCCATGGATTGACCGATCCGACCCCAAAATCTCACACTGTCACTCATCATAAGTGAATTTATCAACATGTACGTAATCAGAATACACATGAGAGTTTTAACTGTTTGCATACGAAATTACTTCATTCTTCATGCTTCAAAAAAAATTCAATTTTGCATAATAAATAATGATAAGGGCCAGTTGACAATTATATAGGTGGGAATAGTAGGTGGCAATGATTGGAATTTAAATCTGCTGTGCGAATGTATCTGGAGGTTGCTTAAGTAATCAGCCTCAGTGGCTGATTCTCTCCATTGTTAGAGGTTAATACAAAAGCTCTCCAGCTCATATTAGAAGCAGACTTACTTAAACTGCAAATTGGCACATATCCTATTAGTATTTTCCTCCTATGACATATTCTCCAACTGACTTAGATACACAGTCAGGCAAATATTAAAATTAATTGGTAGGTTATTTTAATGCAGAAGAATAGCAGCCTGTCTCAAAAAAAAAAAAAATCAGACACACACACACACACACACACACACACACACACACACACACACCAGACTCCAAACAAACAGAATGGAGAGCCCTGCCTACTGTCACACAAAAATCACACAAAATGATATCACTAAGTGGCGGATCCTCCCTAAAATAGATTGCTTTCCCTCCATGGGGAATATTTTGGGAAACCAGTCCCTTCAGTTTCCTGGATGATTTTAGATATGTCATAATTGTATTAAAGAAATAATGAGAATGAGACTCATTCTAGGTTTTTCCAAGGACAACCAATCACAATTGTTGGTGTGATGAGGCACTGCTTCAGACAGTAATGTGATTTTATTTCTAATGACAATTATTTTTGGACAGAATTATGATTTAGTTCATTAATTAGATCTGTCACTGCATTTTCTAATCCAGTTATTGCATCCTCTGATGGCCCTACCAGAATTATGCTACTCACCTTTCTATTTAGAGGTGCTACTCTTTAAGAGGTACATGCACCAGATCTGGGGGGGTGGTTAGTGGTTGCTCATGGGGAAAGTTTTCTAGTGGATTCAAAATTAATAATCCATTGTACAGATCTATCACTAAAAAGACCAAAAAAAAAAAAGAGGCGCATCTAGAAGAGTTATTCAGACTAATTTTATATGGCTTCTACATTTTGATTTGAAATAATATATGCACACATCCCTAAATGAAGCCAAAAACTCTTTCTGTAGATGATTCAATTGTCTGCAAAGTGAAATTGTATGTGTTGTCCATTTCTCCACTGACCAACTTAGACTACTCCATCTCCCCTCAGGCATTTGTTATCTTATCTGATTTCAATCATTTGAATATATTAAAGGTTGTTCTCAAAATATGATTTTTCAATAGAGAACTAAATACCATCTGATCACCCTGTTATAAATTATCTGCTAAGAGGGATTGGAGGTGGCTGTGTACAAGAGAAAGAATTCTGAGTTTGTAGTAAGAAGACTCAGGGAAAATTCAGCTCTATTTATTATCTCTGTGATCTTCTCTAGCCCTTAGGGGCAGGTAGGATGTCCTGTAGACATGATACCAAGTCATTTAAATGAGAAAATTCTGCCAATCACTCTAAATGGTTGGTCTAGGCAATCCCAAGTGGCCACATCTTTGGAAGTATCCCTATAAAAAGACAAAGGAATAAGCATTATGAAGATCCGTTTATGTACCTACCACAGTACCAACTTCCTAATAAATATTCTCTCCTTGAATCTTCCCAACAACTCTGGAAGGAAGGTGCTATCATGTAGCCTGCTTTTACCACTAATAGAACTAAAGTAGAACACTTAAGTGACTTGCTCTCAGTTACACAGTGAGTCTCTGAGGCTGGATTTGAACTCATCTTACTGGCTCCTGGCCAAGCATTCTATCCACTGTATCTCCTGGCTGCAAGCAATGCCATTTTTACTCTTTAGCCAAATACCATTCAGATAGACACCTATTGATATTAATTCCTACAAAGCATCTGGTACAATATTCTTCAAATGAATAATGTTCAAATATTGCTTGATTGCTCTTCCTTTCAACTCAAAGGTCAGTTGTTCAAAGTCAATGGCTGGCTCCTTCCTGGGACCTCTGATCTTTTTTGATCACATACTCATAAAATCAGAGGAGTATTGATTTGGAGTTCAAAGTGACCTTAGAGGCCATCTAAGTCTAATTCCCTCATTTTTCAGATAAGGATGAGGCATTAAAATATTAATTAAGGGGCAGCTGGATGATGCAATGAATAGAGCACTGACCTTGGAGTCGGGAGGACCTGAGTTCAAATCCAACCTCAGACACTTAATACTTCCTAGCTGTGTGGGGAAGTCAGTTAATCCCAATTGCCTCACCAAAAAAAAAAAAAAAAAAAAGGAATGAAAAAAAATGTTAAGTAATTTGCCCAGGGTTAAATAGTTAATAAGTATCTGAGGATGGAATTTTTCTGAATACAAAGCCAGTACCCTATCCATCATATCATGTTGTTTCTTCTGATTGTATCAAGGTCTGACCACCAATTTGGGGGTTAATCTGATTTGATCAAGTCTGTTTAAAAACCAGTAACAATAACCTGAAAACAGTTGAACTAGGTTGTGTCTTAGAATTCATGGATGTCAGTCAAACCATTTAGTTTGGCAGCTAGGTGATGCAGTGATAAGGTGCCAGAACTGGAATCAGGAAATCCATCTTCAGACATTTACCAGTTGTATGACCCTGGGCAAGGCACTTAAACTCTGTTGCCTTCATTTCCTCCATGATAAAATGAGGATGATAAAAATAACATCTATCTGCCAGAGCCGCTTTGAGGGTCAAATGAAATAATATTTGTAAAGTGCTTAGCCCAGTAGATGCTTAATAAATGCTTATTCTTTTCCTTTATCTTTCTTTTAGATTCACTGAGTCAAAACACTATGAGCTAGTCAGAAAGTCTCCAATAATTCCCACCTTAAATATCTAGATCATTGGACCTCCTTTTAAAATCACAAAGTGATTAAATATAGTTGAATCTAGATCCCTATGATAGTAAATTATACATATTATGCATATAAGATTATGGTATTGAATAACAAACAGAAAGTAGAAAAAAGTAAGGATTATAGTGATCATTAAGATGATCAAAATGCCTTCACTAAAAATAAAAAATTTAATTCTGCAAAGCTAAGTCACCAGAGTCCTGTACCTGAATGACTTATTTCTGGAGTTACAAGCCAATTTTTATTTTATATAGGGATCCTAGGCATCTGATTTAATCAGTGTGGAGATTTCCCAACATGGAAATTTTCTTCACTTAAACATACTGGCAACTGTTCTACAATTTATAGTTTCAGAAAGCTCCTCGAACCATGAAGTGATTTACCCAGGGTCACTAGCTGGTATATGTCAAAAGTGAATCTTGAACTCAAGTCAAAGCCAGATAGAGCACTAGGGTTGGATTTAGGAATGATTAAGTTTAAATCAAGTCTCAGACACTTACTAGCTGTGTCATCCTGAACAGGTCATTTAACCTCTGTTTGCCTCAGTTTTCTCAGATGCTAAATGCAGATAATAATAGTACCTACCTCCCCAGGTTGTTGTGAGGATCAATTAAGAAAATATTTGTAAAGCAACTAGCATAATTTCCTTCTTTTAACAAGACTGGCTCTTATTCCACTACACTATGATGCTTTATGATTGATCAATGATACCATGAAAGCAGAAATATACAAATGCTATGCAAACTCCCTGGAAAAATTATTTGAGAAGAGAATTATGACTATCTAAATATAGTGCTCAGAACCAGCCCTTGGCAAAATTGCATTCAGGGAACTTGGAGCTCATGTAGTCCAAACCTCTCCTTTTATAAATGTGACCCAGAAAGTTTAAAGGATTTTCCCATGTCACACAGATAAGAAGCAGTAGAGATCCTCTCCTTTTAGATCAACTTTTCTTTCTATGTACCAGGCTCTCTACTGGGTTTTCTTCCCCATGGAGGATCAGGCTTATAACCCTAAAGAATAGAAACTGAGGATCGATGTGAAATCCCCATTATCAGCTCCCTTCCCCCAAAATATCACAACACTACAGATGGCTCTCAGGTATAATGGAGCAGATGTTGGAGAGCCTCAGTGGAAACAAAGCCAAGGATAGATTTCAAGCCCAGCAGCAGTTTGGATCTATTTTGAGCCCTGTGCAACATAGTCTATCATGATTTTCATTGCTTACCCCTTCCTTTCTTATTTTTACACTCATTAATTTAAAAAAAATAAAATGGACCAACCCACCAATGGTTTTCAAGGAGTCATCTAATCAACTAAGCTTTGTCTAACCATGAGTCCCATTAGGATGCTATCGGGTTCCAAATACTCCTTTAGGAAAGATTCTATCAATCCTAAAAATGGGAGACTAGTCAAATGGATCTTTAAAATTTGGGAATGACATGTTGACTCAAGAGCCATTGCCTCTTCCCATTAGTATCCTTTTAAGAAAGCAAAAAAAAAAAAATCACCAAATCATTAGAATAAAAATCAAATCTTTCCCTATTTAATTTGCTTATGTACAAGAAGTGGATGGAGAGCCTCTACTATCCAGACTGAAAAGAATGGCCCTAAATGTTTCATTATGCAATATTCTCATCTTGCTATAAGCTATAGATGAAAGGGATATTTAACTTAAACAAAGTCTATTTTAGGACTTCCTGTTATTTCAAAAAGGCATTAAAAATTATCACTCACCCCATTCCCATTCCCAAGTTATTTCTGGACCAGGTCTTTTAACATTTTCACAGCTTCTTCTAAATCACAGTCAGGAGCACATAATGAAAATGACTATGGAGCCCAAAATGCACAATAATGCTCGTGTTGGGCATCACTCGGGCATGAGAAGGTAAGAATTGATCCAGAGGAGGTGGTTCTGTGGCATTTTCTTTCTGCAGCCAGAAGTCAGCACACAAGTTAAATGGAATGAAAATACCCACCTAATTGGGCAGATGCACAGCTAATTAATCACTTAATTTAACCCACTTAGTTTGGCTAGAGTAAAAATGTAACCTGACAGTTAGGATAGCAACATTTGTTAGCTCTTCTAGAGCTTGAGAATATCCCAGTTTTATTATTTAGCTATCTGTACAAGGTTTAATAAAAAAGAGAGCTCACTGTGGCTGAGCTGGTGCTAGAGTGGGGCAACTAGGGCTTTCGCCCCTGACAATATTGGTAATCCTTCAGAAGAGTAGAAAAACAAAGTTTAATAACAGCTTGACAAGAATACTTAATTTAATTAGGGGTTAGAAGGGAATGTATTAGAAGAAAGAAAAAGGGAGAGGTAGAATGGGGTAAATTATCTCACATAAAAAGGCAAGGAAAACTTTTTCTAGTGGAAGGGGAAAAGAGGAAAGTGAGAGGGAAAGAGTGAACCTTACTCATCAGAATTGGCTCAAAGAGGGAATAATATACATGCTCATTTGAGAAGAGAAACCTGTCTTACCTCTCAGGAAAATAAGAGGGGAAAGTGATGGGAGGGTGATAGAAATCAGGGAAGATTGGGGCTACGGTATTCAGAAACAAAACACTTTTGAAGAGATAATGAAGGAAGGAGAATACAATAGATGGAGGTAATAGGATGGAAGTAAATAGTTAATAATAATAACTGTGGGAAAAAGTTTGAAGCAAGTTCCTCTGACAAAAGACATCATTTCTCAAACATATATAGAACTCAGGCAAATTTATAAAAATAAGAGCCATTCCTCAATTGACAAATGATCAGAAGATACGAAGTTTTCAGATGAAATAATCAAAGCTACCTATAACCATATGAAAAAATGCTCTAACTCTGTAAGTAATTGGAGAAATGCAAATTAAAACAATCTGAAGTACTATCTCATTCCTATTAGATTTGCTAATAGGACAGAAAAATGAAATGACAAATGTGGGAGAAAATGAGACATTACTTCTTTCTTGGTGGACTTGTGAACTGATTAATCCATTCTGTAGAGCAATAAGAAACTATGCAAAAAGGGCTATAAAACCATGCAATACCTTTGGCCTAGCAATAACAGTATTAGGAGTGTATCCCAAAAGAAAAGAAAAAAAGGAAAAAACCTTTATGTACCAAAATGTTTATAATAGCTCTATCTTGTCAAAAAAAATGGAAAATGAGGGGATGACTATCAAGTAGGGAATAGATGAACAAATTATGCTATGATGAGCAAGATCCTCTCATAAAGACCTGGCAACACTTCCAAGAGCTGATGCAAAGTGAAATGCACTGTGTACAAATTAACAGTAACAATGTAAGATGAACAGCTATAAATAACTCAACAATACAATGATCCAAGACAACTTTGAAGGACTTGGGATGAAAAATGTCCATCACCAGAGAAAGAACTGATGGTATCTATATACAGATTGAAGCATAATTTTTTTAATTTATTTTTCTTGATGTTTCTTTAGTTGCTCATTTTTTGCTATTGGGGGGAGGATTTGGGGGTCTATTTTCATTCACAACATCACTAATATTGAAATGTTTGCATGGTTCTACATGTATAACCTATATAGAATTGCTTGCCTTCTCAATGGGGGGTGGGGGAAGGGAGTTGAGGAGGAAAGAAGGGAAAGAATTTGGAAATCAAAGCTTTAAAAATCAATGTCAACAATTGTTTTTATATATAACTGTGGGGGGAAATGCTAAATAAATTCCCCCCAAAATACGTAATTAAAAAAGATAACATCTATAGAGAATTGCTTCCCCACTTTTCTCTTTCTTAGACCTGGCACCAGTGTCTCTGAGATCCCACCCAATCCCAGCTGAGAATTTTTCATATGGTCCTTATTCTGTGCATAAAAATTCCTGATTAGAACTCTAATTCAAGCTATCTGGGGGAAGGTATAATTTTGGGAGGATTGAGAAACAGAAACTAGACTATCTGCCCACCTCCCAAAAAACACCTTACCTCTAAAAATAAGACCTCATTTTTTTCTATATATTTTTGTTTTGTACCTCCTAAAGGCCAAGGATTATTTTATCCCTATCTCCTCAGCAGCCAGCATACAGTAGGTACTTAATAAATGCTTGCTGATTATTTAGATGGTTGAAGTCTTTGGAATATTGTAAATCCATAATCATACCCAGACCCCTACTTGGGCCACTATTTTGTTTCTCTGGGCCATTAGTCTCGTGTAAAAAAAGAACTGATAAAGAATACAGACCTACTATTCAACAGGGTTGTGAGTAATGAGAGTAAAAATCATTCTACGGCCCTTTGCAAATTTAATGTTATATAATTATATATTAAACACACTTTATTAAAATTAAGTTCTATGTGTCTATTTCTGGCAAGATAGATTAACTAGTTATCTGGCCATTAAAAAGCACTTGTGGTCATCAAAGTTCTCCTAATTATCCTCACATTATGTTTAATGCCAGTACCCAAACACTGGCTGATTAGAGGTCGTGTCTATACTGAATATTTGCCCCATCACCTTACAAGATTAAGAGGCTCTTTGAGCCCTCTTTTGGTTCAAGTCCCTTGTTAGCTATTGCCTCAGTAAAAAAAAGTTTAATGTCTTAAAAATCCTGGCTCATAGCTTAGCTCCTACTGGAAGCCTTGATCAATAAACCAAGCCCTGGAAGCCATTGTCAAAGATGGCAGAAAAGAAGGAAGCCGTACAATTCAGTCCCTCCCCCAGAATTACTTCAATAAACATCTACAAAGAACAAAGCAAATCACATTGAGAAATTCAAGGGAAAAAAAAGAAAAAAAGTTTATCATTTTTCTAGTCCCCCTTAAAGTGGGTCTGCTGGAACTAGGGACAGCTAGCTGAGAAGGTAGTCTCCCCCCATTCCCTCCAGGGAGGGGAGGGAACTGAGATCTGGGGGCATATAACAGAACAAGAAGCTGTACTAAATTCCAGCAGGAATGGGGCTTGATCCTAAATAAGGAGCAGGAATAAGAGTTACAGGCAGCTCTGTCCTGATGACCAACAGCTGGCATTGGTGAAATGACTGACTGGATGGAGAGGGAAAGCTCTGGGGAATATAATGGTGAGAAAAACAACTCTAACATTTAGCCTGGCCACCAAAAAAATAATATTAGTTCACATTTATCTAATATTTTAAGGTTTTCAAAGCCTTTTAAATATATTTTCTTTTTTCACAGGAAATAGTTCTGAGTTTATGAATGATCTGAAGTCCTGAAAAGCTCAAGGCTGTCATAGATCACTCCAGAAATGAAAGGTTACTGCTACAGCCTTGACTTGGAAATAATAAAATTTTATTCGTAGCCATAGTTTTGCCACTTACTAATTTTATAATCAAGGACAAGTATTTTCACTTGCCCTCTATGAGCCTCAGTCTCCTAATCTGTAAAAAGAGAGTAATGGAGTCGATCTCTGGGGTATCTCCTGGCTCTAAGATTCTGGAAGTTTAGATAACTGATCCATTTCTCCATAGTAGTTGCTTATCAAAGATTTCCCCAAATGGAGTCATGAAGAGTCAGACAGGACTGAAAAATGACTAAACAAATAAAAACCATCCCACAATTCCTGTGAAATGAAATCTTAAGCTTTGCCATGGATAAAGATGCACTTATCAATTCATTTTTAAAAGATCTCCCTACTACCAACCCCTGTAATATCCCTTCATATAGAAACTATCTCCTTATTTTTAGGGATATTATGAAGTTAAACTAAAATGACCTCCACAGACTTCGAAGAGTAAGATTCTATGATTCTCTATTTTCTAAGCATTGACATTATAAAATCAAAAACCTAAGACCTTCAGTGAAGAAGGAGTAACAATGAAAGTGAAATGTCATTTATTGAAGATTTGGAAAATAATGTGAATATTGTCACACAAAGCAAGGAAGCAACCTTCCCAAGGGCTGAAAAGGCTGCTCAATCTTCAAAATAGTACATACCTCCATGACAGGATTTAACAAGAAGGAGCTGAAAGCTTTAATGGAAAACCCCTTGCTTTGAGAGACCACCTCCATGAAAGGCTGGATGGATCTCATCTCCACACATCTACCTATGGCATAAAATGTATTTTTGTCACTGTGAATAGCATTTTAACCACCGAGTCAGTGCTGCAAATAGGAAAATCAAATTAACACAACATTTCTATAGAATCACATTGAACAATAACGCTCATTTTGTAGCTAAAAAAGTTGAAATGGCATTGGAATAGAAAAATCCCTCTTTAAGTTCCATGACTTAATGGTATACATATTTTAGCACCTATCCATGAGCTACCCTCCCTATCCCCACTCACACTGGTGAATTAAGTCCCCAAAGAGTGGCTACTGCATCCCCTTGGGGCTCTAAGTTTATCCATGAGGGGGCCAGCTCACTCTATTAATTTATAGACTATGATCACATCTCTCTCTCTTTATTAAGTCTCTATTAATACAGTATTCCTCATTTTCCTCTGAGTATCCAGTTTCCAATTCTGAACACTACTCACTCACTCATCTATTCTAGAAAGGATGGTCCCCTCCACAGGTAAGCACCAATGTGACTTTGAAATGAGACCTAGGGATAGGTTGGATTCATGGCAGCACTTTGATAATATCCTGATAGAAATAGCCTTTTGTGACAACCATTGTTGGAAATGTCAAAGAAAAGCTCACCTTTGAACACCCCTTATACCACAGAGAATTTATTTATTTTATTCTGAACTTAAGAAATAAAACAAGCATTTCTATAATATAGGATAGAAAAAAGATGATTACATGTGAAACTGCAAATCCCTGTCCCTGCCTTACAGATGGCTACATTATATATAAATATATACATTGGTGTAAAACTATTCTATATGTACTTCTATTTATCAGTTCTTTCTTTGAATGGAAATAGTATCTTCCTTCACAGATTCTTTCTAGTTAATTTGAATATTTATAATATTTAAAATTACTTAGTCACTCAAAGTTGTTCTTAAAACATTGCTATTACTGTATATGTTCTCTTGATTCTAATTTCTTTTCATTACCTCATAAAAGTCCATTTTTCTAAAATCATCAAGCTCATTTCTTATAGCAGTATTATTCCAACATAATCATATATCACAGCTAGTTCAGCTGTTCTACTGTGGAGGCTATCACCCTCCACAGCTGCATAGGATTCCCAAAGTGCCAGAGAGAGTAGTCTTAATACTTTATAATACTGGCAATGGTAGCCAATAGCTGCTTTTGAAGGTAAGTGTCCTTTGATTAAAATATAGTGGTTAAATACACTGGTCTTTGCATTCAAATTCTTGCTGTCACTGTGTGACAGTGGACAAACTGTAGAACTTGAACTTCAGTTTCCCAATTTATAAGATGGGGTAATGATCTTTTTATCACGATAGACCTCATTTGGGGTTTTCTTGATAGATACTGAAGCAGTTTGCCATTTTTCAGATTTTAAAAAACTGAGGCAAATAGAGATAAATGATTTACTCAGGATCACACAGCTAGCAAGTGTCTGAGGCCAGATTTGAGCCTGGGAAGATAAATCTTTCTAACTCCAAGCCCAGCACTCTATCCAGTGCAACAACTAGCTGCCCACACATAGATAACATATAAATGTTATAGAAATATGAATTGTTATTCTCTCCCCAACAATCCCTATACCATGCCAGATATATTGAAGCTCAATACTAACCTGTTGATGCCTAAATTATATTACACAATAATTCTATTATAGACTATTTCTTTAGCTATTCAACCCCCATAACAAAATGCATACAATAGAAGCGAGAAAATACTATAGAAATGGATGCTTTCAGAGAAATATGGAAGATGGCCCCAAAAAAGTGGGAAAAAATTATGCTAACCAGGCCAGTAAACGATAGTATGGTTTAGGTAGATGTTCAGTGGGCAGGATATGAAGAAAACTTAGCTCTCTCCTCGGATCTACCACCCAACTGATTAACTAGACACTCTGGCCCTCAGTTTCTTCTTCTGTCAAATAAGAGGAGGGTTGGTAGAGATGGAAATGTTCCAGAGATGAGAAGGCAATTCTCAGCAGTTTAGCAGCCAATATTTAACCACTGGCAGAAGGCTGGGGGCTGATGGCAGGCTCAAAAAATATTGCCGATTATATGCAAATAATATGCAAACACACTTTGGCCTCTGCCTATTTCATAGGCATTAGAGAAGTCTCAGATGTAAATCACCAGCTTGCAGGGAGAGAAGTCAAACTAGAGCGGTAGGAGAAAAGGAAGAAAACAGATAAAAACTCCAAATGTCCTAATTAGGTGATGAAGATGCTGTGAATGGATGCATGATGATTCTTTCCAAGAGGGAAGTCAAAGTAAACAGTCTATAAAATTAAATTTCCATCAAGTTTTACATTTTGTGAGTGTGTGTGAGAGACAAAGACAGAGAGACAGAAAGGGAGACAGAGAGAGAGAGAGAGAGAGAGAGAGAGAGAGAGAGAGAGAGAGAGAGAGAG
>JAJPUD010002267.1:159944-194863 GCA_023553655.1 Myrmecobius fasciatus
TTTTTATTGTGTGTACAGAAACATACCTAACTGAATGTTTTAATGTTACCTAATGTCTTTTTAAAAAGGTCTTACTCAAATAGCTAAAGCACTTCTCTCCTAAGAAGAGAAGAGTTTGGTGGTAAGAATACCAATAATTCTATTTCTATAGCATTTTAAAATTTACTATTTGCTCTCCTTGCATGACTGGTATTATCAGGAGGGAAAGAGAGCTAGAATTAGTTTTCCACATATTACCCATGATGATTTGCACAAAAAAAAGAAACAGCCTAAAAAGATGTCATCCAATGAATGAAGGCCTGGAAAAGGAGAAGGGCCAGCCATCAGGAAGAAAGAGGAATTAAAGATGGCGGAGCAGAAGGCCTGATTGTGATTCCTGGTTCCGTCTGCTGCTTGTGTGACCCTTGTCTATGGAGCAGCTAGGTGCTGCAGTGGATAGAGTGCTGGTCCTGGAGTCGGGAGGACTTCAAGTTCAAGTTCAGTCTCAAACACATAACTAATTAGCTGTGTAACCCTGGATAGATCACTTAACCCCAATGGCTTCTGAAAAGAAAAAAATATTAAAAAAAAAAAAAAAAAAAAAAGGCCCTCAGCCTCTCTAGGCCTCAGTGGAATTAAGATCTTGAATTCCCTCATCCCATGGTCACTGCTCATTCTAAATTCATGATCCTCTGCACAGTTCAAGTGCCACCCAGATATCCTGAATGTTAAGATACCTAGAAGAAGGTTTCAAGTTCATTGGGTAACTAATTCTCCAATGATTTACAGACAAGATTCACCCAGGACAAGAAGGGATGATGGATTATGGTCTACACCAGAGGTACCAAACATACTCCGTAAAATCATTTTGTGAATCCTGACATGCTTAAAAGGGTATCCCAAAAGTCTTAGCGGGATTATAAACTATTAAAACTTCAAGCAAACTATATATTATTCTGACCTGTAGTTTCATGTACAATCCTCCATTCTATTAAAGTTTTAAGCAATTCAAGCTTAAAACTGCACAAAGGTTTTTGCTACACCCCAAATAAAGGTGAGCTATTATTATTCAACTTATTCTTCCCTGGTAGGACTGTGTAATCTAACAAAACCTTAGAGCAAGGATTTTGTGGCTCACATAAAATACCAAAATTTTCCCTAGCCTTCTAGCTGTCTCCCTAGCCCAGGGTCTTAGATATAATGAATATTCAACATTTGTTGACTGAATGAACAGTCAAACATTTTGGCTTAATGGCCATGTAAATTATCACTAAAATTCCCACTACCAGAAGAAAAGAGCAGGTGTTATAGTTAAATGAGATATCCTTAAATGTTACAGTTACATGTATATAAATTTGCTGGTTGAACTCTGCTGCTTCAGTCAGTTGCCATGAAAATCACTGTAATGATTTGGAGACTTACAGCTTTTCTAGCCCTTTTCCTCCAAGTAATTCAAAGCATGAATACAGGGGGAAAAGTGTGATAGGGCAGGGGAATGTTCCGTAATAAGGATACTTATTCATATCATAAACGTCAAATTATTGAGGTAGAAGGGGCCAGAGATGTCAGCTCTACCAACCCTGTCTTGATGCATGAATCGCTGCCCTCAGACAAGTGGTTACCATAATCTCTCTTTCAAAACTTTCAAAAATAAGTAACTCATTGACTTCTTAGTCGCTTCTTTCCTTCTTTCTGTGATCATCTTCTGAGAAACCACTTTATTATTGCCTTTTTAAAAGAGCAATTCTTTCTCAAGGATTATGGGGAATAAGAATGAGGACAGGACCTCCTCCCTCCCCACCTCCACTGCAAAGAGATGAAAGAAAGGAAAAAAGAACCCTTATAGAATTACTTATAATAGCTAATTTTGCAATAGGAAAAAACGTGAAAATTACAAAGGCATCAACCTATTGGAGAATGACTGAACAATTATGGTATGTGGATAAAAGGAAGATTATTGTTCTGTGAGAAATTATGAAATGGTCAGTTTCAGGGGAAAATGGAAAGACCTATATGAAGAGGGAGAAATGAGCAGAACTAGGAGACCAATTTATACAATAATAACACATTATATAGAAAAGACAATTTTGAAAGATTTGTAAATTCAGAACAATGTATGGTCAACTGTGGTGTATGTTTCCAGAGGACCGATAAAGCTTGCTGCCTATTACCTGAGAGAGAAGTGTTCGACTCATGATGCAAAATCATTCATATATATTCAGACACAGTCCATGTGGCAATTAGACTTCTGTTTAACTATGATATTTTAAAGGCTTTATTTTTTCCTTTTTTTCCTCCTCTAATGAAAAGTTTGAAGGTTAGAAGGTGAGACATGAAAGAAATAGGGCAGAGGAAAAAAAGAAAAGGTCATTTAGATAAAGAAAAAATGAGGAAGATCAGAAAGAAGCACAGACAAGTAAGATAGATTCTTGAAATCTATAAAATGATTATATATTTTTTCAAATTGTTTTCTTTTAATAGATTTTTATCTCTCCAAATACATGCAAAGATATTTTTCAACATTTACCTTTGCAAAACCTTGTGGAATGTATATGCTTAAAAGCAAAAGCAACCTATACATAAAACAGATCTGAAATTTCATACATAATCCTTTTTTTAAAAAAATTCTACTTCACAAATGGAAATGCCCATTTTATTTGTTAGTTTGGGGTAAAGCTATTTTTGAAAATTAGTAAAGGGAAATAAAATAGTTGAGGGAGGACGCTCTCCTCTTTCCTCCTTTCCTTATCTTGTTAATCTCATCCTTGTATCATATACCATAGGAGCCCATAAACTAATAAAATCCTTGATTTCTTAGAATCTTGTAAGTGAAAGATATCTAAGAATAGTCTTTACTTTTGCATTCTAGATTCCTTTTCAATGTGTTTTAATATATTTCTACCATGTTTAACATATTGGACTACTTGCCATGTAGGGGAGGGCATAAGGGAAGGGGGGGGGATTGGAACGCGGGGTTTTGCAAGGGCTGATGTTGAATTGTCCATGAATATGTTTTGAAAAATAAAAAGTTTTAATAAAAAAATGTGTTTTAGTAAAAAACACCAGAGGGGGAGTCAAGATCTGGTTTCTAGTGCCAGTTTTACTACTATCTGTAATAAATTTAAGTGACAATCCACTAAATTGGAGAGGGAGTATCATTTTCCTCATCTAGACCAAAGTATTTTAAATTATAGGTCATATAATTGAATCTGGGGGGAGAGTCATGGAATTATAACTTATCAGTAAATGTTTGTTTTGTATATTTATTTTATATACATACGTGTAAATTTTTCTCAGGTGAAAAGGCAGGAAAGGCTTAAGAAGCCCTTATTCAGACAATATGGGGGAACTAAGAAGGCTAGGAAATATACATAATGAAAGGAAATAAATGTTGAAGAAAGAGGTGGGAAATATCAAAGGCAAAAATTTAAAATTTTCACAATTTTTACAAAATCAAAGAGACAAGACCACTTGACAGTTGTCCTTCATGATACTGAGAGAATGTAACAAAGCACACTATTTTTCCACCTTTTTTTTGTTTGATTTCTCTTCCCCAAAATGACTAATATGGAAGAATGATTATATGTATAATCTGTATCAGATTGCTTGCCATCTCAAGGAAGGAAGATAGAAGGGAGAGATTAAAAAATTTGAATTCCAAATTCTCTTAAGATGAATGTTAAAAACTGTTTTGCATGTAATTAGGGAAAATAAAATATTTAAATAAAATAAGTTAAAATGTATATTTTTACATTCAATCTCCATAGTTTTTTTTTTATTAAAGCTTTTTATTTGCAAAACATATGCATGGGTAATTTTTCGTCATTGACCCTTGCAAAGCTTTTTGTTACAAATTTTTCCCTCCTTCCCCCCCATCCCCCTCCTCTAGATGGCAGGAAATCTAATACATGTTAAATATGTTAAAATACTTGGCAAATCGAATATGTGTATACATATTTATACAGTTATCTTACCATACAAGAAAAATCAGATCTAGAAGAAAAAAAAAACCTGAGAAGGAAAACAATGCAAGCAAACATCAATAGAAAGCATTAAAATGCTATATTGTAGTCCACTCTCAGATCCCATAAACCTCTCTGAGTATATATGGCTTTCTTCATCACTGAAGAACTGTAACTGGTTTGAAACATCTCATTGTTGAAGAGAACCATGTCCTTCAGAACTGATCAGCATATGGTCTTCTTGTTGCCATATATATTGATCTCCTGGTTCTGCTCATTTCACTCAGCATCAGTTTATGCAAATCTCTCCAGGCCTCTCTGAAATCATCCTGCTGGTCGTTTCTTACAAAACAATAATATTCCATGACATTCATATACAATAATTTATTCAGTCATTCTCCATTTGATGGGTATCCATTCATTTTCCAGTTTCTTGCCATTACAAAAAGGGCTGCCACAAACATTCTTGCACATGTGGGGCCCTTTCCCTCCTTTAAGATCTCTTTGGGATATAGGCCCAATAGAAACACTGCTAGGTCAAAGGGTATGCACAGTTTGATAACTTTTTGAGCATAGTTCCAAATTTCTCTCCAGAATGGTTGGATCCATTCACAGTTCCACCAACAATGTATCAGTGTCCCAGTTTTCCCACATCCCCTCCAACATTCATTATTCTTTTCCTGTCATCAATAAGTTAAAATATTACCTACATTATGTCAATTTTATAACACTTCAAAAACTCCATTGCTCCAAGAAAAACCATGAATTCCTAAGGTTACCATTCAAGGCCTCCTACAATTTGGATAAATTATATATTACCTACTATGACCCCCTAATTGAAACTACCCGTTCTACAAGGGTCATTGCCCAGACCCAAAATTACCTTGGGAAGAATGAAATCTTGTCCCATAATGTCAATATTGGAATCATTGCCTTATTCCCCAAAGAAATTACCATTCTTATACCTCTAAGACCTTATAGTTTTTTTCTTCAGTTTGTGTTATTGTACAACATAATCACTCTTGAGAACCTGTAGCCATGATGGACCTTTTCTGTCAGCTAAAGATTCTCTGTGAGGCAGCCTTCTTTCAACATCACCACATCCACAATCAGGCAGTTCTCTTTCAGTACCCCCTCTCAGTCAATAACTTCTATTTATGGCTAGGTCAATGTTGGCACTCATGCTTAGGAAAAAAAAATGCTCATGTTTACCAGTTTCCTCACCTTTAAAAATGAGGATGTTGAACTAGAAGGTCTCTGAGGCTTGTTTTCCTTGTCTATTAAACTGGAGTTGGACTAGATGATCTATAAGGTCTCTTCTAGTTTTACTTCTGTGATTGTTTTGCCATTTTTTTTTACAGAGTGAATGAATTTTATCAGTAAATGTTTCCTTCCCCCCCTCAATTTTCAGCCCTTCTAACTCTGTACTATCTTAATCATATTTAGCAGTGTTTTCTTAATAATCCAACAGTGAATAGTTTTTTTAATTTTTTTTACGTTCTTTCAACCTCAAGATGTAAGCTATACTATATTATAGATGATTTTTATGCTAATCTTTAGAGTACCAAATAAAAATAGAGCTCTGGAGTGGATGAGTCTCTTGAAAGATTTTGTAAAAACAAAAAATAGCAACAAGAAGGTAAAGAAAGAAAATCAGCAAGTTAAAGGGAAGAAGGTTAGATAACAGAACAACATGACTTGACAATTATGGAGAAGTATAATGTGGTGGAAACAAGGCACAGTGAATACAGAAGAAAAATTAGCATTGCTAAATATGATAAATTGAATATGTTGGGTGACAGAGGTCAAGGATGACATGTAGGTTGTGAGCCTGGGTGACTATGATGATTGTGCCTATGTAGTATGGGAAATGTTTATTTTTCAAGTTTTTTATTAAAGCTTTTTTACCCATATGCATCGGTAATTTTTTTTAATTTTATTTTATTTGCATAACATAGGTGTGGGTAATTCTTCAACAATAACCCTTACATAGCTTTCCGTTACAAATTTCCCCCCCAACTCCCCACCCCTCCCCTAGATGGCAGGATATCCACTACATGTTAATTATGTTAAAATATTGGCAAATCGAATATATGTATACATATTTCCAAACTTATTGTTGTTCAAGAAAAATCTTATCTACACAAACGATATATCAGATAAAGGAAACACAATGTAAGCAAACATCAATCAAGGAGTATAAGAATGTTATGTTGTAGTTCACATTTCACATCCCTCTCTCTGGGTGTATATGGCTTTCTTCAGTGAACAATTGGAGGTGGTTTGAAACATTTCATTGTTGAAGAGAGCCATGTCCATCAGAATTGATCGTCATATAGTACTGTTGTTGCCGTGTATAATGATCTCCTGGTTCTGCTCATTTCACTCAGCATCAGTTCATGTAAGTCTCTCCAGGCCTCTCTGAAATCATCTTGCTGGTCATTTCTTACAGAACAATAATATTCCATAATATTCATATACCATAATTTATTCAGCCATTCTCCAAATGAAGGGCATCTATTCAATTTCCAGTTTCTAGCCACTACAAAAAGGGCTGCCACAAACATTCTTGCACATGTGGGGCCTTTTCCTTCCTTTATGATTTCTTTGGGATATAAGCCCAATAGAAATGCTGCTGGGTCAAAGGGTATGCACAGTTTGATAACTTTTTGAGCATAGCTCCAAATTGTTCTCCAGAATGGCTGTATCCGTTCACAGCTCCACCAACAATGCATCAGTGTCCCAGCCCTCCCACAACCCCTCCAACATTCATTATTAACTTTTCCTGTCATTTTAGCCAATCTGACAGGTGTGAAGTGGTACCTCAGGGTTGTCTTGATTTGCATTTCTCTGATCAACAGTGATTTGGAGCACCTTTTCATATGACTATAAATAGTTTTAATTTCATCCTCTGAAAATTGTCTGTTCATATCCTTTGACCATTTATTGATTGGACAATGGCTTGAATTTTTATAAATATGAGACAATTCTCTATATATTTTAGAGATGAGACCTTTATCAGAACCCTTAAATGTAAAGATGATTTCCCAATTTATTACTTCCCTCCTAATCTTGTCTGCATTGATTTTGTTTGTACAAAAACTTTTTAACTTAATATAGTCAAAGTTATCTATCTGGTTTTCAATTAAGAGTTCCAGTTCTTCTTTGGACATAAATTTATTCCATCTCCATAGGTCTGAGAGGTAAACTATATTACATTCCTCTAATTTACTTATAGTATCACTCTTTATATCCAGATCATGAACCCATTTAGATCTTATCTTGGTATGTGGTGTTAGATGTGGGTCAAGCCCTAATTTCTTCCACACTAGTTTCCAGTTTTCCCAGCAGTTTTTGTCAAATAGTGAATACTTATCCCAAAAGCTGGGGTCTTTGGGTTTATCAAAAACCAAATTGCTATAGTTATTGCCTAGTTTGTCTTGTGATTCTATCCTATTCCACTGATCGACTACTCTATTTCTTAGCCAGTACCAAATGGTTTTGATGACCGCTGCTTTATAATATAGTTTTAGATCTGGTACAGCAAGTCCACCATCGTCAGCCTTTTTTTTCATTAATCCCCTTGAAATTCTTGACCTTTTGTTTTTCCAAATGAACTTTGCTACTATTTTTTCTAGATCTGTAAGATAATTTCTTGGGAGTTTGATTGGTATGGCACTAAATAAGTAAGTTAGTTTGGGTAGTATTGTCATTTTTATTATATTCGCTCGTCCTACCCATGAGCATTTTAAGTTTTTCCAATTGAATAGGTCTGATTTGATTTGTGTGGAAAGTGTTTTGTAGTTTAGTTCATATAGTTCCTGACTATCCCTTGGCAGATAGTAATTCCCAAATATTTTATACTATCAACAGTTATTTTGAATGGAATTTCTTTTTGTATCTCTTGCTGCTGAACTTTATTGGTAATATATAAAAATGCTGATGATTTATGTGGATTTATTTTGTATCCTGCAACTTTGCTAAAGTTGTGAATTGTTTCTAGTAGTTTTTTAGTTGAGTCTTTAGGGTTCTCTACGTATATCATCATGTCATCTGCAAAGAGTGATAATTTGGTTTCCTCATTACCTACTCTAATTCCTTTAATCTCTTTTTCTTCTCTTACTGCCAAAGCTAACATTTCTAAGACAATATTAAATAATAATGGTGACAGTGGGCAGCCTTGTTTCACTCCTGATCTTATTGGGAATGGTTCTAGTTTGACTCCATTACATATGTGCATCGGTAATTTTTCAACACTGACCCTTGCAACACTGTATGAGAGATGTTTAAAGGGGGAATGAGGAAGGAAAAAAACATGATTTATAATACAAACATGTTTCAGGAGGAGATATAAAAAAATGTTCCCATTACTGTAACTACAAAATGAATATTTTAGAGTCAACCAAAGTACAATCAGGACATCTAGCAGAATAACTACAAAACAGTATAGAAATAAAAGAAAACTCAAAAATGGAAGAGATTAAATGTTCATAGATAATCTGTGACAATAAAATTTAAATGATATTCCCTAAATTTATTTTTATATTTAGCATTATATTAAACTACCAAGAAGGTACTTTATAGAACTAGATAAATCTATAATAAAAGTCATTTGAAAAAACTTAAGGTCAAGAACCTCAAGGAAAAAAATAAGAATGAAGGAGATTTGGCATTAGTAGAACTTGAATCATGCTCTTAAATAGTAATCAATTCTATTTGTTGATCAATGGAATAGATAAAATAAAAAAGAAACTAAAGTAATCAAACAGAAACCTGGAGTTCATTAAATCAAAGGCACCAGATACAGTAAGAATCCCTATTTCACAAGACCTGCTAAGAAACTGCAAACAGCTTTGGCAGAAATTGGTTGGTTCAAACCAACATCTTATACTATAAATAACAAACTCCAAATTGACACATGAAAAATATAAAAGATTATATTATTTAAGAGGTTAAGAGACAATATGGTTAAGGATAAAATTCTTAACTAAACAAGGAATAGAAGAGTGATCATAGGAGATAAAATTTATTATTTTTATTATGTAAAATTGAAAAGCTTCATACAAACAGTGCAGGTAAAAATATGAGAACCAACTAATTGGAAACTTTTGTAGCAAATATCTCAGATTAAATATCTGATATGTTTAAAGAATTGATACAAAAATATAAGAATTCCCCTTCAAAAAAATGTGAACAGAAGAGAAAATGTAAACTATGACAAGAAAGAATGTTCTAAATCAATAACAAAAAAAAGAGTTAAAACATTTCTTATGTTCTACCTTATAATTATCAGATTAAAAAAACAACAAAAATGATTTTTGAAGGCAATGAAAAGATAGTACATTAACTATGTGTGGAACTGAATAATTCATGTAAATTATTTGGAATCATTTTTAAAACATGAAATCTAGCAATGTAACTCTTAGGCATGTACTTCAAGATAAAACAGAGGGTGTAAACACACACACACACACACATATATATATATATATATATAATTAATGCAAAATTATTTATAGTCATTTTTTATAGTAGAAAAGAACTAGAAGAAAAGTTAATACACTTTCATTGGGAATTGTTAAACAAATTCTGGCATGTGAATATAATGGACTATCATTGCTCCATAAGAAATATCAAACATGAAGAATTCAAAGAAATTTTGGAAGATTTGTATGCGCTAATACAGAAGAAAATAAGTGGAACCAAGAATACAATTTTCATGATTACAACAGCAATGAATTATTTTAGAATCCACCATAATCAATTCAAGAAGCAAACTTTAGTTCAGATATGATAGACTATAAGTGCAGAGTGAGATGTTCATTTTTAGACCTAGTTAATATGTTTACTTGTTTTGTTTCCTTGCTATGGGTAGGGTTTGGTGTTAAGAAGTAAAGGAAAGTGATGAAATTTTTTTAATGAACATCAATAGAACTTTTTTATATATATTATATATTAGGTGCTATTATTCCCATTTTACAGACTAGGAAACTGAGGCACAGGGAGATTAAATAAATCATTTATCTAGGGGCACATAGCTAATAAGTGAGACAGGATTCAAATGGCATGATATTCCCAAATAATCCAAAAAAAAAGTAAGTATCAGTCACAAGATGGGAGAACAGTAAATATGATACAGTTTTTTAGAGGAACCAAATCTTCCAAAAATGAAAGGAGCCTTTCAGGTCAGGAAGTAGAAGCTCATGAATTTAGAAATTGGAGGGAATGCAAAGGCCATTTAAGGCCAAGAAAGATAGACTTGCCTGAATTCATACTAGTTGTCAATGGTAATTAATAATAACAAAAATAATTAACATTTCTATATCATTTACTGCGTACAAGGCACTGAACTAAGCAACTATGCAACAGAGCATAAGAAGTAGATGCTCAAGAATGGCGTGAAACTTTTAGACTAGTCTAATTTAAATGGCTTTTAAGATTTCCATCAACTTTGCAAATAACTACATATACCACACAGTTAGTCATGGTGACTCCTTATTAGTTTATTATTTGAAGTGTTTGTGGTTTTAGAATTTTTTCCCTATATCTTGGATCAATCACTATTTTCTTGCCTTGTTGTGTCTTGCAAGTATTTACTCAAATTGAGAATTCACTGTCATGGAAGGGACTAGAGCTGATGACAGGAAAGTCATAAGGGAAAGAAATAAGCATTTATTAAGCACCTACTATGTATGTGGCAGGAACTGTGATAAGCAGGTTGCAAATATTATCCCATCCAATCCTCACAACAACCTTGACAGATAAGTGTTATTACTATTGTATATAATTGATGAAACTGAGGTAGACAAAAGTGAAAGAACTTGCTAGTAAGGGTGTGAGGTTAAATTTTGAACTCTAGACTTCCTGAGTCTAGGCCTAGCCCCTGGATGGGGATAAAACAGGGCTAAATCTATGCCTCAATATCCTTTGGAAAAAAAAAATATCCTTTGGACTTGGCTTCTTGGGACTTTGTCTATTTGTACCCCTTTTAATCTGAAAACAAAGAATTTAAAAGGTAGAAGGAGAGAATATTATATTTGAATTTGCTATTAATGAAACAGCCTAAATCTGTTACTCAGACTATCACAGAGGGGTTCCAGAAAACTCAAAGTGTCTCCCTGAAAAGTTGCTCTCCAAACTTTGAAAATCAAATCTTATAATCTGAGGATAGATGGGAAGGGAGGGTTCAGAACCAGTTTCCATTTTACTGAGGGAGGGATCAGCTGATTGAATTTATCAAAATACTCACTGAAAGCCCTAGAGAATAAAACAGCCATTCTATTCAATTAGAAAAATAGCTTTCACATGAACTTCTCCATATTTTATGGGATATATGTGGATTAATGGTTAGAACACCATGCTTGGAACCTAGAAAGGCTAGATGTGAATCTGTTATCAAATTGGGAATTCATTGTCATGGAAGGGACTAGAGTTTATGACATAAAAGTTATAAATGTGAGTGAATCTGCCTGGTTTTATCATCTAAGAAAATAAGGATAATGCTGCAAAACTTATCTCACAGAATCTAGTAAGGAACAAATGAAATAATTCATTCTTAGCTTTGACTTTATTAGAATAATTTATTAGAATCTATGTTATAAAATAATCTATGCAAAAAATAATGTATGCAAAACACTATGCCAACCTATATAGATGCCTGCTACTATGATCTTTTTTTTTCCTGCTTCTTCAGGACTAACCTTTGAAAATTGGCTTCTTATGGTGAAATCACCACACAGAAAGAGAATAGCCCAAATAATTCCTCCTCTGTTCCCTTTAAAACTGATGAATGAGATTCTTAAATTAGTAGAACTTTGGTAGGAAAGACAAACAAAGCAAGCCACTTGCCTATTAGACAAAACCTTCATTACAAAGAATACTTGATGTGAAGAAAAATCTATAACTTTCAATATCTGGCACCAGAGAGATGGTTGTGGACAATATCGAGTGTGTGAAGATACCTGGGAGGAAGACACAATCAGGATCGAAGTCCTGACACTTACACTGGCCCTCCTGTCTGTTATAGACCCTGACCAGCCGCTAATCAAAAGCAGTTTTGACTTTTGGCTCTCTCTCGTGCTAATGGTTTTGTGAGAGGATTATATTGGGTCACATCCAAGCTCCTGGTTTTATTTTTCAGTTTTAGACTTAACACTATCATGTACAACAGCATTCAACTGAAATCGAAGAGAAATTTTGACCAGGTGTACTTGTACTCCACAACATATCAGTCTCCTCTTCTGCCAAACTTTTATTGTCTCTCCTTCTTAAATTACCATTTTCCTTCAGGTTCATTTTTCCCCATAAATTTCAGGGACCAGTTAATGTGTCCCCCGTTCAGAGAAGTAGCTTGCCTGGTTTCTGCCTCCCATCTAATCATGATGGCATATGACCCAGAAAAAGTCCAGAAAAAAGTCAGCCTCAAACCCTCTCTATGATCCATCATTTTAAAGAACTGACACAGACTAAATAATAGCTAATATTTACATGGTGCTTACTATGAGACAGACGCTATGTTAAGCACTTTGTAATTATTATCTCAGGGTCCTGCAAATTCTAACTGCAAGTAATTATTAAAAGAGTTAAATTTAAGTGAGAGGTACATAACGTCCACTACAGACCCACTCAGGAAAACAGGGAAAAGCCCAAACATAAAGGTGCTATTGTAGTGCAATGTTATCATCTCCCAATCCTCATGCTATTTATAATAAAGTGCAATGATCTGGGCCTTCCTGGGCACACAGGGGAACATGAATAGTGATACACAGAAAAGACATAAGGAGCTGTGAACATAGGAAAGGCCATTCAGATAACCAAATTACTCAAAACTGAACAGCTCTGATGTATAACAAAGTCTCACCTGAATCTTGTGCTCGGTCCCCTTTCAACTCTCAATTGCACAAAAAGAAATCCCCTTCAGGAGAAATGCCCCAGAGACCTCAGTTTTGCTTCTTTTATATGGTTCCAGCAGGCACAGAGTAAGACAGGGGCTAATTCTGTTATTAGGGCTATTGACATCAGCTGGGACTTCCTATGCAAGAAAAAAAATAACCTCATCTGGATCTCATGTCTTCCCCCCTGTCAACAAACTCTACAGAATAAAAAATAAGAGCCAGTTTGGGAGCAGCAACACAGAAGCTTGGGCTTTGTTTTCCTTGTACAATACCAACAAGCAAACTCCTCTCAGATCTCAATTGCTGTACCTCCTTCGTTGTAATAGCAATTGAGGTCCCTGTCTCCCTTTCTGATTCTCCAATGGCACAGGATAGTTTAGGACTAAGAATATCATTGAGCTCAAGAAAAATGTGGTCACCAGTGGATTGATTCACTGTCCTCTCCTCCAACTCAGGGAAAAGCTTGGAACTTTGGACCAGCTACTGGGTGATTTTTTTTAATGTAACTTCAATTCTTGAAGTGCCGAACAATGGTGTCAAAGGAGTTTGGGGAAAGGAAATAGGGTAGAACTAGAGAGTTTAGGGAAGCTTATTAACATGGCAGGACACAGCCAGAGAAGCAGAAGAGCTTCTGAGGGGTTCTGGGAATCTCTGGGTATATTCCTGCAAATTTGTTCCCTGAACTTTGAAGAGAAACCTGAAATTTTCTTCTTTGCTTCCTCTGGTCAACCTGAGGGAAGAGATATGAAAGGACAGTTGGAAGCCAGTTCTCCTGGGTCCTGCTATTTTTTGCTGAGGAAGAGATCAAGGAAACCCTTCTGGTCAGAGGGGAGAATTAAGCTCCTCATTTTTTTTCATCAGTGCTCCTCACTCCCTCCAAGAGGTTTCTAATGATGTTGGAATTTACTTCCAACAGCAAGGGTGAAATAGAAATACATCTCCATACAGAACTTCAATTCAAAACCCACTTCTAATTTGTTATCTGTGTGACCCCAGTCAAGCCATTTAACATCTCTAGAGCCTTAGATCTCTGTTAAAATAAGGGAGTTGAACTATATGGCTGCCAAGGTCCCTTTCAGGGCTAGTTATCATCCTACCCACACACCAGGCAAAATGCTTTAATCCAGAGCTGTGATAGAACCAAATGGAACAGGTTTGCCTGAGAATCCATCACTAAGTTTTCAGGGAAAGCACTTACACCCTGGAAATTGGCAAACCCTACAAATCAGTGCTTGATTTATTGTTTTGTGGATTTCTAGCCTTAAGAAAGTGTTAATAATGTAGATTATTTTTTTCCAGAAAGAAAGGTTGTTAAACATTTATTACCAACGTACCTCTAATCTCAAATCAATACACACACACACACACACACACACACACACACACACACACACACACAATTTCTTCATTCCAGTTTCTCCCCCAGTCATTTTCCAGATCTTTCTCAATCCAAAGAAATTAAAAATAATTCCATTTGCATCATTGCTAGCCCAATTAGAACACATTCACTCAGGGAATATTCATCTGTCATTAATTAAGCATCTACTACATGGAGAGCATTATTCTACGTGAGGCTGGAAATATAGTTTATAATACAGATGACCTAATACATAAAACTGCTACATACTAACACCTACAAATGTGTCTCACGGGTAGCAAACTTCAATGAGACCTTTAAGATAAGTCCATTATGACGGTAGTCAAAGAAATGTTTGAAGGCTCAGCAGATTTAGTATCTATTTTAATAATAATGACTCCCATTTATATAACACAAAGCATTTTTCTCACAGCATCTGAGAGGTAGAAAATGCCAGAACATTTTAGATCCATGATAATATAGCATAAATTTAAAACTGGAAGGAAACTTAGAGATCATTTAATTCAGTCATTCCTAACCTCTTTGTGGCATGAATGCCTCTGGCCATCTGAGGAAGCTTATATTCCCCTTCTCTGAAGATTTTTAAGTGCAGAAAGTAAAATACATAGGATTATAAAGTAGACCAATCATACTAAAATGAGGATATAATTTTTCCCATCCAAGTTCACTGACACTTTGAGATCTATCCATGGACAAGAGATTAAGAATCTCTGATCCAATCCAATCTCCTAAATATATCTATTTATTTATATCAATCTTCTAAAATAAAAAGGAGAGGACCTGAAGCTCAAAGGTGAAGTGATTTGCCAAAGTACACACAGGGAGGAAGCTGCACAACTGGGATTTAAACCCAAATCAGCTATCTTTGGGGCAGTTGGGTGACACAATGGCTAGAAGCCCAAACCTGAAGCCTGGAAAACTCATCTTTGTCAGTTCAAATCTTACCTCAGACTCTTGGCAAGTCCTTTAACCCTGTTTACCTCAGTTTTCTCATTTGCAAAATGAGCTGGAGAAGAAAATACTCCAGTATCTTTGCCAAGAAAACCTCAAATGGATGGAAAATGCTGTTCACCACTAGAGGGAAATAGACTGAAAATAAGTCAAAACACCATTTTCACCATTTTTGTTGTTTGCTTTTTCTTTCCCCATTTGTTCTGATTCTTCTTTCACAACATGACAATTATGGAAATTTGTTTTTAAAAAATGTATACTGTACATGCATTACCTGTATCAGATTGCTTGGTGTCTTGAGGAGAGGGAAGATAAGGAAGGAGAAAAAATATGGAACTAAAAATCTTACAAAAACTGAAAGTTGGAAACTATCTTTACATGTAATTGGAAAAATAAAATCCTATTGAGGAAAAAAAAAAGATAATCCCAAATAGGTTCATGAAAAGTCAGATACAACTGAAACAGCCAAACAATAGCTACCTCCAAATCCAATGTCCTTACCATATTGGTAGAGTATATAGAGTGAAATATGCAAAAGCAGGAGGACAATATCCATAATGACTGAAATAATGTAAATTGAAACACAAAAGACTACTGAACTCTAATTAATTATAACCAATCTCATTCCAAAACAGATGATGAAATACACTTTCTTCCTCTCAGCAGAAAGCTGGACTGCAACAGGCATGGAATGTAGCATACGCTGCCAGAGATGGTCATTGTATGGGTTAGTTTTGCTTAACAGTTTTTATTGGTTACATGGAAGGATTCACTGGAGAGAGCAGGGTGTAGACTGAGAAATGAATGTGGTTAAAAAAAAACATGAAAAATATCAATAAAACCAGTTCTGGCTCTGATTCTCACTAGTGTGATTTTCTTTAATTTATCCTGTATGCAACTTGTTTGCACATTGCTGTTTGCATGTTGCCTTTCCTATTAGACTGTGAGTTCCTTAAAATAGGGAACTGTCTTTTGCCTTACTTTGTATCTCTGGTACATCTGTGTGTGTGTTTGTGTGTGTGTGTGTGTATGGTATATGCATATATGTACACTCATGTAAAATATACACATAAATTTTAATTCTGTTGAAATTTATATTATGTGATTTTTATATTTAAGCTTATAATTATGTGTTTGAATTTGTAATTATATATAATTTATACATGAATGAGGTTGTATCCATGCTTGAACATTCTCCTACCTCTGCTCCACATAATTTATGATACTATTGTATACATGTCACTTCTTTCTGCCCCATCTCCAGAACAGAAGAGAAATGTGTTTTCAAGATCATGGAATTGAATTGTAAGGTGGGTATGCTTAAGTCATAACTAAAATCCTACCTTCCCCAATCCCTCTTAATCCTTTGTTAATTATTTCATATTTATACTGTATAGAGCTTGCTTTGGATATATTTGTTTTCAAATTGTCTTCCCCATTAGATTGGAAGCTCTTTGAGGACAGCAGTTATCTTTTGCCTCTCTTTGTATCCCCAGTACTTAACACAGAGTCCAGCACACAGTAGGCACTTAACAAACATTTATTGATTAACTGGTTGACCAAAGTGACTTGCCAAAGGTCATACAATTAGTGTTAGAAATAGAATTTTAACTCATCTCCTGACTCCATTATACTTTCCATTATACTTTGTTTCCTAGTACACCCTGAAGAAACAGGGTCGAAATATAAACTACTATATAAGATACCTGGATGGTTCAGTAGATAGCACACCAGGCCTGGATTCAAAAAGATCTAAGTTCAAATCCGCTCTCACAATTACTAGCTGTGTGACCCTGGGCAAATCATTTAACCCTTTTTTCCTCTCTTTCCTTATCTATAAAATGAACTGGAGAAGGAATTGTCAAAAACTGCTACAGGATATTTGCTAAGAAAACCCCAAAATGGGGGTCATGAAGAGTTGGACACGACTGAAATGACTGAACAACAACAAAATAGGGCAACTGAAAAATAAGGCACATATGAAAGGCAAGCTGACATGATAGGCACACAAAAACATATTCAGCCACAGTCTCTCATTCTGAACAATCAAGTCTTATTGCTCATAATTTCAACCTTTCACGAAGCACAGCTGTCAATTCAATTTTACAATGTAAAAATGTATGTTGCCATTAACAAGTTATGTTTACTATTCACAGTACATGATATTTAAAGGTGAAACATCTTGAAAGGGTTTGTTTAAATTACTCTCTACCAGCTTTGAGTTATTTGTTGGCAAGTAAAGTCTTGCTATAATTTCCCAACTACCAACCATCAACATGACAGACTTTAGAAGATTAATGAAAGTAAAGGATCATTCCACTATATTTTAGAAGTGAAGCAGCATGGATAGAGTATCAGGCTTAGGGTCCAAGACTTTCAAATCCTACCTCTGACATGAGCTACAAGGAAGTCACTTAATATTCCTTGGTTCAGGGAACTCTGATTTACCTGATGTTATAGATGAGGTTAGAAAGCTGTACCCATTGTGATGGAATCATATAGGTCCTTGATCTAGTATCAAAGTCATGGTCTTAGGCCAATCAATTTCTTAAGAATAAAAAAATTACAGAATACAGATAAAATTACTCCACTAGCTCAACCTAGACCAACCCTATTTGCTCATCTAAAATGTCAATATCCCATCTAACTCTAAAATAAAATAGATCTCCAAAAAATATCACAGTATCATCAATTAAAATCTGGAATGAAAATCTAGTCCAAATTTTTCATTTTACTAATGAGGAAATTGAGAGACAGAGAGATGAATTGTTTTATTTAATGCCAATCCTGCCCTGACCTGTAGAACTTTACAATCTAGTTGTCCACAAAAAAATCATAATAATAATCATAATCATAAAGCATTAGCTATCTGGTATCTAGTTCCCAGAATAGCTCTGAATCTAGAAGTATCCAGAAAATTTAAGTGAGGGAGGGGAGGAAGAAAAGGGAACACGCACCAAAAAGAAAAATCCTTGAGCACTCATAATAAAAGAGATAGCTGAAAAAAGCCAAAGTCTTAAAAATTATACTCTGCCTGATATGACTAGCCACACAGAAGGAAAGGCTCACTCTCATTAACAATGCAAGGATTTTTTTTTCATGAAAGCTAAAAAATGTGAAAAAAAAGTGCCTGTGAAATCCAAAAATATATAAAATTCAAAAAGAAGTATAGAAATAAGGGAAGGAGAGGGAACCCTTGGCAGCAGCCACAATAGCCGTGATTGTGATTGGAAGGAACACTGGATACTGACAATGGAAAATGATAGATTTGCGTAAGATAAAATAAGTTTGTAAACAAACAAAAAAAAATTGGTAGGGAGTGGGAAACAACCATTCACATTGCAAAGAGGTATCCCTTGAAAGCAACATTCAAAGAGTGGCTCTTTCTTTAGGAACAATGATAAACTCCTTCCCATTTCCACACAAGAAGGAAGGAGGAACAGTTTCAATACCACCAATAAATAGCACATCTTAAGAGTCCTGATGTCTCTACTGTTAACAGAAGTGAAGGAAACTTCTGTAAACAAGAGCACCCACGTTACAATTCAATTCAATGATCTTGAAAACACATTTCTCTTCTACTCTGGGGATGGGGCAGAAAGAAGAAGAGATATTCACGTATGCAATAGCATCATCAAGTATGAAGAAAAGACAAGTGAGCATAATACAATAGATTCCTAAATGTGTATAGGACTCTAAACACAATCATTATCTGTAATAGAGTTAGCATTTATTTAACATTTTAAGGTTTACAAAGAGTTTTACAAATGTCTCATTTTATCCTCATAACAATTCTAAGGGGTAAGGGCCATTATATACCCCCATTTTACAGATGAAGAAACAGAGGCAAACAGAGATTATGTGATCAATGCAAAGCATCCTGCCTGGTCCCTACAGGGTTCTTATAAAATGCTTATTGGTTAATTTGCCTGAGATCACATAATCATTAAGTCTTGGAGGCAGGATTTGCATTCAGCCTTCCTGACTTTGTAACATTCTATCCACCAATACTTGAATTCTAATAATCCTCTACTAAATTGCAAAGAAAAAATGCGAAAAGGTGGAGTTGACCTTAAAATTGAAACTGTGAGCATAGGAAAAACCTTGATGGATCTACCAGGTATGTTATCCTGGCAACTATTGAAATTCCCTGCTGATTCTGAACTAGCTACATTTCCAAAGTGGTTTCATACAGTGTATTCAGCTCATTTAGAATACCAAAACAATGTTTCATATGAATGATTGTTAATGGGGAAAAAAGAGATGATGGTTGGCATGTGGTTGTTACACTTTCAGCCTGACTGAGAAAGGGACATCCAGATAGAAAGATAATCCAAAAAAAATTAAATGATGACTTAATAGTCGTTTAAAAAGTTAAAATGTGGTTTTTAATAACATATTAAAGTTACTAGACTTGGGATGGAAAATGCCATCCATATCTGGAGAGAAAACTAGGGACTGAATGTGGAGGAAGTACACTATTTTCATCTTTGTTTTTTTGCTTGCTCTTTATCATGTTTTTTTTTCTCTTTTGGGCTTATTTTTCTTATATAACATGGCAAATATGGAAAGATGTTTCAAAGGATTGCACATATTTAACCTATATCAAATTGCTTGCTATCTTGGAGGGGGAGAGGGAGAAAAATTTAGAACACAATGTCTTATAAACATGAATGTTGAGAACTATCTCTACGGGTATTTGGAAACATAAAATAGTATCTAGAAAAATAATAATATATAAAAGTTATCAGAGATTTCCCCAAAGCAATGGCAGGTCCAGACCACAAACGTATTTATTAAGATATGTGTATTTTAAAGACATTTCAGTTCTCCTAATAAGGAGAAGGCTGGTAGGTAGCAACTTCTGTAGTGCTACAAATGTTCTAGAAAAAACTGAATAACCATTTGTTAATTATGTTGTATAATTGATTCAAGCTTAATGCAAGGGTTGGATTTGAGAACAACATATTTATATGGTGCTTTGTAGTTGGCACATCATACACTTTTTCTCACAGGATCTTCAAAACAGCCATGAAGTGTAAGTAGCTCTAATATAATTATTTTCATTTTTGATATAAGGAACTAAATTTCAGAGAAATCAAATGATTATACAGTTATGAAAGGTCATAGATTCAGTAAGCAGTTGAACCCAAACTTGAGTTCCTACCTTCTGTCTCCCAATTTTCATTTTGCCATGCCACACTTTAAGTTACTTCTAAGATTTCTTTGATTCCACAGAATGAACTAATACAGATTAAACTAATGAAAAAAAATCACCAAATCATGAAGCTGCAAAGAAATGTTGTAATTTGTTTTAATAATTGTCCCTGAGCACAGTCTATCCTATGAATAGTTTTACAATGCCAATAAAACCAACCGATTTTTACATTGTTCTCCAACTTCTCACCTGGAAGACTAATGAATCAAGGATTTAAGCAAAATAGGGATAGATTGACTGTCTTTGCATATTCAAATGATTTAGATTCCCATTTTTAAAAATTCTTTTAATGACTAGAAAACTGAATTGTCCTGGAGTTTTCAAAAATGCTACATAACATCTGATTCTTGCTTATAAAATTAATATATGCGTGAACAGAAGGTTTTTTTTTTCTGTTTCATTCTGTCATCCTTTTGTAGCTCCAGTGAAAGATTTTTACCTAAGTGAAAGCAAAACTTAATAGGCTCACCAGAGAATAGCAAAAACTATTCTACTGCTAAACAATTATAGAGCTCATCCTGAATAAGCAGGCTTAGTGTCTAGGAATATTTTTACTGTCTTCCAGCCACTCAAGACACCTATAGACTGAGGTATTATTCTGAATGTGAAACGTCATTACAGAAAGGATTTAATGAGAAATTTGATCTATCATGCATGTACAAGATTTTCAACTTCACTGTAACATTAAAAATGCAAACTTTAGCATTGTTTGATCCTTAAATTCTATTTTAAATCAAACATTGAAGAGGGCTTGAGAAAATAATGGGGCCTTGTGTTGTGTCAGAAGTCTTAGTGGGAGGTGGGGGAAGTGCCAAAAGAAGGCACAGAATTTTTATTTTACTATAATTTCAGTTATCATAAACAGTGTGGCATCCCAATAAAAAAAACTTAAATCAAACTGAGGCTTCATAAATAGAATATGTCTGCCACAAGGGAGACAATATTCTGACAATATTCTGCATTAGTCAGGACATACCTGTAGAATTTTGTCACTAGATGATACATTTTAAGAAGACAATGACAAACTTTCCATTTCCAAACTTCATGGTTATGGAAAAGTATTTTACATGGTTTCTTACACTCAAGGAAGAGTAGGGGTATGGAAGAAAAAATGTCAAATGAGGGATTGTTGAGGGACTAAGAGATGATTAACCTAAAGAAGATGACTCAGAGAACACCATAGCTTTCTTTAAATATTTGAAATGCTATCAAAGAAGAGGATTTAGCCTTATTCTGGATTTCTAGGTTTCTCTAAAAGTAGAAATATTGGGTAGAAGTGAATATGGAATAAAATTTCAATTCAATCTTGGGAAGAATTTTCTAACAATTAGAACCTTTTTCAAAAATAAGATGTGTTTTGGGGCAGCTAGGTGGCGCAGTGCATAGAGCACCAGCCCTGAAGTCAGGAGGACCTGGGTTCAAATCTGGTCTCAGACACTTAACATTCCCTAGCTGTGTGACCCTGGGCAAGTCACTTAACCCCATTTGCCTCAGCAAAAAGCAAAAAAAAAAAATAAAATAAAATAAGATGTGTTTTTAAAATGATTGTACATGTATAACCAATAGAAGATTGCTTGCTGTCTTGGGGAAAGAGGATCAGGGAGAGAGGGAAAAAAAATTGGAACTCAAAATCTTACAAAAATAAATGTTGAAACTGATTAATTATTGCTTATGAACAGGTATTTTTATAATGAGTAATGCTTAGTGAAAACATCCTGAACAGTTCAAAATATGACTTTTTATTAGTGAAAATTTCTATACATTAACATGTAAATTATTATTTTACTACAACTTGCGAAAACTATACACGAGTTTAGATGATGAAATAAGTAAACGTTGTTTTTCATGTTTCCTCGCCTGAAAGAAATGTGACTTGCAGATTAGAATATTTAAGGATTCCACTCTTGAAATTCCAAATTGTATTCACAAAACTTTTTGTATTGTAGTAACTTGCTAACTCTTTTGCCCTTAAAAATACTTAATAAGCATGTGGTAATTCTCAAAAAAATAAATGTTGAAAACTATCTTGATATGTAATTGGAAAAATAAAATACTATTGAGAAAAGAAATGATGAGGCAGTAAATTCATTATCCCCGAAAGTTGAAACAGAGAACAGAAAAATACATAGAAGTGAAGCTAAAGAAGGGAGTCCTATCCTGGGTAGAAAGTTGAATGCAATACTCTCGATGAACAATGATTAGAGTTCCTTCTGATTCTGCTTGCATGATGCTGTTTCTTTCCTCTGCTTCTAAAATTTTCTGATGCTGGGTCATTTCCTTCTCATTCAATTCTATTCAACAAGAGTATTAGATTTGTACTCAGGAAGACCAGTTGTGACATGAACACTTACTAGTTGGGTGAGCCTAAGAAAAAGCCACTTAAGTTTCTCTGTGCCTCAGTTTTCCCATCTATAAAAATAGGAATAATAATAATAACATCTACCTCATAGGGGAGTTATGAGAAGAAACTGAAATGACAAATGGAAAGTTCTTTTCCAATCCTAAAGCATCAGAGATATATGAATTGCTGTTATTATTATTATTATTATCATTATTATTATTATGTGCCTGTCTTGAAGACAGCATTATGTTAGGTATTATGGAAGATATGTGGATGAATATGGTCCCTGCCCTCACCAAGCTCTCAGTCTAGTAGATATGATGATGATGATGAGTGACTTCCACATATATATACAAAAAGGTAAGGAAAACTCTTCTAGCCCCATGAATAAGCAATGCAGCTAAAGTGGAACAGTGATAAGTTGATAGGGAGATGCCTCATGTTCAAAAGCACTGATAATCATAACTTTGAATGGTTTTGACAAGGAACATTGTGGGCAACATTGGAGAAAATATTTTCTGGAAGGCAAGAAAACCAAATGGGAGGAATCTGCTTTAGCCTTTGACTTACTAATGAATTTTGCAGAAAGTAAACCTTGTTATACTGTACAGAAGGTCAAGAGGCTTCACATGCTTCAATCCACCTTTATGAGAAAGAGATAAATGATCATGGAGCAAGATGACATTAATGGCTTGTTCCTGGGCCACTTTGGGTGCTGGTTCCCATTCAGTTCTATGACCCACACTTCCATATGAATTATTGATATATTGCAATCATGATTCTGGCTCAACAAGAAAAGGTTATACTATATTAAAATACATTCACTATACACAGCTTAAGAAGACAGGGAAGTGAGCAATACATCTTTAAAAATGTCTATCAAAAAGGATTTAAATATGTAAAGCTCCAACATTCAAAAGCTTAATCCTCAACAATTCACACACGCTGGAATACTCTAATATGTAGAATAACTCATTCCCCCACAATTCTTGATAACTGAGGCTTTACTATAATCAATATGTATTCATTCTTTTTTTTACTACAATTATCAAGTACTCTCAATTTCATTATTATTGCTACAATTAATCATATTCACTATGCTTTATTCTATGCTACTTGCTGAGGGATACAGTGTAAGATGCAATTCCTGTCCTCAGGAAAGAGCTTTTAATTTAGTTGAGAGATGAAACTAAAAGGAAGGAAGTTATTTGAAAGGGAGAGTTGTGTGACCCTAGGCAAGTCATTAACCCAATTTGCCTCAGTTTCCTCATTTGTAAAATGAGATAGAGAAGGAAATATCAAAACACTCCATAATTTATGCCAGGAAAACCCCAAATTGGGTATTGACAAGCTGGACATAACTGAAATGATCCAACAACAAAACCAGTTTTGGAAAGAAAGATGTTAAGTTTAGACATGTCACCACATGTCACAGTGATACTAGGACTATTAAATATAAATGTTCTATAAGCAGTTGGAAATTTCAGACTAACTCAGTAAAAAGGGTCAAGGCTAGAAATATAGATTTTGGAATCACTGGCATTAATGTTGCTGGTTGAAGTAATGGGAGTAAATTGCCTCACTAAAGAGGAAATGTAAAGAGAGATCAGCAAATGTCGCAGAACAGAGTCTTACAGAACACCCATAGGGCTTGGTCAGGGCAGGGCAGAAGAAAAATTTGAACTGGGTAAGAATAGCATTAATACGTGTAATTTTGATGTGTTCCAAGTCAACAAGAAACAACATTTCATCCAAAACAGCAAGTGATTTCACTTAGAACTAGTTCTGTAATTTTATTGGTGGAGGGAACTCACATTCATTCTTTCAGGGATGATCAACAACCATTTTGTAACTTCTAGTTTTAGTAACCCAGGACACTGGGAAGTGAAATGACTAGGGTCACACACATAGCATTTATCAGAGACAAGATTTGAATCCGGGTCCTCCTAACTCTAAGACAAGTTCTCTAGTCATTATACCATTCTACCTCTCATTCAGCTATTTATTGATTGAATTTTTAAGGTTTTGTTTACTTTTTGTATAAATTTTTTCTACTTCATATTCTATAAGAGATATTGATATATTATCTGCCATTATTTTCACAGTAATCTTTTCACAAATACTTTTAACACAACACAAAATGACCAAACATGACATTGAAATGTCATTTCTTATTGCCTTTAAACATACATCCTTTAAACATAAATCCAATTTCACCAGTTCCTTTATTGGTCTCTCCAAGAAGAATTTGTAAACTATGCTTCCATCAGTAGCTACTTCAGATTTCTTTTATAAGAACACTGACAAAATTAGTGATTCAGCATCCTCAATCTTTTTTTCACTCAATGATTACTGGACCAAGTCCTCATATTTAGAGTACCAACAGTTAAGTTAGTATTAATAGTTAGCTTAAAAACAGTAAGATTTTTAGTACTTTCAACCCACCTTTTTGTCACCTTCACTTAAGTGGAATAGGAACTCACAGGACTCAGGGTGACACACACACACATTACTCAAACACTTTGTTTCACAGATTACCATGGCCAAAAAATTCATCACCAAAGAAAACTAAGTGTAACAAATAAGTGTAAACCTTTGCCAGTCTATTCTAATTTTTTACAGCAACTCAAACCTGTTACAGCTGTTGGTACTCTGCAGCTGTAACCATATCGGCAAAATCACCCCTCCCATCCAGAAGTGACTCTGATATCATTTCTATAAAACCCAGGACAGAGATTTCTTCTATACTAGATATTTGGAATTAGACACTTTCCAATTTTCTTGAGGAGTTATTTTCAGAACAGTGATTCAGGGCAAGAGAGCAAGAGGGCAGATAAGCATATTGATGAGTTCTAAAGAGGAACTCTTCTCTACAATGTCCAGTGACCACACCAACACTATTGTGATTGTGTATGTTTACTTCCAGGACATTACTCTAGTTTAGGGTCACTGTTTTATCATTTGTGTCCCAAGGACACTAGATGGCATCCCACTAATACATTCATGTCTGTTGGGAACATGAATCTTGAACTGATCAATTTACTAGAGATAATGGACATTGATGAGAATTTGTCTGAGCATAGATGCTTCCTGAATGATTGTCACTACTCTGGCTAACTAGGAAGAAAAAAATATTCTTTTTTAAAAATTGCCCCACTATCAATAGCTCTGGCAGGTACTAGTATTGATAAGATAGCAATGTATTAACTCACTCAACAAATCAATGAGCATTTAGTTTCAAGACTGCACAATTCTCTCTGCCTTACAGGTCTTTGCAAATAGTAATTATTGCACATCAAAACTATTTCCATAAAATCTTAAAGAAGCACACAATAGTTCTAGTAAGAATATTATCTTTTCTCTTTAGTTTTGCATAAGCTACTCTCCTCTTCTCCACTTTTTTTTTCCACTGGTTGCCCAACATTTCCTGAAAGAAAATAGCAACCCTAGGCAAAGAAAAGAATCTGACTCTAAATGAGATTGTAGAACAAAATAGATCTTAAAAAAAAAAAAAACCTCCAATTCAATGATACTCTTAATTTGCTCCAATAATGAAAATATCAGTCCTGTTAGCTCTTTCCAGTTTTGTTGTTGTTGTTGTTTAAGAATATGTACAGTAGCATTTCACTTTTCTGGCTTTGTTGGGGATAGGTTTATCACTTTAAGCACTGATTTTTTTTTAATTTTCACAATTTTTATAAAGTTAGATAATATAATAATTTATCCTTGAATGCATCAAGATGGTTATTCACTTTTAATAGTACGAATTCCATTCCTGTCCTCTCATCTGTGCAATTCTTTTTTCTTTTAAATTCTCTATAGGGCTCACCAAATGTTCTTTAATTCTTTTGATACTCTGTGGATATCGGTGGAAAATGTGAGCAGTCTGTTGGTTACCCCTTACCCTAAGGCAATAACCAGTCTATCTTTTCCAGAAATACATCTCTCTAATGACACCTTTTAAATTAGAAATCTTTAAATAATTAGATCCTTCCCTATCTGTTTAAATAGTATATATTGTCAATGAGATATTTCAAACCAGTTCCAATTGTTCAGTGATGAAGAGAGCCATCTCCACCCAGAGAGAGGACTGTGGGAACTGAGTGTGGACCACAACATAGCACTCTCACTTTTTGTTATTGCTTGCTTGCATTTTATTTTGCTTCTCTTTTTTCTCTTGTGTGGCCCGACAATTGTATAAATATGTATACATATATTGGATTTAACATATATTTCTATCATGTTTAACATATATTGGACTACTTGCCATCTAGGGGAGGGTGTGGGGGAAAGAGGGGAAAAATTGGAACGCAGGGTTTGCAAGGGCTAATGTTGAAGAATTATCTATGCATATGTTTTGAAAAATGAAAAACTTTAATAAAAGAAAAAATAATAATAAATAATGTAGATTGTAAGTTAACTTTTTTATAACTCTAGATCATAATAATTCATATTTCTTTGGTACTGCCAGTTTTGCAAAGTGAACTGCTCATGTAGTGACTGGGACACCCCTCTCACATATCAACCTCTGGAAAAACTATCAAGTTCAAGGCATTCTAGGCATCCATACCCACTCAAATACTCTAAGTCATGGAATGCTTACTTTTACCATCCAGTCAGAGGACAAATTAGAACAAAACAAAAGACATTGAATTGAATAGCCTATTAAATAAAGTGACAAGAAAAGATTCCCTCCAATCCCCATGTATACATGGGATACACTCTTCTACAAATTACCACCCACGCAAAGAGCACATATAACTAAGGAATATACATAAAGGATAATTACAAAGGGAATATTTGAGACCAAGAAACATAAAGGAGCACAGTGCTGCATCTCATGTTGCCAGGTTGCAAAAGTGAAAGGCCTTCACATTTGGAATGTGAATCTCCATTCTGAAATCTCCAATGTGGAAAAGTTGTCAGCATCCTTCCCCCCCCCCCAAGAATCTCCACTTTGTGAGGTCCATAAGGTTAGGGACTTTCTTTTATCTCTATTTGCATCCCCAGAGCTTAGAACAGTATCTAGCATATAGTAGGTATTTAAATGTTTATTGACTGTTCTGCAGGCATTGTGTCTCTAATTTTAGAGTCTCTACTTTGTGTCTCTGCTGAATATCACAATTAGTCCAGCTGTCTCCAAGCTGCTAATACCTGCTAGACCTTAAAGATCATTTGTAATTCTCTGTTCCCATATGCTAAACTACAGTGACTAGAAATTTTTTCCCTACCAAGGGAAGACATGCTCTTTTATTGCATAGCAGAGACATAAGAGATACTGTACCTAACCAGGGAGCTAATAAGAGCCATCAGAATGCCCCAGGATATGGCTCTCTTCTTTTTACCACTTTTTATTCCTAGCAGAGACTCACAATCCTTGAACCTTGACAAGCATCTAACATGGAATTACAAAATTCTTAAATCCAGCTATATTCCTGGTCATGATAACATGTTGACAAAATCCATTTCAGGTACTCTGCCCTCCTCTTTATATATGTGTGTGTGTGTGTGTGTGTGTGTCTGTGTCTGTGTCTGTGTCTGTGTCTGCATGTCTGTGTGTATGTATATACACATATAAGTATGTATATAAATATATGTGTGTATACATATATACATATGTTATATGGTTATAACATATGGGGTGCCAAGGTCAGTTTAAATTCCAAATTCTTCTGTGATTATCATGCAAATGAGTTAAATGAAGCATACAAGGTCCACATCCTTTACTATGTATAATGGTATAATGTACCATCAACAAAATCCTTGACATTCAAGCTATATTTTGGCCATCCCCAAAACTAGTGCCCTAATACCCTGCTCATTTTACCCAACTGCCCTGCTCAAGCCTCACAAGAAATCCATCTCTCTCCTTGGACCTCCTTCACTCTGTTCCCCCATTGTTTTCTCCCTAAAGAGAATATGTAGTTTTCATACATTATATTAGGATAGTTTATCACCAATTTCCCTCTTCAAGCAGTCCATCCAACAACAGCTTCATAATTAGGGACAGACAAGAATCAACTCTAACTCCATTGAGAATAGAGGCACATAAAAGGGCTGGATTTTTTTATTCTCCCATAAACAGATGAAATTTAACTAGGGAGTTGACTTCAGCCTGTTTAATTTTCATGAAATGACACAAGTTTCCTAAATGCTCCTTGGAGAGCCCCGATAGCAAAGTGCTCTTGTCCTTGGGTTTGGAGTGTGATAGATGGTCCTATCTAAGGCTGGAAATTATTTGAAAAATTCTACAGTAGGTAAGTGGCAACAGTACAAGAGAATGTGATGATATTCTCTAAGGGTGTAGTGAAGACTGAGAGGCTATTCCAGGCTTAGCATTTTTTTAAGTGATACATGAAGAAGCCCCAACCCATCTCTTGATATTAGTTTTCCTAGTCCGTGTGGATCTGAGGTTAACATTTTTTTCAAGTTCTGGTGGATTTCTGCAGATTTTATTCCATTTTTCACTTGCTCATTAATTTGCTACCACTCTAAGTAAGTGTTCATAAGTTAGAGGAGGAAAAAATGCCATTTTCATGTCAGAGTGGTAAATAACAAGAAGAAAGTAATAAAGATAGAAAAACCATAAAGGACAACTCTCTACATTCAAATATCTCTAGAGAGAAAAAAGAAGGGAAAAAAAGGATATGTGAAGAAATCTTCACTCTGATGAATATGTTTCAAAACAGAGAAAGGGATAATACTTCTGAGAAAATAAAGTATATTCACTTTTCTGAAGATAGCCAAATCAGTATTTATTGAGTTCCTACTATGTATCTAATAATTACTAGTTATTTCAAAGAGATATAAACAAGTATGAAAGGAGTCCTGTTCTCAAGGTGCTTCCAATTTATTGAAGAAGACAAGATATGTATAAAATTATCCCTGACCATACAAGGCACTATATACTAAGTGCTGAATGAGTAGAGCAGACAATAAGCACTAGGAAGTTCAGAACAGAGAAAGACTACTTTCAACAGAGATAATCAAAGGAAGCTTTGCAGAGGAAGTAGGACTGGAACTGTGACAGATGTCTTAGCACTTCTATTCATGATCCTCTCACCAAGGGGAAGGGAAGTGCTATGCACTTTCAGGTATAGTTAATAGCCAGAGGGGGATGGGGAAGGGGAATTCTTCGTAACAAATTTCTCTGATATCCAAGATATAGAGGGAAATGATACAAATATAAGAACCATTCCCCCAATGGACTAGTAAATGGTCAAAGGCTATAAAGAGGCAGTTTTCAAATGAGGGAATCTAAACTATCAAAAACCATATAAAAATGTCCTAAATCATCAATAAGAGAAATGAAAGGTAAAACATTCAGAGGCAGCTAGGTGGTGCAGTGGATAAAGCACAAGTCCTAGAGTCAGGAGGACCTGAATTCAAATCCAGATTCAGATACTACCTGTGTGACCCACAGCAAGTTGCTTAAGACAAATTGCCTCTGAAGCAATCACAACCACAATGAGGTCCCCTCTCATATCCAAGAGATTGGCAATGATGACAAAATAGGAAAATGACAATTGTTGAAGGGGCTGTAGGCAGACAGACACAGTAATACACTGTTGTTTAAGCTGGATCTACTCATTCCAAAAAGTAGTTTGAAACTATATGCACACCTGAGGAGTGACATCATCTCATGTGACACTCTGATGATCATGCTGTTCATGGTCTCCATCTAGTTACTCTCACAGTACAGGGACAAACAGGCTATGATATACTCTTGGATGTCCTATTACAGCAATCAAACCAACAGAGATCCATTACTAGAATGAAGATCCACGCATCTCTGTTGGTGGATCCATGGTAATTTGATTGGTATAATAACATGTCCAAGGGCATATGCCAAACCTGTGGCCACTGGCAATTCTTCATAAGATCATAGATTTTGAATAGGAATGTTAAAAGTCACCAAATAAAACTCCTTCATTTTACAGATAAGGAAACTGAGGCTCACAGAGAATAGTCAGTGGTGTAAATCCATGTCCTCTGTCTCCAAATCCAGAGCCCTTTTGATTTTATCATGTTAACTACCTTCTCTTACTTAATGGAAGTCCTACATCACCTCTCTTGGCTGAATCTTAATTGACCAGATTAAGTCACCATATTATTCTTGCATGTAAGTGTCAACTCATCTTGGACATAAATCCCCAGGAATCATTGGGATCAGATTTAGAGCTGAAAGGGCTTTATAAGCAGGGGTATGCTAGCAATAGTTTATAAAGCTTTCTTGGAAAAAACCTGTATTCACAACATAATTTTAAGTTTAACTCATATAACTGACATTTTCTCCAACACTTAAATCTAGACAATCAACAAAACAAATTTCAAGGATTCAAACAAAGGTCCTATGACTTTCTTGTCAATTCTCCTTTTCCTTCTTTTCCTTTGCTAAGCCAGAGCATAATCGCCCTATGACACAGAATTATTGTTGCTACTAATAAATTGGATGTTAACTGATCTGTAGAGTCTCAATAACAGAATATCAAAAAGTAATGAATTCCAGGACTGGGAAGCAAAGTGGATATACACAGAGTGTAAAACTACAAGATATGTTAGGAGGATAGTGCATGGGCCAATGTGACCTGGAAACCTCCTAGAAAAAATTCTTATAGAGGATTGATTATGAGGCCGGGAAATATAGGTTAGAAGTAGAATATAAAGGTCCTTACATATCAGGATAATAATAAATCAATCAATAAGTATTTGTTAAATACCTATTATATGCCAGCCACTGCTTGAAGTACTGGAGGTGCCAGTAAAAATAAACTATACCTGCCCAAGAGTATCTTATATTTAAATGGGAGAAACATCCCATATATAGGAAAATATATCCAAAGTACATAAAGATACATAAGGTAGTCAAATCCAAGATAATTTGGGAGAAGGGGGACTAAGGAGTTGGGGGCGATTAAGAAAGGCTTCATGCAGAATAATCTTAATTAATATTCACAGGTTCACTGTAATACTGGGCATTCTTTCAGTGCCTATCTCTGAAGGTCACAGCAGTGACTAATACAAAAAGCACAGGATACACCTTAAGATGCCCACCCATTCTGTGGGTACATTCAGCCAGAGCATAAATACGTAAACACAACGAGGTGGGAAGAGGCCGGGGTGGAAATGCAATCATTGCTAGTATATCTTTCATTAGTCAATATGCTTCTACAGACCCAAAGCAATCAGATGCCAGGACAAAAAAGGAAGGAGTCAGATAAGACTCTTGCTGTGAAAAGGGAGTGCAGCCATGGTGACTTGGATCCCTGGGTATTTTTCCCTGATATGTCTCTATATCTTGCTGGCACCTCTGTCCATTTCTGAGAAGTATCCAGGAGAGTTAGAGATACTCTCATTTGTCTGTGGCTATGTTGCTAAACTGCCTCTAGGTCTGAATACAGCTAATAACACACACAGATGGAGTGGCCTGGGCTGTTTGTTGTGCCTTCAGGCACACTGGAAAGCTATATACCTGGTAAGTGCTTTACAGCCATCCTTTGAAGGCACAGGAGGGACCGGTAGCATGACAACAGAAGCCAGGGAAATAAGCAAACCTTCTGATTTTCAAAAATCAGAAAAGACTCAATTCCAGAAACTATGCACTGATCAGCTCAACATTGAGCTCAAGAAATATTCTAGAACAGATGATAAAACAGATGGTTTGTGAGTACTTAGGATACAACATAGTGAGAACCAGGAGCCAGCATGCATTAACTAAGAAAAAAGCACGCCAAACTAACCTCATTTCCTCTTTTGATGGGGTAAGTAGGTTGGTGGATCAGGAAAATTTGTGGCTTAATAATATGATATATTTATAATATATCTTAACTTGCTAATTATATATATGTATTATACATATATATACATGTATATATATATATATATATAAACAGCATCTTTCAAGATAACTTTGTGGATAAGAAAGTGATATTTTAGCAGTTAGGTGGATTTGTAGCTGTCTAAACCCAATAGCATTAACTAATAAATAGTGGCAACTTACAGCATGGTCCTTAGAGATATGGTATAGGGAAATGGTATCAAACTAAAAGAGAAGGAACTCTATGGGATACATAATGACTTTAAAAATCACAAATTACCATCATCTGTGTTCTACTGTACTTTTGTTTATTTTGTTAAACATTTCCCAATTCTATTTTCCTCCGACACAGATCTTCACTAGGGAGAATTGCTGGCTACAGGAGTCACATGGGCTACAACTTTGATGCTTCTGATGAAGAGCTCTGTTAACCCAGTCTTATTCAACATTTCTTGAAGAGACTTGAATAGATACAAGAGGCATGCTTATCAGATGCAGGGGACACAAAGCTGGAAGGAACTGTTTCTACAATAGATAAAATCAAGATAAAAACAGATTTGGACAAATCACAATAAGAGAATGAAACAAAAATACATATGAAATTTAATAGATAAACATAATGTCCTATATTTAGTTTCCCAAAAAAAAAAACTTTTGCAGAAAAACAAAAGACTTAATTTGACAGCAGTTCATATGAAAAAAATCAGGGAAGTCTAGTTGCTAGGATACAATGAAACAAACATTTATTAACCACCTAATGTGTACAAAGCAAAGAGAGATACACAATTTAGATAAGATACATTTTTCTGCCTTTAAGGTGCTCATTTTCTAGTAGGAGGTTGATCCCAACACTGCTAGCTGCAATATATATATAATATTACATTAGTGCATTAGACAATAAAACAGGGTGTCGAAAAAGTCTTAGTGGTTTTTTAAGTTTTGTAAAGCTCATTAAAGCTTGAAACTACTATTAATTTTTACTACTATTAAACTATTAATTTTGGGATACTCTCTATAACCAAAGAGGGATTTCACTCGAAACCAGGGTTAATGGAAAGAGAGACAAAGAGAGATCAAGAATAGCCTCAAGATGGGTAGGACTTCCAACAGGGGGAAAGAGGGAGGGAAGAAATTCTATTGGGAGGGAAAGGTATGATTAGGGAAGAAAACAGAGACAGAAAAACTCTAAGGATGATTCCAGCAGAGATCATAGGATCAGAAGAATATGAATCCAGAACTAATGGGGTCCTCAAAAACCATTCTTGATCAATTCCTAAGAAACTGAGGCCATAGTCTCTCTGAGGTAAGAATCAAAGATTAGGTCCTCTGACCTACACTGTTGCCATATATCAATGGAAATGTGGAAAGGGCAGACCTTTAAAAGAGAAGATGGAAGAGGCCAATCTCACTTCAGATTGCCAAAGGAAAAGTCTGGGGCAATCTCCATCACATCCCTAACCCCAATTTACTACTCTATAGACTGTAGGGAGCTCCCCTTTGGCTGAGATTCAGCATTCTCTTGATAGAGCTGAGTTACCTATTTTCCTATGTATAGTTTCTCTGATTTCTGTTTCACCATGATTTGGATAAAGGGTTTCTTTGGTATTCATTATTTCTATACATTGTGGAACTGGTATTAGGTAGGAAAGCTGTCAAGCCTTGGATATGGAGCTTGGGGTTCCCCTGCCCCCTAAAATGACAAAGTAAGCAGAAATTAGAATTTTTTCCTTTGTATTGACATATCTAGGAAAGTTCCTATAACATAGTAAATACTTAATGAAACATTTGTTGTCAATTAATCAATTGACAAATTTTTTAAAGCACCTACTATGTGCTATGCTCTATACTAAGCAATGAGGATACAAAATGAAATGAATAAATAACTCCAGAGCTTTCATAATTTAATTTTTTCCATCAATAGCACAGTCTACCTCATTAAGAAACAAGTTCTCCCTTACACTCAAAGTGTTCAAGTAGAAACTAGGTTGACTATGACAAAGGTACTGTGGAAGAGATCCCTGCCCTTGATAACAGGTTGACCTAAGTTGAACTTCATTCCAGCTCGAACTCCAATAATCCTATGCTACCCCTATCTCTGATGGTGTGTCCTTCATGTACAAAGAAGACACCGCTGAACTCACATCAATAGAGAATATGCTTTGAACTGTCTTTAGTAGTGTAGGTTTGAACTGATCTCTTCATACTCTCTCACCTTCAATCATCTTCAAATAAAAAACATTGGGTAAGCACCTACTATGTGCCAGGCACTGTGCTGGGAACTGGTGATACAAAAACAGAAATGAAAATCCTTGTTCTTAAGGGTCTTGCAGTCAATCGGGGAAACATTTACATATTCAAAACATATTTGCAAAATAACTG
>JAJPUD010002267.1:194963-226871 GCA_023553655.1 Myrmecobius fasciatus
GTCCATGGAGGAAAAGAACCTCCTATCATATACAAGAAAATTTTTTATGTCCTGAAGAGTTTAAAGTCTTTGCAAAAGTTTATTTGAGAGTCCATACAAATTAAGTGGATTTAAGTGAGGGAAGTTTCATCAAAGAATACAATTAAATCAATCATAACATTCAAGTTCTTAGAGTAAGTAATGTAGACTGAAATAGAAAGGGGGCCCACAAAACTATGCATAAAGATCCCCTAGTACATATTGACTTAGAAAACCATATGTTAATATTTTCTTTTTTTTGTTAAGTATTTCCCAATTATAACTTAATCTGGTTCAACAGAACTCCAAAGGGTTTCTGGTCACATATTTGGCACCTCTGCTATAGATAACATGACAATCATATGAAAAGGTACTCCAATTACTATTGATTAGAGAAATGAAAATTAAGATTACTTGGAGATAACACTACACACCTGTCAGATTGGCTAAGATGACAGGAAAAGATAATAACGAATATTGGAGGGGATGTGGAAAAACTGGAACACTGATACATTGTTGGTGAAATGTGAATGGATCCAACCATTCTGGAGAGCAATTTGGAACTATGCCCAAGGAGTCATCAAACTGTGCATACCCTTTGACCCAGCAGTGTTTCTATTGGGCCTATATCCCAAAGAGATCTTAAAGGAAGGAAAGGGCCCCACATGTGCAAGAATGTTTGTGGCAGTTCTTTTTGTAGTGGCTAGAAACTGGAAACTGAATGGATGCCCATCAATTAGAGAGTGGATGAATAAATTATGGTATATGAATGTTATGGAATATTATTGTTCTGTAAGAAACAATCAACAGGAGGATTTCAGAGAGGCCTGGAGAGACTTGCATGAACTGATGCTAAGTGAAATGAGCAGAACCATTTACACAGCAATACAACACACAGCAATAAAAAGATTATATGATGATCAATTCTGATGGGTGTGGCTCTCTTCAACAATGAGGTGATTCAAACCATTTCCAATAGTTCAGTGAAGAAGAGAGCTAACTACACCCAGAGAGAGGACTGTGGGAACTGAGTATGAATTACAACATAGCTTTTTCACTCTTTCTGTTGATGTTTGCTTGCATTTTGTTTTCTTTCTCAGGTTTTTTTTCTTCCTTCTTGATCTGTTTTTTCTTGTACAGTTAGATAACTATATAAATATGTATACATATATTGGATTTAACATAAATTTAAAATAGTTAACATGTATTGGACTACCTGCTATCTGGGGAGGGAGTGAGGGGAAGGAAGAGAAAATTTAGAACAGAAGGTTTTGCAAGAGTCAATATTGAAAAGTTACCCATGCATATGTTTTATAAATAAAAAGCTTTAATAAAAAATAGATAGCATGACAATTTAATGATTGCCATATGAAACTGCTCTTGTAAAGGTCAACCCTGACCTCCAAATTTCCCCTATACCCTAATGTAGGCATTTATGGATGACTAAATAAATGACTATTAACATTATTGATTCCTTTGGGTTAAAGTGTGGAAAGCTCTTTATGCAGAACAAATTATTGGACTACTTAAACGGAAAATAGACTAACTCATTTTCAGCCATTTGTACTTTAGCAAGAATTGGTGAATGATTTTCATTAACTAAGAACAGGGTCCTGAGGCAATAGGACACAGAACAGTGACATTTTGATGGGCAGATGAGATCAGGAAAAGTTCAAAACAAGAAGCTAGAAGAGATCATGAAAAACAAGGAAGCAGCTGGAAGTCATTGGATGCCTGAGAAAAACCCAAAATGGGGAATAAGCTGTTAGTAGGAATAAAGAATGAAGGCAGAGAGTTAAAAAAAGAAAGGGACTAAATTAGATAAATTTTACTTTTCAATTTTGCCTTAAGCCATTTCTAAAATCAATGTTTTGTTTTATTCTACTTTACAACCATCTTTTAAAATTAAAGTGCATTGTCATGAATCCTGGATTTGAGAATATAAAAATTGGAGTCATAATCCAACCCTTCTACCAACTCCTTGTGTGATCTTGGGCAAGTCAACTAACCACTTCCAAGCTACAGATTATTTAGCTATAAATATGCAATGATCAGGCTTTGTTGTAGTTCAAAAACTCTTTCTGATGTTTTAGTCCTCTCTGAGAAATTATGGCAGGTTACCTCTACTCTGAACATGCTTTCTCCTCCAACCTAATGCTTTCTCTTCATGCTCCTTTCTGGAAACTTTCATGCCCCATACCTGTACCACTGGGGCCTCCCCAGTCAATTACAAGTATCTCCCTATCATTCCATAACATTTGGGAAGCCAATCAGACTTGCCTGAACAAGAAGAATGCTGGGATTGGCATGAGAGCATTAGAGTCCAAATTCTAGGTCTGTCATGATCTATCTATGTGATCTTGGGCAAGAAACTTAACCTCCATGGACCTCAGTTTCCTCATCTGTTAAATGAGAGTGAGGAGAAGGAAAAAGCAGCAGGAAAAAGTTATACTAGATCAATGGTGTCAAATAGAAATGGGATGGCTAAACTTTACATGGAAAAACCATATATTAACATTATGTTGTATTGTATTTTTATTTATCTTTTTAAATATTTCCCAATTTTAATCTGGTTCAGGTCATACTAGGGAGTGCTACAGGCTATAATCAGCTAAATGTTTGACATTTTTGTACTAACTAATAGATAAAGTCCCTTTCAGCTCTAAACTATGATCCTTTGATCTCAACTATAAAATGAATGACTCTTGTCTACCTTAGTGAGCTACTCCAAAGTGGATCCAAAAGCAACCTACCTATCAACTAAGATTAGTTAAGAAGAGATTAATATGCCAGGGACAAAATGGCTATTTGGGACTCTTTGATCTTTCTATCATGTCCTGAAGACCATCATGTCAAAGGTTTTTGGTAATGCCTCTAACTGTATACTCAATTGCTCCTGCCCTATCACACTGTCATACCTTCCTTTCTATTAGTTTAAATGCCATGATAAATATCTCTTGTTTTATGTATTTATTGGCCAATCTGACCTTCTTTTTAAAAGTATTCCATGCCATGGTTAAGTTATTCCTATCATATAAATGCAGATCATCAGCATGGCCTAGATTTGCACCCTGAAGACCTGGAGTCCAGAGTCCTAACTCCCACTCACTGGCATATGGTCTTGGACAAGTCACTTCTCTGAGTTTGTTTTTTCTCATATGCAAAATGGCATCCTACTCCTATCTTCCACAAAGAGGCATAAGGATAAAACGAGAAAACATATCTAAAACTTATTTCCTGGATATAGAATGTTTGTTACATGGTAGAGAAAAATGGGGGCAGCTAGGTGGCGCAGTAGATAGAGCACTAGCCCTGAAGTCAGGAGGACCTGAGTTCAAAATCTGGTCTCAGACACTTAGCACTTCCTAACCTGGGCAAGTCACTTAACCCCAATTGCCTCAGCTTTAGAGAGAGAGAGAGAGAGAGAGAGAGAAAGAGAGAGAGAGAGAGAGAGAGAGAGAGAGAGAGGAGAAAAATGGTGCACGGATGGGCTGATTGATTTGGCCAAGAAATAAAAATTTAGTGTCATATATATACATACATATACAACACACATACTCATTATATATATATATACAAGTACATACACATACTCACTTTATATATATATATATATATATATATATACATACACACATACTCATTATATACACACACACACACACACACACACACACACATACTCACTTGAGGGACCTCAAAGGTTACCAGCAATTTCATTTTACATATGAGTAAACAGAGATTAAATGTCTGAAGTCTCAAAGTTAGCAAGCAATATGTATTTATTAAATCCCATCCAAACAATGTTCTAGGAACTGGGACTACAAAGACAAAAAAGTAATATACCTGCCCTCTAGGAGTTTACATTCTATCAGTAAAAACAACCTGTACATATAAATTTCACACACACACAAACACACACACACACACATACACACACACACACACACTACAAGGTAACTGGGTAGATGGTGAACCAGCAGCAGAGAAGTATCAGGAAAGGTTTCATGTGGGAGGTAGACCTGTAGCTGAGACTGGAAGGATTCTGTGAGGCAATGATGAGACATGGAAAACAACTAAGGGAAGTGATATGTCTTTTAAGGTACAGTCAATCTGATTTGCAGCCTCCCGTCTGCATGGAAAAGCTAGAAATGCTATTATAAGCACTGAAGGGTCTATTTTCCAAGCAACAGAAAATTGGATGAAATGATTCTTTGGGGGTTAGAAAACATCAAAAAGAAATCAAGATAATGAGCAGAGGTGTATGTAAAGATATGTGTTTATGTTTAACTTATAATTGTCATGTTAAGTGATCTAACTATATTTAACTTATGTTAGCTGTGGTTCAATATCCATCTGACCCCTTTAAAAAGTCAGGTTGCTGAGGTATTCACTCAGAGACAGCCTGATGAGAGGCTAATTAGAACCAGCTGAGACAGGGTGACATCACTAAAGGCTTCCTGTGCAGGGAGGAAAAAAACCCAGCTCAGAAAGGGAGATTTTCTCCAGTCGGAGAAAAAGAAGGAACCTGCTGCTGAGAGGGAAGAAAGAAGAGGGTGGTGGAATTCATGAAGGACAGATGTGGCATTTCATATGGCATTTAAGCACTTGAATTTTGACTACAGAAAGCAGCAGAGACAGAGACAGAAACAGAGAGAGGCAGACAGAGACAGAGAGAGACAGAGATAAAGACAAAGAGAGACAAAAAGAGAAAGACAAAGAGAAAGAGAGAGAGGCAAGAGAATCAAAGCAAAATTATCACAGTTGGATCAGAAAAGTACTTTTTTAATACTTAGAAGATTTTCACTCATTTATTCATTCACAAACATTTATTAACACTAGAAGGGCCAGATGTACCAATTGCATCATCAATTGACATTTTTTATTAATTTTTTTTAATTTTGCTATTATTTCTCCTGTCTTTGAAATAACAGGTTTTGTCCTGTTATTTCTAGTATGTATACCAATTGATTCACTTGGTCTTTCAAAATATTCTTAAATTCCAATCCTCCTTTAAGCAATTGCTATAAGCAAGGCACTGTGCTGAATGGCTGAAGGAGAGACAACTAATAATAGGAAATAAGCCACAGTCGCTGCTCTCAAGAAGCAAAAAAAATCCATTAAAAATAATATTCCCCAAAATTGTAATAGGAAAGATAATATGATTAATAAATAAGAGAAATAGATACAAAAGTATAGCAAAGTGCATAGGCAGAAGACATTGCTTCTGGGAAGGATTTGGTAGAGATAACATTTGAACCAGATCTTGAAAAATGGATAAGATTTCAATAGTTAGAAATACAGGAGAGGAAAGTTTCAAGCATGAACAACTGAGCATAGGTAAAGAGACAAGATTGGGTTATGGGATACAATAAAAACTTTAAAAGGTAGACTGGAAACAGATGATAGAAAGCCTTGAATGCCAGACTAAGGATCCTGTACCTTCTTGGAAACAGTCATAGAAACTTTTGGAGAATTAACATGATAAGATTAGAGTTATGCTTACCAGAGATTAATTTGATAATAAGGTGGGAATGAAAAACTTGGAAGACCAAGATAACAGATTATTGAAGTAGAATCAGGAGAACAATACAATGCAGTACTATACTAAATCATACTATACTATATTACAGTATTATAAAATAATAGTATAACATTCATACTATAAAATCAAAAAATTCTGATGGACTTAAAAGGTCTGATCAATGCAATGACCAACTATGATTCCATAAGAAACATATTACTCACCTCTCAGCAGAGGGGATATGAATTCAAGGTATAGAATGAGACACACATTTTTGGATATAGCCAATATGAAATTTTCTTTTGCTTGACTATATTTATTTGTTACAAAGGTTTATGATTTTTTTCTTCCAGTGTCAGCGGAGAAAGAGAATTAATGCAGGTAAGTAGAAAATAAAATAAAATTTAATTTTCTAAAAAGAGGTTATTGACATAGTCCATATATAAGGTAGCAAGAGCCTAATTTAGAGGGAGGGCGATGTTTGGTTTGACTATTTTGCTCTATTTGGTATCAAGAAATTAACAAATTTATGTTTTATTATAAATAAGCATTTGTCTGTGGATAAAAAACACTGAGTTGTCATTTCCATGGGCTTCTTGATTTTACTCTCCTTCCACCATTGGGCCTGCCATGCAATCTGAACAATAGGTACCAGAAAGCCCATGATAGCAGTGACTGGAGGAGAAAGCCTACATTCATAGCCTAGAGGAGAAATTCACTCACCCCAGATGCTCAGACAGTGACGGGAACTCGTCTGATCGTCTGCAGCATTTTATCTAACTGTCCCTTCCCGCCCCCTGGATCTTCATTCATGGGGCGCTCTGCTTTTTGACAGCGGGCTCCAGGGGCAGCCGAGCTAACCATCCCTACTTCTGCCTGAACGCCTCTGCTCCACTGCCATTGTCAAGCAAACCACTACACGGGGATGTTTCTGTCAGTGTCGAAATGTGGATGGTCAGGGGTCACCAGTCAGGTTAAGCAGCCAGGACGGTGAGAAACTGATGCACACCAGGAGTTGGCCATGGAGCAGGTGAATGGTGAGTGGAGACAGAGAGAGTATCCAAAGTCAGGTCAGACAGAGGGTCAGAAAACCAGAGGGATGCTGCAGCCAGAATACTGGCCCAAAGTCTGAGAGGCTGGGAGTCTGTGGGAATGGAAGGGAAAGATACACTCAAGCAGAGACAATGTATCTAGAGCAAAGAAACACATTGACTCAGTACCTGAAGGAATTTAAAAAAGCATTTATTAAGCACCTAGGATATTCTAGGCACTGTACAAAGCCCTCTATAAATATCTCATTTTATCCTCACAACTGCAGGAGGTAGATAATAACATTGTTCCCAGTTTATACTTGAGCAAACTGAGGCATTTCAAGTCTGACTCTGTGAGCTCATCTGAGGTTTTCTTAGCAAAGAAACTGCAGTAGTTTGCCATTTCCTTCTCCAGCCCATTGCCTTCTCCAAAGCAAACAGGATTAAGTGACTTTCCCAGAATCAGACAGCCAGTATCTCAGGACAGATTTGAACTCACAAACGTTGAGTTTCCCTGCCTCTAGGCTCATCACTCTATCATCTGGGCCACATAGCTGCCCCCCAAAATGAGGTATACAGAAATTAAATCATTTTCCCCTTGGTTACATAGCTAGTAAATTTCTGGGGCAGAATTTGAATTTAGGTCTTCCTGAACACAGGCCCAGCACTTTATCCACTGTATCACTTATCTACCTCACTTCTCAAATGGCTAGCCTGTAGTGGAAAACACTGTCTAGATATAAAGATTTCCACATGCAGTGATTCCCAACCTTTTTGAGTCTGATCCCCTTTGTGATACTAAAAATTTTCTTGGACCTCCAATCTAATGATATCCCAAAAGATCTATGATCTGTTCCATGTGAGCATCCCTCCATCAATTCAGACAGCAACCTTGCCATTCCTGTTTATTCTGTGTGACTCATCAATATTTTCAATTAAGTTCACCAAATGGGAAGCCCACCCAATATACAGTTCAGAGGCTGAACTTTCATGATAACATATCACTAAAAGAATTTTATTTTTTAAATCAGATTTATGATTTAATTGGTTTTACAACTCCCAATGAGGAATTAATCTTCCAATACAGATAGGTAACTGTCTGTACCTTATTAGTTTTAGAGAGGGGATTATGAATGAAGGCTTAATGACTTGCCCAGAGTCACATAATGAGATTGTGTTGGTTGGAAGAAGGACTTAAACCCACATCTTCCTGACTCAAAGTCAGCTTTCTATCCATTATGGCCCACTGCTTCTCACCATTGCCTACAAATACATACATACATACTTAGATAAATTCAGTGTAGAGGACTTGAGAACTGAGATTTGTGGTTCAAGGAGAACATTAGACACAGCAATAAGACTATACGATGATCAGTTCTGATGGACATGGTTCTCTTCAACAATGATGTGATTCAAACCAGTTCCTATTGTTCATCGATGAAGATAGTCATATACATCCAGAGAGAGGCCTGTGGGAACTGAGTGTGGACCACAACACAGCATTTTAATGCTTTCTGTGAATATTTCCCTGCATTTTGTTTCCCTTCTTAGATTGTTTTTTTTTTCTCTCTTTCTAGATCTGATGTTTCTTGTGCAGTAAGATAACTGTATAGATATGTATACATATAGTGGATTTGTCATATAATTTAACATATTTAGCATGTATTAGATTACCTGTCATCTAGGGGTGGGGAGTGGGAGGGAGGAGGGGAAAAGCTTGGAACAAAAAAAAGTTTTGCAAAGGTCAATGTAGAAAAATCACTCATATGTTTTGTAAATAAAAAGCTTTTAATAAAAAAATTAAAAAAGAGATTTGTGGTTCAGAAAAACAGATTTCCTTTCAGTCCTCTGACAAGCCTATTGAGATCTTTGAGCCAAAAGGGATCTTCGACCTTGTGCAGGAATTTTTAATTTTTTTTACTTATTTATTTAAATACACATTGCTTTATGAATCATGTTGGGAGAGAAAAATCAGAACAAAAGGGAAAGACCAAGGGGAAAAAAAAGAAAAAAAGAAGTGAACATAACATCTGTTGATTTACATTCAATCTCCACTTTATTTTTCTGGATGCAGATGGAACTTTCTTTGCAACAGCTATTGGGATTACTTTGGATCACTGAACCACTGAGAAGAGCCAAGTCATTCATAGTTGATCATCACACATTCTTGCTGTTATTGTGTACAATGTATTCCTGGTTCTGCTTGTTTTGTTCAGTATCAGTTCATGTAAATCTTTCCCAGCCTTTCTAAAATCAGCTTGCTCATCATTTTTCATAGAACAATAATATTCCATTGTCCAGGTATTTTTTAAAAGAGAAACACACATTCTAGAGAAAAGCAGACTAAGGGAAAGAAAAAGTGCCTGTAAAAATTAAGCAGGAGCTATGGGAGAGACTCCCTAATGTCCACAGATTGAGAACAAATATTTTAGAAGATTAGCTTTCAGTAGGGAAACTTCAGCTAGAAGCTACAGTAGATAGAGTACTAAATCTGAAGTCAGGAAAACTGGTCTTCCTCAGTTCAAATCTGGCCTTAGATACTTACTAGCTATGGGATCTTAAGCAAGCTGCTTAACTCTTTGCCATAAATTTCCTCATCTTCAAAAATGACCAGGAGGAAAAAAATGGCAAACCATTCCAGTATCTTTGCCAAGAAGACTCCAAATGGGGTCATGAAAAGTCAGATAGGACTGAACAACAATGATTTCAAACCAGTTTCAAAACCTTCAGAAAGTTCTCGGTAAGCATATTTAAATTCCCAAAATGCTGAGTCAATGAAGGAGAGACAGAGAGAGAGAGAAAGACAGAAACAGAGAGAGATAAGACAGAGAGAAAGAGACTGGTTGTTTATACTCCAGTATAAATTGCATACTATAATATGCAGCATACTAAATCAGATCAACTCATTTCCTGAATGCAGAAATGTGAATCACATCCATTCAAATAGATATGGCCTAAAATAGAATAACTAGTCTCTTATCCTATAAAGTATAAAGTATAGGGTCAGAGATTTAGGTCTATAAGAGATCTTTACGCCCATCTAGTATCCTCCCTGCTGAAGCTCAGAGAGAATAACTGACTTGTTGTCCATGAGTCAAGATCTAAATTGAGGTTCTAAGACTCAAAATTCAGTCTTCTTTCCTTGGGCCATTTTGTACTCCCAACATATATGTGAGAATGTCCTCCATTTCCATTATGTGCCCTGTACCCAAAATCATCAATGTACAAACAATCATCCAGAATCCACCCCTAACCAAATTGCTATTACTCACTTGTTAGGTTATTAACCCCCATTGAAACATACTGTATAATTAGGCGAATTGACTAATTTCTCTAAGTAAATATTTTGACTTTGTTATTGTCACAACAAAATTCTCAGGAGACTCCTACCTCATTAGCAAACTCCACCTTTATTGGGGCTAGGCTGATGGCTTCAATGCAAACAGCTCAACCTTGTAAATAGTCACTAGTCCCCCTTGGCCTCTCGGAATAGAAGTTTTTTTCCAGACAAGTAGAAATGGATGCTCGTTTTCTCCATTTGTTTTATTGTCTTTCCAGGGGAAAGAAAGAGTAGTCTCTCTTTTTTCATGAATTAGTGAAATAATTGACCTTGCTTGCAAGGATCAAGTACGTTACACTCCTCTGTCCCTGCTGGAAAGAAAGGAAGAGTGACTTAACTACACCAGGAATAGATTTTTGTGCTTTCAGCTGCCTTTGGACAAATCGTGTAATGTTCAGAACAAAATAACTAGGTGGTACAGTGGATAGGGGAAGGGAAAAGTGAAGGGATAGACATTTACATAGTGCCAACTATGTGCCAGAGACTGTGCTGAGCCTAAAATCAGGAAGACCTAAATTAAAATGTAGCCTTGGATACTTATTAGCTGTATGACCTTGGTCAGGTCACTTAAACTTTGTCTCAGTTTCTTCAAATAGGAAGTGCCTGATAAAGGCAAATAGAATTTTAGAATTTCCTACTTTACCTCTGTCCACCTGGTGGTAAATGTGTTAAGCAAGTGGTAAGGTATCATAATATCATAGCCAGATTACTAGACCAAGAAGAGAACTTGGAAATCATCTGTTCAATTCTCTTCTTTTATAAATAAAGAAATCAAGATCCAGAAAGGGAAAATACTTTATTCATTTCACAGCGAGGCAGTGAAAGAACCAGAATTATACACCTCCACATTCCCAGTCTGACACACTTCTCTCAATCCCAAAAATTGAATACTGGAAATAGCTTGTGGTATCTAATAATTATTTATGCAGTGCTTAAAAATTTTAATAAACCATTCTAAGAAGTCTTTGGGTCTTTGGGACAGCATACTTTAATTTAAAGGTAAACAAATAGCCTGGCAAGATAGTGAAAGCTCGTAATTCCAGCTATTTAAGAAGCTGAAGCTGATGGATCTCTTGAGTTTAGGAGTTCTGTGCTGCAGTGGACTCTGCTGAGGAGGTATCTTCACTAAGAGTACCTTGGTTAATAAAATAAACAAAAATACAAGATAAATAGTGTTAATTTGTGGTTTTCTAAGTCAATATGCTGCCAGTTAGAAACCCAGTTCTATTTGAGTTTGGCACCACTGTAAATGTACATAACTATAATTTTACATTTTTGTTGTTATCTCTTTTTTTTCCAAAGATAACATCACAGCATGATGTCTTCTGTATAAATTTGATTTAAGTGAGGCAGAGATGTAGAAAAGCATCAGACTCCCTCTCCCTTCCAGTCCAGTGGCAAGACAAAAGTAAGATCACTGGTGATGGCCTGGAAAGCAATACAAATTTAAATACATGTGACCATTTCTAGGGATTCACCTTTCCCACTAATTGGGACCAATGTGTCTCTAAGCTAATTCACTTGGCTTTTGGGAAGCCCAAGATAGCATGTTGTTGAGGATGCTTCAGACTTTCTTACAAAAAGCTGAAATCTGCCTCTCTACATTAAAGCTATAACTAGGGCAGGGTAACCAGGACACCCAAGTTTAGAGTATGTCAAAACTTAATGCATGCTCATTTTCAATAGAAGCCACTCATATAACTAATTCCTCCTCATGTTCAACTGAATTTGTCTTGAGTACTTTTTGTATTATTTCCACATCATGAATTACAAAGTTGACTTGACAACATGTTTCCTGCTGCTTATCCCCAGGGCTGAAATTGCTAGTTATGGCTCTTATTCCAAGTTCTGCCATCTGGGGCCAAGCAGAACAAATCTAATCCTTATTACAGGTGACAGTCCTTCAAATACTTGAAGACAATTTTCATTTCCATCCCTAAATCTTCTGTTCTCCAAGCTAAACATGCCTAATTCCTTCAACTAATCCCCATACAAAGTGGTCTTCTATAGCAGGGAAACCATGTGGTACAGTAGAAAGGATTAACTATGGAGTTAGAGGACCCAAATTCAAATTCTGCCTGGGATGCTTTACCATTAGTGTGACTTTGAACAAGTCACTTAACCCAAAGATTCTTAAAGTGTGGGTCACGACTCTTGTAACTGAATGTGGTTTCTGAACACAATGACCAAAAATTAAATCAAAATCAAACATATAATAAATCCGGACTATTTCTGACAGTATTTGTCCATGTTGTATCATACAACTCCATTGTAGTCTTGGTTCTGAACACACAATATATGCACTTTATGTTACATATCATGCATGAATGCTGCCAGAAACCCCTTAGCTCAGATCTGAGACAGGGTCATATAAAAATTTCTCAAGCAAAAAAGGATTATAGATGGAAAACATTTAAGAAACCCTGATCTAACCTATGTGGGTTTCAGTTTTCTCACTTATAAAATAAGGATGTTAGACTAGGTGACCTCTGCTGTCTCTTCTAGCTCTAAATCTATAATCCTCTGACCATCCTGGTGACACTCCTTTAGAAGCTCTATGGCTTAATTAACATCCTTCCTAAATGTGGCACCTGGAACTGAACACAACACTCCAAAAGTCATCTGACCAACTCTCCCTTTCTGAACACGAGGTTTCTCTTAATGTTTCACAATAGCAAATTAGCTTTGGGGGCTTCCATATTGCACCATTGATTTACACTGCATATAAAACCCCAGATATTTTGCCATCAAAGTCAATCTAGCTATAAATAAATTCAATTCAACAAGCATTTATTAAGCATCTACTATGCTGGAGGCACTGTGCTAAGCCCCAGGGACATAAGACAAAAGAAAATTAGTCATTGCTCCAAAGGAGATTTCTTGTACACAGAAAGCAAATCTCTGAATCCAAAGGTAAAACTTTATATTTGTCCCTATCAAATATTACATTGTTAGATTTGGCCCAGTTTTCTAGTCTGCCATAAGCCTTTTGAATTAAATGTATAACTCTTAGCTTTGTGACATTTGTAAATTTGTTAAGTATGATATCTATGCCTTAGGGCCAAGGACATATTTCTTGGACATTCCACAAGAACCCTCCTTCCAAAATGATTTCAAGTCATCAGTGACTTCTTTTGGGGCCTAAATAGACTAGTTCAAATCTACATGATTATACTTAAGTCTAACCAGCATCTCTCCATCTCTTCCACAAGGACAGCACAGGAGACCACCACATGCTTTGCTCAAATTTACAGAAATTATAACCATAGCATTTCCTTTATCCATTATTCTAGTAACTATCAAAAGAAGGAAACGAAGTGAGTCTATTATGTCAATGAAGCTGTCTTTGTAACCATAATTTCCTCTTCTAGTCACTTCCAACTATCTTTTTGATCAAAGGTGTCAAACTCACTTCAGAGTTTAGCCTGAACCCAGATTAAAATATAATTGGAAAATGTTTTAACAAAATAAATTAAAATGCAATATGACACAGATAATATTAACTTGTGGTTTTTTTATGCCAACATGCAATCCATAAACATCCATTTCTATTTGAATTTGACATCACCACTTTTGATACTACAGTCTAGAATTTTGCCAGGAATCAAAGGGGCTCATAGTCCTATAATTTAGTGACTACCCTCTCTTTGCCAAACTGAAAATCAGGTTACCCCCTTCCATTCTTCATGGTCTTTTGAAAATGACTGATGGTTCAATTCTGATGGACATGGTTCTCTTCAACAATGGGGTGATTCAAACCAGTTCCTATTGTTCATCGATGAAGAAAGTCATATACATCCAGAGAGGGGCCTGTGGGAACTGAGTGTGGACCACAACATAGCATTTTAATGATTTCTGTGAATGTTTGCTTGCTTTTTGTTTTCCTTCTTAGGTTGTTTTTTTCTCTTTCTAGATCTGATTTTTCTTGTGCAGCAAGATAACTGTATAGATATGTACACACATATTGGATTTATCATATATTTTAACATATTTAACATGTATTAGATTACCTGTCATCTAGAGGAAGAAGTAGGGGGAAGGAGGAAAAAATTTGGAGCAGAAAATTTTGTAAAGGTCAATGTAGAAAAATTACTCATATTTTATATAAATAAAAAGCTTTAATAAACAAAAAAAAATGACTGATGGTAACTCAATAATCTCAGCTACCAGCTCATTCATTCCCCTAGGAAGAAGTTCATCTAGTTTTGGTAACTTAAACTAATCAAAGATACATAGGAGTCCTTTTATGATTTCCCTACTAGCTCCTTATTATCCATTTATGTTTAGCCTTTTCCAGTTCCAAAATTATTCTTCTTGGCAGAGAAAATAGAAACTAAATAAACATTTAAATACTTTTATCTGTTCTCCATTATCTGTTTTTATAGTCCAATCCACCCCAACAAGGGCATTGTCCCTCTATTGATTTTATTTCCCTACCAAGATCTAAAGCTAACAAACAAATTAAATACCTTGTTATGATTTTTAAAATGGTTTAGCAGTCTTGACTCATTCTGAGGCTTAAGCACTGTTAGTTTGTCCATAATCAATTAAGCATATTAAGACTTAAGATTTATTCTCCCAATCTACAGAGTAGGTAGGTGAGACTCCCAGGATCAGCAAGGCTACATTTCCCAACTTGGAGTCCCAGCGGTATCTCCGGGATACAACCAACAGGATTTAAAAGCCACAGAGGGGACATGCCCTCATGAACCATATGGCAGCAGCTGTTTTGGAAAGATAAAAGTCTGAGGTCTCTTTCCTCACTGAAGGCTTACAGAAGTCCTGGCCTCCTTGCTTGTAGAAAGAGCAAAAGATTGTTTGTAGTCATTTGGCAGCTTTGGAAGACACCTGGTTATATTTCAGTGAGCCAACTTAAAGTCTGTGTCATCACCACGGGGTTAGATGATTAAACCATTGCAGAAGGTCTAAGGAGATACTCTTCTCACCTTTATTGATAGAAAGTACTTAATGCCACCCTTGGACTTGTTTATATTGAGGAAAATAGGAATGATCCTATGTCTCCAGTACTTGGTCATTGTTACAGTGATGATCAGAGGAAGAAAGGCTGTAAGGAAAATACGCCAGACCTGGATCCAGCTGGAAATGTCAGTATTTCACCATTTTTATTCCCAGTGTAGTTGACGCCTTCTCTTTTTCTTCTCTAGACTGGGTCGTGTAACTTGATTACGAGTGCCCAATGTCCTTAAATTCCTTCATTTCTTTGGGCTTACACACAGATAAAGAAGTGGTTTGAATATGGACACCCAAATTACATTGGTTGAACTTAGGTTTTAGTTTTTTACAAATACAAAATGGATTTGGACCTTGGTCTGAAAGGAATAATGGCTACTTCACCTGGAGAATGAATTGGTTTTTTGGCTAAAGTTTTATTTTCAAAACACATACATGGACAATTTTTCAACAATGACCCTTACAAAACTTTGTATTACAAATTTTCTCCCTCCCCCCATCCTCTCCCCTGGATGGCAAGCAATCCAATGTATGTGAAATGAGTACAATTCTATACATATTTCCACATTTACCATGCTGCACAAGAAAAATCAGATCAAAAAGGAAAAAAAATGAGAAAGAAAACAAAATGCAAGCAAACAACAACAAAAGGAGTGAAAATACTACGTTGTGGTCCACACTCAGTTCCCAGTCTTCTCTCTTCATCACAAGACCATTGGAACTGGCCTGAATCAACTCATTGTGGAAAAGAGCCACATCCATCAGAATGGATCATTGTATAATCTTCTTCTTGCCATGCGCAATGATCTCCTGGTTCTTCTTACTTCACTTAGCATGCAAGTTTCTCCAGGCCTCTCTGAAATCAGCCTGCTGAGCATTTCTTATAGAACAATAATATCCTATAACATTCATAGACCATAGCTTATTCAGCCATTCTCCAACTGATTGGGCATCCACTCAGCTTCCAGTATGAATTTTTTTTCTAATGTATTTTATCTCTTTCCTTTTTGTGGTTCCTAGGAAAGAATTGTATAATTATGTTATACTGATGATGAGATTAAATCACCAGATTAGGGTGTGATGGGAAATTCAAATCCCTCTTGTTCCAAAGCTGCTGATATCTTCTATTGATGTCATTTGCTTCTACCACTCACCATTCTAGGGCAGGAGTTCCTCTGCTCCCTGTCATATACTTTTGTTTCTCTCTACCAGCTATTATGCTTCCACTTTAGCTGGTCTTCATGTATCCAGCTATTTCTAGGAATACCTGATAACCTGTCCATCATCCACTAGGGTTTCTATGACTAGCAAGCCCATTCCCAACAAGAAATTGTTTTAAAATTCTATCAGCCAGGTGTTTTGAGCCAGTACCTACCATTTGTGGAGTGCTGTTAAGTGCCAGGCAAAGCACTGTGCTAAATCTTGAGGAGATAAAAATGAACCAGTCCTTGCCCTCAAGGATTTTGTTTTCCATCCTCTCCTTTCCTAGAAGAAGAAGCCTCCTCTCTCAAGCTATGACTTAGCTAGTCAGTCTTTCACAGAGGTGTTCTATTCAGCTCTTTTCAGTTGTAATACTTTCTTTGGTCTACTAAAGGTCACCTTTCTCCTCAGAGAAGGGTCATATATTTCCTCAGTCAGCCTGCTTTGTCTCAAATAGAGAATGGAAAGACTACTAGATATAGAATCAGAGACCTTGGTTTACAGCTTTGAGCTGATGCTTATTTTTTGAGAGACTTTAGATGGATCAAAGTTTCTAGGACTCAGTTCCCACATCAATTCAATGGGAGGCTTGGGATAGATTGCATCTGAGATCTCATCTGACCTTATACTAGCATTTCACTTCTACTCCTCAGTTCAGTTGCCATTATTCAGATTTACCTGCTACTCTGTCCTCTATTAAATAGACAACTCAGTTGATATCTATGAATTTAAGAAATTTTAGCCTTCCTTAGCCTTCTCAGCCAATGGGATAAAAAGTTCATCCCTCAGCCATGCTGTACCAGAAGTTAATAGAAGTCTAAGTTCATCTCAGGTCTGCTGTGTGAGTTATTAGAATTTCTCCCTTTGATTTATCTCAGAAGTGAACTACTTATTAATTTGATTATTCTTTCTTCTACTGTTTTCTCTGCATCTTTCACTTCAACTGGCATGTAACTTGTGATCAGAAACCCATTTTAGTCCATAGGTCCTGTCTTATATCACCTCAATCCCCATTTGAAGCAAATATTCCTGCAACTCCATGTCCTCAAACAGAAAAGGAAGAGTATGGTGGTGAGGGATCTATCTATTCATTACAAATAGCCCTGACTGCTGGCTAGAAAAGACTTTTGACTTTTGTATCACTTTATCTCAACAATTCTGATCTCTCCTAGGCCTTTCTACATGATTATAATGTTTATATATATATATATATATATATATACATATATATATGAGGATATATAATAATTATAATAACAATATAAAATTGCTTCATATATACCATGAAACATGATTAATCATTTTTGTCTTGGCTTAATTGTGTTTTAGGGGTAAATGGCTTTCATGATTTGCCAAACTACAAAAAAAAAAGTTTGAACCTATAAATGAACAAATCTGAAATGTCTAAGAGATTAAAAATGATTCTGTGATTTCTCAGCCATTCCACTTTCATCTGTGTTGATAGAATTATGGAAAGATATAATGCAGAAGTCATACATACAACTAAGGTTCTCAAATCACTTCACATTCACCTAGTCGTTATAGAATTATTATCTAAGAGCAATGAAAAAAATTATGTCCATTTTATAGATAGACAAATAAAATGGAGAAGTGAAATGTTGGAATGAACACTTGTCATTTGAGAAAGTAATTGGGTTTCCCCTTGAGCTTCCAATTCTGTTTAAAACATAGTCAGTATTAGTAAGAAAACCTGCTGAATCACACCAAATCAAACTTTTGATGTACTAGAAGTTGGACAACCTTCCCAAAGCAGCTTGGATATGACCTTATGAAATCCATCACAAGACAAAAATTCCAGGAGAAACAAGGTTACATTTTCATTACCTTCTCTCCCTTTGCAGTCCATTCCCATTACCACTTCCTTTCAAAATATGTGTTTAGACTAATGAATTGGATATGCGATTTTAGAAAAAAAACTAGAAAAAGAACAAATTAAAATTCCCCAAACACTAAATTGGACAACCTAAAGGTGAGATTAGTAAATTAGAATGTGAGAAAACTATTGAATCAATAAATAAAATTGGTTTTATGAAAAAACCAATAAAGTAAACAAGCTATTTGTAAATGATTTGTTTTAAGAGAGAAAAAAATCAAATCACTAATATCAAAAATGAAAGGGATGAACATAGTATTAATGAAGATAAAATCAAAGCAATTATTAGGCGTTATTTTGTCCCATTATAAGCCAAGAAATTCAACAATTTAAGAGAAAAGGAGGGAGACTTACAAAATATAAAATTCCTAGATTAACAGAAGAGGAAATCGAATATCTAAATAAGCCTATTTAAAAACAAAAAGGGGGCAGCTACGTGGCGCAGTGAATAGAGTACCAACCCTGAAGTCAGGAGGACCTGAGTTCAAATCTGGTCTCAGACACTTAATATTCCCTAGCTGTGTGACCCTGGGCAAGTCACCTAACCCCAATTGCCTCAGCAAAAAAAAAAAGAAAAGAAATTGAAGAGGCCATAAATGAACTTTCTAAGGAAAAATCTTCAGGATGAAATGGATTTACAAGTGAATTCTACCAAACATTTAAAGATCAAATCCAGTATTAAATAAAGTATTTGGAATAATAGCAAAGAAGGATTACTACCAAATTTTTTATGAAATAAATATGGTGCTGATACCTAAACCAGGAAAAGTAAAAACAGAAAAAGAAAATTATAAACCAATTTCACTAATGAATATTGTTGCAAAAATCCTAAATAAAATACTAGCTAGGAGACTACAATAATATATCAAAGATTACATATGGTGACTAAGGGGGATTTATACCAAGAATGCAGGGATGATTTAACATAAAGAAAACTGTTAATATATTTGGTTATATTAATAAGAAAAGTTTTTAAAATGAGATTATACCAATAAATTCAGAAAAAGCTTTTGACAAAATACAACTCATTCATATTTAAAAGAACATTTGAAAACATAGGTATAAATGGATTGGATTTTTCCTTAAAATAATAAGAAACCATCAGTAAGCATTATTTGTAATGAAGATAAGCTAGAAATTTCCCCAATATATCAGGAATGAAGCCAAGAGGTCAGAAATCACCAGTATTGTTCAATATTGTATTAGAAATGCTAGCAATAGAATTAAAAGAAGAAAAAGACATTGAAGGAATCAGAATGAGTAATGAGGTAATAAAACTATCTCTTTTTACAAATAATATGTTATACTTGGAAAATTCTAGAGATTCAACTAAAGAAGTTAGTTAAAACAAAAATTAATTTTAGCAAAGTAGCAGAATATAAAATAAACTCACATAAATCATTAGCATTTCCATATATATCACCCACAAAACCCTGCAAGAAAAAATAGCAAGAGATACCCCATTTAAAATAACCATGGACAACATAAAATAACTGGGAATATAACTGTCAAGTAAAACCCAGGAAGTACATGAATATAAATATAAAACATTTTTATACAGATAAAGTTCAGTTTAAATAATTTGAGAAATATTAATTGCTCATGGGTGGGCAAAGTCAATATGATTTAAAAAAAATAGTTCCATCTAAACTAATCTACTTATTCAATGCCATCACAATTAAATTACTAGAAAAAATAATAACAAAATTCATTTGGAAGAACTAAAGGTCAATAATCTTAAAATGATTTATGAAGAAAATATATAGGAAAGAGGCTTATTAGTACTAAATCTTAACCTATAAGGCAGTAATTATCAAAACCATCTGTTACTGGCTAAGAAACAGAAAAGTGGATTAGTGAAACAGAGAAGACATATGATATACAGTAGTGAATGATTATAGAAACTTTGTGTTTAATAAATGTACAGACTGAAGATTTGAGTATAACAATTCACTATTTGCTTAAAAAATTAACATTCAAATTTTTTTAATTTTTGAGTTCCAAATTCTATTTTTCCCTCCCTTTTCTCTCCCCTCCCTGAAATGGTAAGCCATCTAATATAGGTCATACATGTACAAGCATGTAAAATATATTTCCATATTAGATATTTTGTGACTAATAATAAAAAAGAAAGTAAAAAATATGGTATGCTTCAATCTCTGTTCAAATGCCATCAGTTTTTTCTCTGGAAGCAGATAGCATTTTTCATCATGTATCCTTAGGGATTAGTTTGGATCATCATATTTCTGAGAAGAGCTAAGTTATTTACAGATGATCATCATCCAATAGAACTGTTACTATATGCAATGTACTCCTAGTTCTGCTCACTTCACTCTGCATCAGTATCAGTAAGTATAAGTCTAATTTTTTGTATAAATAAAACCAATGTAGCTAAGATTAGAAGGAAAGCAGACAACTGGGAAGGAAAGTGGTTTTATAGACAGTTTTTCCAATAAAGGTCTCATATCTCAAATATATAAAGAACTTTGACAAATTTATAAAACTTTGAGTCATTTCCCAATTGATAAATGATCAAAGGATATGAACAGGCAGGGGTTTTTTTTGGTGAAGAAATCAAAGATATTTATAGTCATATTTTAAAGTGCTCTAAATCATTATTGATTAGAGAAATGTACATTTAAACAACTTTGAGCTATTATCTCATACCTATCAGATTAGCTAAAATGATAGAAGGGGAAAATGACAAATAATGGAGGGGAAAACTAAGACACTAATACACTGTTGGTGGAACTAAATCCAACCATTTTGGAGAGCAATCTGGAATAATGCCAAAAGAGATAAAACTTTATACTATATACTAAAGTATATACTATATACTTTATAGTATATACTAAACTATATACCCTTTGATCCACCAATATCATGATTAGATCTGTTTCTCAAGGTGATCAGGGAAAAAGGAAAAGAATCATTGTATTCTAAAATATTGATAGCAGCTCCCTTTATGGGGGCAAAAAAACAATTGAGGAGTTGTCCATCGCCTGGGAAATGGTTAAACAAGTTGTGGTATATGGTTGTGAAGGAATACTATTGTGCTATACGAAATATTGAGCAAGTTGATTTTAGAAAAACATGGAAAGACTTGCATGAAATAATGAAAACTGAAAATAGCAAAACCAAGAAAACATAACAGCAATATTGTTCAAAGAATAGTTTTGAACAACTAAATTATTCTGAGTATTATAAATATTCAATTCAACTACAAAGGACCTATGAAGAAAGAGGCTATCCACGTTCAGAGAAAGAACTAATAAGTAGAAGTATGCATAGTATGGTTTCACATGTGTGTATGTGAAATGGTGGGCTTCTCTAGTGTGGGGTGGGAAGGAAAGGAAGGAGACAGTTCAGAACTTAAAATGTAACCAAATTTTTTTTAATTCAAAAAAAGTGTGTGTCTAGGTAGCATCAAACATCAAAAGCAAACCAGCAAACATTTATTAAGCACTTACTAATTATAAGGTGCTATATTTCTGCTGGGAATACAAAGAAAAAACAAGCATACATTCTACTGGAGGAGAGAAAACATATAAGAACAACAATACACTCCAATTAACTATGTGTTTCCAACTATTCAGTCTTCATTATAATGTATGGAGTCATGTAGCCTACAATTGTCTATCATTCTTCCCTCTCCCCAAGTACAGATTATTCCTCAAAAATTCAACCTAAACCCCAATTGTCCTACAAGATAGTTCAACCCTTCTCTCAATAAATTTATAACTACAGCATGACCCCTCAAAGCATCCCATCACCCTTTTTGAGGAGCACGTTGCTTTCCACATCTTAATCTACCACGTGGAGTTAGTCTGAACCTTCTAGTCCCTTTAGAAAGGCTAAAGTCCATTGTTCAATGGATGACAATAGAGCATTTCTCTAGCATTACTAAAATATTAATAAATCTTAGGATCTATTAAATCAAATAGGCTGTATTTTAATTACAGAAGCAATGGTTCCTATATGTAATGTTTCTTTATTTCCCCACACTAGAGATACAGTCACAAATTATTTGAGGTATTTGATTTTTATTCTGTTTAGAAGTATTGACTCTCCTCCTACAGATGGGTTGATTCAGAGTGTCGCTGAGTTTTCCTTAACTTTTTTTGTTTAATTGTTTTCAATGAGGAAAAAATATAGAGCTAGACATGTGAAGAAACATCATTTTCCTATAAGCTGTGTGTGTATTAGACAAACCAAAATAGAACACTTAGCATTAATCTAACACTTGGTATTGCCAAGCTATCCTACTATCATTCAATGAGTCCCACAATTCCCCAGGGGGGTTCTGTCAGTGTGTTTATCTCCATTTTGCAGTGAAGGAGAGGAAGGTGATAGCTGCACATGCAGAATTAAATGGAGAATTACCTGAATAATTCAAACAAACACACAAAAAACTCCTCATTCTGGCTTCAATTATCCAGATATTTCAGAACAAGCATATTTGAGGGCTAAGCTATCCAGACAATCGCTTCAATTCTTCCCTTTCCTTTTCCACATTCAGTTTCCTAATACTAAGTCCTAGGGTTTTGAACTTGCTCCCCTCTCTCAGTTACAATCCTTTGAATGTGAAGATGACTGTTACTGACAGTGATTATTATCTGTGCATGCCGGTGTCACTGAATGCATGACCAATAGTTCTCCACATATTCCCTAAGACAGTAGAAGTGTGGCAGAAAACCTTGTCTCACAAAACAAAACCAAGAAATCAAACTGAAAACAAAAAACAAAAAAAAAAAATCCTTGGTCTTAAATTCCCATTTTAGGAAATAACTCTATTAATCCCTGCTGTTCCTAACAGTTAGCAATGCTGTATCTCTTTGATATTTCTAGATTTTATTCCCAGGGTTCTTAAACACACACCTGGCCCCTAGAGTGTTGTTTGTTTGTTTGTTTTCGTTTTACACGTTCAATAAATACTCTAAGATGCGGGTGACAAATGTAATTTTCACCTAAACTTCTTTTCCATCATTGTATAGTAAAAACTGACTCTTTAAAAAAAAATCCCCCCCCTTTTTTTTTCTTTCTTTTAATAATTGCGGGTCTATTCCTAGTGATGAGAGATTACCTGCTGGTTGAGGCAGGTAATAACAGGTATTTTCAATCATCTCTGAGCCTGTGTTCTGCTGCCAGAAAATTGGGTTATTGTTTTTAGTGCTCTTTGATTCTTAAACCCCACACATTTTGTTTAGTGCAATCCCGAGAATAAGGCGTGATTATTTCTTTGAATCTGGCGGATAATGGGGTAAGATTCCCTCGGCAAGCAAGCTGTTATTTAAGTCATTTATCTCCCCCGAGGAAGGACCCCAGGACCAGTTGAGATGCTGGCTTTGAAACTTTCGCAACTCAGAGAACCACTTTCCAGTTGCATTCAGAGTCACCTAAGAGCTTCCTCCGGCTAAATTATTGAACTTAAGCCTGCGGGATGGCTCTTTTGAAGATGCTATCTTTAATTTAAGGAACCAGAAGGACGTGGGCACATTTGATGGGTTCCTTCTCTAATCTGCAACTAGGAACGATCCTGAGAAACTCTTTCTTGGTAACGGGATGAGGTGAAGGGGACGTGGGGGAACTAGGGGTTGGGGGAGGGGAAAGACAGTTTTTACAAGGTTCCCATTAGCGCCTCCTCCGAGAGAGTGCTATGAGGGACCACACTGTCTCCCAGAGACAAAATTCGCTATGGGAAACTCACGGCTGAGTGTTATCTAGCAGAAGCCCGATTCGTTTCTGAGCTCCGCAGTTCATTGAAATCTGCCGGTAGTGTTGTGAGTGGGTGAGTGGGTGGAGGGGCAGGTGGGAGGGGGGACCCCTTGGAGTCCCTCTTCCTGGGGCTCTGAGAGCGCGCCGTGAGCTAGAGGCATTGTTCAGGGCCCCGGCGCCAGCTGGTGTGTCACGCGTGTGAGATCACATCCTTCTTCCCCCACCCCATTATTGGGGGGGGGGAAGACATAGGCGCGTTGGAAATGTAACAGTCGCCTGCAAGGAAATCGCAGTCCTTCTTGAGCCAAAATCTATTGAAGACTGCTTGATTAAGGAGGTTTAAATTGCGTATGGTCTGAAGTCTGGAGGTCCGAGGTCATATTCAGGCAGATCTCTCTCTGACTCCAAACCCAGAGAGAGAAAGAGACGGAGAGACAGAAGGACAGAGGCAGAGAGACACAGAGAGAAAGAACGAGACACACAGAGAGAGAGATTCCCTTAACTACTCTTTCAGGATGCAGACCAAAGCCCTTCAAACTCCCCTTCCTGCCAAGAAGGTGACTAGCTCTCTAATATTTTGAAGATGGCACTTCTAGGATTTGTATCCTATTTTGTTTTAGAATCTCCTTGTCCCCCACCAAAAGAAAATCCCCAAAGGATCACAGAGTTCAGTGAAAATCCTACAAGGTTTTCCAGAACAAATAACAGACACTGACCCCTGGCCCTCTCTTTGCATAAGAATTAACATCAGTATTCAGGAGTCACTGCCAGTGGCAACTGGGACTGGGCAAATGCCAGATTCTGATTTAAAACTCTGATTTTTTTTTAAGAACCCAGAAGAAAAGGGGGGACTTGGAACTCATCTGCATTACAGATCAGGCCTCTTTGAGAAAATCAACCATCCATAATTCATTACATGTTTCCTGCAGGGGCTGGAGACAGCAGTGATCCTAGCAACGGAGTCATAGCAACAGCAGCAAACCCCAACCAATCCAGGGCTGGGCTTTCTGATCCTGCACAATCGATGGGGGTAGAAGGGGAGAAACCAAATGTTGTCAACCTATCCTTTAGGTCAAGGCTGAGCCCTGATTCAACAAATCTGCAAGTGGACTTTTAAAATTAATAACCAATATATTGACGGGGGACCCGGGAGGGAAGGAATATGGGTGCATGTCACTCAGCATGTGTATTTGTTCCCCATGAAATATTAGCTGAACCCAGGACAAAGGTTTCAATGAAAAGAGGCAATATCTAACCAAACTGGTTACACTGAATAGAAACCACCAGATTACTAAATGCAAGATGTGATCGTCATTCAGGGAACAGCTTAACGCTGCAATGGGAAAACTACTTTAGACTGCTACACTACTGGAGGAATACCTGTATTGACACTTGAGAGGTTTTTGTGTGTATGCCTATTTACAGGAAAATCTGTATTTCACCCTTTGCCTTTCATCTTCAAAATCAGTATTGGGCTTTAGAATTCCGTTGAAAAGTGTTCTTGACATGTCTTAACTCTTTGATGGTCTAGCCACCAAATAGGGACTCCACTTTATTCCACATATCTGATCTTGAATAGACAAGTGACCACATAAGAATATGTCTTTTGCACTTCCCTATAAAGAGAAAAAACAGGTAACCATTTGGACCTAGTTTAAAACTAGCTGACACTTCACAAACAAGAGGAGCTGGCAGTCCTGCTTTTGAAATATTGAGGCTTTGAAAATGATTCTTTGCTGCAACAGTCTGTATGTATGTGTCTTAACTCTAACTTCATCTTGGTGAAATAATAGATAATTTTCCATCAAGGAAATATTCTAGCTATCCAAGAAGAAAGGCAGTTTTGTTTAAGTTGCTGCCATCAGACACAAAATAATACAACCAGAGATAATAACAAGTGGACAATTCCCAATCTTCACTTTGAAACAGACCAAAAAAATCACCTTTTGTGTCTAGTTTGGACCATAACCACAACATCTCACACACATGTTTACAGCAAGGTACAGTTTGTTTCCTCCTGTATTTGTATGGAGAATTTGAAAATAATCTAATTCACAGACATATTCTGTAATGAATCTCTTTAATGTAATTTATTCCATGTGAAATTATTCAGTGAATGACTTCATCTGCTAATATGCCATAAATACCAGATATTTACAAAGCAAGGGCACATGGGGATGTTTACATAGTACATGCAGGTAGTCAGGCAGTATAACAGTCAAGGGAAATCTTTAAGGCATTTATCTTCTAGAGAAAAGAAAAACTGGATCTGGGCTTAGAAGTAGCACCAACATAATAAGCAAGGTGAGTTTTGGGACTGATTGCATGAGCCTTCATCTCTAAAGTTTGTCTTAAGTTCCATTGTAATGAATCTGTGGGGAGACCTGAGATGAAAACATTTCTTACAGGTGCTTCAAGCTACTTTTTAGGTTCCATTACCCTATACGGAACTTGACTGAATTACAGAAACTTGTAAAAACCTGGGTAAACTTCCAGGTCATGATAGAAAAATGCACTGCCTTTACAGTTTATATTTCCCTACTTCCAAAAACCTTCAGGAAGTAGTAATATGCTTTATTGGAATCATACTTTCTGAAATTCTTCATGTGAAATGGATTTCAATTGGGAAAACCACTTCTAGCTTACCTCTTAATTTTATAGGAACTAAAACCATCTGAATTCAAAAAAAACTTGGGGAATTTGTTTTGTTAGAAAGTCAGTTTTCCTAAGACCAAAACCAGCTTCAGCAAAGATTTAGATTTGAAATCCTTCCTTTGCCTATCAGTGGAGTTTAAACAGATATAACAATGCTCAAGTAAAACTGGAGTTTAAACAGATATAACAATGCTCAAGTAAAACTGTGCTAGGAAAATGATCTCACAGAGATAGCCCAAGCAAAGTTGCAAAAGCTAAGAATAAATTGAAATGGATGTTTTATGGACCTAACTCCATGGCAGGTATTTAGCTTTTTAATTTTTTGGTAGCAGTTGTAGACAGATGAAGGAGGGATTTGTATGCCTGGCCTGTGATAGATCATTAAAATCATCTAATGAACCCTGTGGTCTACATAGTTAAAAATAAGATATTGCTTTGTAGGGTTGATAAGTGGCCTTACTCTTGCTTCCTTAACTTTGACAGATTCAGCACTGAGCTGGAGGCATCCTCTAAGACGAAAGCCAGGGGCTCTCTAATGAGCTGTTAGGATCATAAGATTTAAGCTAACGAATTTCTTTTCCTCTCACACTGATGAAAGTTTATGGCAGAAGTCAAAAGACTGCCGGCACTTAAAATAAATCTGGATGTATATTACTTAAAATAAAAAGCTATCGTCAATGTAGAAACTACAAATTCCCTAACAGAGAAGGGAATTTTGATTTGGAAGGCATATCAAAAGACATTAGGAGAAAATGAGTATTTCTCACCAGAAGAATAGGTGGGAGGAAAAATCAAGAACTGCTTTAGATTTTCTATAAGCCTGATGTTTGGTACTATCTCAGATAGACTGTGACAAGAAGTTCCATCAAGACAGAACGAAAGTAGGAGCAATAATTACCCTCAGTAAGCTATTTCTCATCTGACACTCATTTTCCTCAATTTATAAAACAGGCTAGATCAATGGTTCTCAACCTTGCATTCTCAGTATCTTTATACTGTTAAAAATTGTTGAGGATCTGTCCAAACAGTTTTTGTTGATATGAGTTGTATTTATGAATATTTACCACATTAGAAACAAAAACTAATTTTGAATTTATAGACCCTCTGAAAGGGTTTCAGAGACCCCCAAGATTCTCAGGACCACCAAGATTCTCAGGACCATACTTTGAGAATCACGGGGCTAGATAATCTTTAACACCTTTTCCAAATCCAACATTAGCTTACATTTGGTGCCCTTCCCCAACAACAAATATAGGGAATGAGAAAAAAAAATAAACTTTGCATCAAATATCCCTGATAAGAGTCTCATATCTAAGATAAGACTAAGAGCAAGGAATCAAATAATATGAATAGTTTTCAAAAGATTTGTCACATGAAACATTGTTCCAAATCACTAATAATAAGAGAAATGCAAATTAAAATAATGATGAGATTCTACTTTATACTCCTCAAAGTGGCCTAAAGGATATAAAAAAAATGGAGGGGCTATGAGACAGCAGGCACACTTCATACAACCATTATGGAAAATAATTTTGTAATTATTTGAAAGAAGTTACTGAACTGTTCAGTCCTTTTAACCCAGTGATAACCCTACTCGTGGGCCCATTGGCCCCAGGAAGATAAAAAACAAAAAGAAAGGCCCTTGTATATGTCAAAATATTCATTGCAGCCTTTTTTATGATGGGGGAAATGGAAAGAGAGTACATGCTTTATCAGTTGTAGAATTGAACACATTTTCACATATGGAATAGAATGATATTGTTCTATAAGAAATAATGAATGTTGAAATATTCAGAGAAATATGAGAAGACTTAGATTAACTTTTGCATCGGGGTGCAATATTTATGATAATTATGATGATCCAGATGGCAGAGTAAAAGGATAGAGCACCTTTCCTGAGTTCAAATCCAGCCTCAGAAATTTCCTAGATATGTACAAGTCACTTAATCCTGTTTGCCTCAGTTTCCTCATCTGTAAAATGAGCTAGAGAAGGAAATAGTAAATCATTCCATTATTTCTTCCAAGAAAACCCCAAATAAAGTCATGAAGAGTTGGATATTACTAGAAATGATTGACCAACAAATAATAATGTAATATAAAAACAGAACTAAAAAATAATAGGATCCTAATTATAATACAGTCTCAAACAACTGATGATAAAATAAACCTTTCTCTTCTTAATAGAAAGGTGGGAGTTTATAGATATGGAATGTGGTACACACCAGCAGAAATGGTACACAATGCCTACTGGATTTGCTTAAATATGAAGGACAGTTCAATGATGACAAAGTATTTAAGGGGAAATTACTATTATATAAAAATAAAATGCATCCCTCAAAAAATGTTTTAAGAAACATAAGAATGATGGCTAACCATTCTGCAAATGAGTCATCTGGTGTTTCATCCTGGGTCTCTTTCTTGGACTTCCTGTGAGAATGACAGTGGACCATAGCACTATCAACACTTGTTGGAAATTCTGCCAAGCCAGTATGAAAAGCACTATATTTAATGGTATTTTCACATTCTAAAATGTACTGCAATGTGCCAGCTACAATGTTTTCTTACAGAAGGAAAGGAGAGCTTATTTAGGATGTAAATGCATTCAGTCCTACATTTTACATCTGATCATACACACATACACACACAAATGGGTTTTATTTCCATTTCTATTCACTGGTTTTTTCTGTCCAAAGAAATATTGTTCTCCTAGCCTTATGAGCTAGCAGTGAGTAATATATTGTACACTATTTGGTATCATATAGTGTCCTGTAATGGAATCAAGAGTCCTGGATTCCAGTCCTGTCTCTGACACTTCATAGTTGTATGACCTTCAATAAGCTATTCCATATCTGAGATTTAGTTTTCCCGTCTCTAAAATGAGCTAGATGTTTTCGAAGGCTTCTTCCAAATCTAACACTAAAAAAATTCCCTTTATTTCTTTTGCTGGAGGAAGAGCTAGGATACAGTGCCACGCCTAAACTCAGGAAGATTCAAACTTATGAATTCAAATCTGGTTTCAGATTTTACTAGCTGTGTGACCATGGGAAGTCACTACTTTACCCTGTTTGCCTCAGTTCCTCATCTGTAAAATGAGCTGTAGAAGGAAATGGCAAACCACTTCAGCATCTTTGCCAAGAAAACTCTAAATAGGATCACAAAGAGTCAGACCAACTGAAAAATGACAACAACAACTTTTCCTGGAGGGTCAACCTATGTCTTTACTTTTTAAAAATATTTCTTGCAGAATTAATGTCCTTAAGTTCATTCTGAAAGTAGAAGTCTACTTGAGGAAACTCATCGTTCATCAGCAAATGACTGCTTGAAATTTACTGAGTGATGTTGGAGTCGCCCAGGGCTTTGGTAGACCATCTTGAGGGGGTGTGAGGGTGGAGACGAGCATCCAGAATTACTCTCAATAGATGAGAAAGGCAAAACAAAAACAGACTGTGTTGTTTTTTGCTTTCTTCTCTCCCCATACTCCATTCCAATGCTTCTGAGACTTTGATACATTATTCAAATTTTTTATAATGGATGGAAAGGAGAACTTTTAGGTATTGTCCCACTCTGAGAAAAAGAGCTGGGTAATGATCTATGATTAGTTCCTACATCCAAAGAAAGAATTGGAAGCCTCAATAGAAAAAAAAAATCCCTCCCTCTCCTCTCTATGGAAGCCTGGCAGGGGAAGGCCAAGGGATCAGTCAGAGATGATGACTCTTCATTGTGCCTTCCACTGAGGGGGCCATGGCAATGACACATGGCCTAGCCTTCCTTCCAGAAGGGTGGGAGGAGTCAGAGGAAATGACCCTTGCTAACCTCTTCTTCAGAGAGTGCTAGTGAAATGACCATTGATCCAGTCAGTGATTTTTTCCTTTTAAAGAGAAGACAAGGAAATTAACCACCCACTCAAACCTAGACTGTTCCCTTCTTTCTCTCTCTTTCCCTTTTTTCCTTCTTTTTTCCTTGCTCTTCCTTTATGCTCTTCTTCTTTTCTGTCTGTCTCTGTGTCTCTTTGTGTCTCTATATGTGTGTCTATGTATCTCTCTGTATGTCTGTCTCTGTCCCTGTCTCTTTCTCTCTCTCTGTCTCTGTGTGTCTCCATCTGTCTCTCTCTCTGTCTCTCTCTCTCTCTCTCTCTCTCTCTCTCTGTCTCTCTCCCTCTCTCTCTGTCTCTCTTTCTCTTTCTCTCTATCTCTCTGTGACTCTCAGACTAAACTGTCTATCTGTCTCTCTGTGTCTGTCTCTCTCTATGTCTGTCCGTCTCTGTCTCTCTGTCTTTCTCTCTCATTCTAATACTTTCTCTTCTAAGCCAAAGATAAAACCAAAAGAAAAAAAGGAAAGTCCCTATTTCTTCAGAAGAGAAGACCACTATTCTTTCCCCCAAAAAAAGAGACCATCTAGTAGTAAGTTTTTCCTTCTGTGAAGCTGACCAGAAGGAGCAAGACAGCAAGAACGTGGGGAAATGGTTCATGGGGAGGTTCATCTCGTCCCTCTCAGCACAAAAGTTTTTTAAATGACTCTCCATTCCATTCAGTGTGAGATCTGGGGGAGGGGGCAGATCTATGGTTCTTTCCGACAGAGCTAGTCTGAGAAAATGACCCTTGACCCTGGGCTCTGTAGGGGGTTAAGGTTCAAGAGAGGTCAGGAAGAATAACTCTCTAGCCCATCTCTTTCTCGGTAGGGGTTGAGAAAATAAGGAATCAGGGAGAATGCCATCAGTGGAATTTCAAGTCACTTCTGAAAAGGCCAAGCATTTTTTTTTATCCATGGACCCTCCAGGGGAAATTGAACACCAGAAAAACAGCCAAGCCCATTTGAAGCAAGAATGAGGCTCAAACTCTCTGACCTAGAAATCAAGAAGAGTGAAAAAAAATTAAATAGAAAAAAAAAATCAGAGACGTTGTATGAAATCAGGGGGCGCCTGCTGGAGAGGTGTAATCAAGACTGAGCCATAAATTGTAATGGTTTTGATTAAAGAAGGAATTGCCAAAGTAAGTTTAACTAGCTTCTTCTCCTTCTTTTTTTTCTTTTTTTTTAACTACATGATTCTTTGCCTTACAACTCTCAGACTAAACAAAGGGCAGATTGAAGGAGGTGATAGAATGATTAGAAGAAAATGAGTGAAAGAAATGCACCCTGAATACTCTGCACCCTAAAGTCTACTTTCAAATAATCGATTCTCCAACCCTCTCAGCAATTTTCCACACACTTTCTCTAGCTGACCCTCCAGGAATAGGCTGTTTGAGGGAACAGACAGTGGGCAGAAGTGGAAAGGGGGCTCGATTAAAAGATCTAGGTTCAAATTCCAGTTTTATCCAGCACTTGTTGCCCGAGTGGTTTTAATCCAGTCCTTAGATTTCTCTGGCCTTGTACAAAAATAAAGGAATTGGATAAAATGGCCTCCAAAGGTTCCTGTAGCTTTAAATTCATGATCTCATTTGGCCAGTGTTGGGATGATGATAAAGGCACTAAGCAGAAACTCTAAAGGAAAGTCCTTTCTCTCTCTCTCTCTCTCTCTCTCTCTCTCTCTCTCTCTCTCTCTCTCTCTCTCTCTCTCTCTCTC
>JAJPUD010002267.1:240747-337228 GCA_023553655.1 Myrmecobius fasciatus
AGGAAGGAAGGAAGGGAGGGAGGGAGGGAGGAAAGAAGGGAGGGAGGGAGGGAGAAAAGAAGGAAGAGAGGGAGGGAGGAAGGGAGGAAGGAAGGGAGGAAGGGAGGAAGGAAGGGAGGAAGGGAGGAAGGAAGGGAGGAAGGGAGGAAGGAAGGAGGGAGGGAGGAAGAAAGGAGGGACAGAGGAAGGAAGGAGGGAGGGAGGAAGGAGGGAGGGAGAGAGGAAGGAAGGAAGAAAAGAAGGAAGGAAGGAAAGAAGGAAAGAAGGAAGGAAGGAAAGAAGGAAGGAAGGAAGGAAGGAAAGAAGGGAGGGAGGGAGAGGGAGGGAGGGAGAGGGAGATGGAGAGATTTTTTAATACCAACAACCTTGACCTAAGCACTCTGCACTGAGTAAAGTACAAGCATCATTGATATAGAGCCTACCCTTGTTGATCTCAGACTATATAAAAATACTTTAACTATAGGTGGAGTAGGAACTGGATATGGGACATCATTGAAATAAGGAACGTTCACATGAGGAAACACCCTCTATCAATGCAGTTTAGTAACTCCTCTCAAACTCATAGCCTCGAACTTTCCTGAAGCATAGAGAGTTTGGAACTTGTCTAGGATTCAGAGCTTCTTAAATTTTTTCCACTCATGACCCTTTTTGACCCAATAAATTTTGACATAATTCTAGGTATATAGATGTATAAAATAGGTATACAAATCAAACATTTACTGATAGTAAGTCATAATTTTGCAAACCACACATTTAGTTACAAGACCCCATAAAGGGTCATGAACCACAGTTTAAGAAGCTGGGGCCTGCACTGTAATGTATCAGAGGCAGGACTTTCTGGCTCTATAGCCAGCTTTCCATCCCCTAGACTGCCCTGCCTCTACCTTTAGCTAAATGTAACTGTAATGAAGACTAGAACATGAAAGGATTATAAATTTTACAAGGTGCAAGAAAGGAAATATCACTTTTCAATGAGAATGGGGGTTAAGGTTTAATTGGGAGGCATAAAATCTTGATTTAGACCTGGAAAAACTTGAGGTCATCTAATCTAAATCCCTTATTTTCCTGATGATGAAAATAAGAGCAAGAATGTTTAAATGATTAACCCAAAGTCACACAGACTAGTCTCTTTTTAAAATTTTATTATTAATTTATTTTAACTTTTTAAATTCTAATTTCCAAATTCTTTCAATCCTTCCAAGCCCCTCCTCCATTAATTAATAATTAATTATTCGTAATACCTGAAGAAGAAAAAAATAAGAAAAAGGAAATGATGATGATGAAGAAATTCACTGCCTTATTTTCATGCTCTTCATGTGAATGAAATTAAGATTCATACTTGGTTCACTCATCTTTAAAAATCAAAAAAAAAAAAACCCAAAACATGTAAACTCCAGAGATGATTGCCTTATGCTTTAGCACTTAAATATGTATTGTCTGTACATTATTCATTTGATTTTGTGTTTGTATGCTTGACTTCTGTTACTCATTTATCCTACATTCCTCCACAAAACCATAGTCAGATTCCTTAAGAACAAGAGCTGAATCTTCTCCTCCCCTGAAGTCCAAAAATCACCTCAAAATGCCTTATGTTTAGAGCTAGAAAAGACCACAGAAACCTTCTAGCCCATTCCCCTCATTTTATAGAAAAGGAAACTGAAGCTCAGAGAAAGGAGTGACTTGTCCATAGTCACACATATAGGAAGTGACAAAACCAGACCCTCTCCCTTCCCCCAGGTTCTGAAGTCCCCTTATGCTACAGATCTTTATTTCTATTAGGCTGTGACCATGTCTAGTACCACACCTAGGAGTTACAAACTGACAATCTCACTGTCTCTGAAGGTGTCAAAGGAGTACCGTGTTTCAACATAAGCTGTGGAATTAAGTATAAGAGGGGGCAAAGAAAGGAAAATCTGATAAGAACATAAATCCCCAGATTCCACTTTAATTTCAAATTTCTTCTTTTTCATCGATTTGTGCCCCAACTTAAATGCACATCTTTTATAGTTATCAGAATGATGAATCAAAATGTCTCAAGGGGAAGGCATTTTTATGTATGAGATTTTATCAACCTATTCTGGTCAATAATCTAAACACTGCCCAGTATAATGATACTAGTCCCCAAAATGTAATACAGAAAACCCTCTACTCTTCATTCTTGAGTTCGCATAGGTTACAAGGCACCAAGCCAACCTATTATGATTCAACTGAACCAATGTTTTATTGATGAACAGAGAAAGAAATGAGGTTATTCACCCATGGTGGATGGTACAATTGAAAGGGAGCACCATACCATCAACATATTGATTATCAGGGATGTATTGATTACAAGGAAGTGAAATAGGATGAATTATAAAGAGAAAGGAGCCCTATTAGAATCCCTCCCCCAAAACAATCCAAGAAAGCATCACTTTGGCACACATTTGATCTCCTTTTCAAAGATATATAGTAAAACTGTTAAGAGTTGGAAGGGACCTCAGACATGATCTGATCTAACTTCTTCAGTTGACAGATTGGGGGTGGGGAGGGAAACTATTCTGGAGAGAGGAAGTTGTTTAGAGTCCAAGTTCTAAGAGCAATATTTTTTCCACCTACTAGCTTAATATAACTTCCTGGGCTTCTGTCCATCACCTGGATACTGATTATTAGTTACAGAGCTGAGAGGCAAAGGGAACCAGCATTCAGTGATAGATTCAGAATCAGCAATCAGCTAAAATTAATTCCCAGAGAATAACAAGATACTCCTAAGGAATGATTGCCATTTAACAAATGAACATCAACTTTTTGAAGTGGATCTCAGCATTCCCCTCTGATGACTATCATGTCCATAAGCTCTTTCTTATGAGTAAGAAAACTAAGATATCACAGCAAGGAGGATCAAATGCTTACCATTCGATAGTCTCAGGAGTAGTCAGAAAATAGAACCCTGATATGTCTTTCCTAGGGCCTAATTGGATATGCAACTCTGTAGAATTAGCTCAGAAATGACCAAGGTCCAGGTCATAAGTAACAATAATTTTCAAGTAAGAAAAAATATCATCAGCAAAAATAAGAATATGTAATAATTAGCATTACCAATCAGAATTTCTTAAGATTAAGTACCTCTACTCAATCTATCTTGATGTTCCTGCTAAATGTAATAAGCAACACCAGCTACAACAATTTTGCAAATTGTAAGAAACTTTTTACTACTAAAAATAATATAGATATAGCAAGAAGGCTGCTACACAATAAGCTAAGAAAAAACAAGGTCTTAAAGTTCCCTTTTTTAATTTTGAAAATTCTCTTTTTTTCTAATTGGGAGGATTCTATCAAAACCATCAGTTAAATGACCTCAACATACCATCAGTTGCCAAATCCTGTTAAATTTACCTTTGCACTGTTCCCCAGTTTAAGCCTTTACTACAAGGCTTGCCTTTACAATAAAAGGCTCCTAATTGATCCCACTACCTCCAGACCCTCTCCTCTCTTCTTTGTCGCATCCTCCACACAGCTTTCTAAGATATAAATATGATCATTGTGCTCTATTTCTCAAAAAATTGAGGTGGGGGTGGGAAGAGTGACATGATTAGTCCTTTGCTTTAGGAAAATCACTTTAGCTCCCTATTGCCTCTAGGATGAAAAATGAATGCCCCAATTTGGCATTTAAGGCTTCTCACAATCCATCTCCAGACCATTTTTCTAGCTTGATTTTACATTGTTCTCTTTCTTAACCTTGGTTTAAAAAAAAACAGGACCACCAGCTGCTATGCTTGACATTCCATCTCCTGCCTCCATACATCTACGAAAGCTATTCCATGTCTTGAATGTATTCCTTGGTATAAATGGCCTCTGAGGTCTCTTAAAGGGTCTAAAATTGTAATTCAAAGTAAATTATGATTTGTGATCCTGATTATCTCCCCATCTCAGCCTTTTAGAATCTTTATTTTTCAGTGAAGTTTTCCTTCATCCTTCCTCTTGCTAATGCTCTGATCTTCCTTAAATTAACTTGTACTTATTAACTTATACCTTTGTCCAGGCCTCCATAGAATATAATCTTCTTGAAGGCGATAATTTTTTGTCTTTGTATCTGCAGGGTTGACACAGTATCTACCCCCCTCCAATTTATCCTCTATTCACCCACCAAAGGGATTTTCCAAAAGTGCAGATCTACCCAAGTCACATCCCTCCCCATCCCAAAGAAACTCCATTGGATCCATATCACCTCCAGGATGAAATACAAATCCTCTGTTTAGCTTCCAAAGCTCTTTATAACCTGGCCCCCTCCCACTTTATCAGCCTAACAGGAAAGGTTTGTCTCACTGGGTTGGAAGGTGATTGAGGTTGGAAAGCAGCAGCAGCAGCCAGTTAGTCTCACAGCCCGAAACCTGCATCCAGGCTCTAAGCCTGGGAAAATCCACTGGTGAGGACCCATCCTCCTGCTAACCAGCAGCCCTGTGGGCAAATGAGCAATCTGTGCAGCCCAGTAAAGCCCCAACACAGGGACTCTACCCCCATCACAAGCCCCTAGGAAAACCTTGACCTCATTGCAGACCAGTAATGAAGCTCCACACTAGGGCTGGCCAACAGAAGACCTCACCTTGGGACCCACTAACAGAAAGACCCTGTTTCTATAACAACCCAGCAGCAAAGCCCCATCCCTGGAACAGGCCAGCAGCTAAACCCAGCACCTAAGGGAGATCAACAGAGGCTCCACCCCCAGTACAAGCCAGAAGGGAAGTCTACCCTCCAGAAAAAAAACAAGCAACTAAGCCCTGAAGCCCACTGAAAGTCAGCAGGAAAACCCCAGAGCCCCAGAACAAAAAGTTTAGGATGAATCAGGACCAGAGCCCAACTCTCACATAAAAACACCAAGTAACAAAAAAGGCAGAAAAATGAGCAAAAAACAAAACCAAAAAAAAAGGGGGGGTCTTGACTATAGAAAATTACTGTTTTGATTAAGAGATACATGAAAAAACTTAAAAGAGGACAACAGTGTAACAATAGCTTTATGTGAACCCTTAAAGAAAAATGTAATTTGGTCTCAGATCTAAAAAGGAGTCCTGGAAGAGCTTTAAAAGGATTTTTAAAAGCAAATTAGAGGAGTAAAAGAAAAATTAGGGAAAGAAATAAGAGTAATGCAAGACAGTACATGACAAATGTGGAAATATATTTAAAAGGATTGTACTTGTTTTACCTGTATCAGATTGCTTGCTGTCTCAGAAGGACAAATAAGGGAGGAAGAGAGAAAAAATTGGAACATAGAATCTTACAAAAATTAATGTTGAAAACTATCTTTACATGTATTTGGAAAAATAAATTTCTATTGAGAAAAAGAATTTAATGAAAAAGAGTCAACAGAATGGGGAAAGATATATAAGCATTTACTAAAGAAAATGACTCCCTAAAAAATAGAATTGGTCAAATAGAAAAGAAAGTACAAAAGCTCACCAAAAAAAATAATTCCTTAAAAATTTGAATTGAGGGGCAGCTAGGTGGTGCAGTGGATAGAGCACTAGCCCTGAAGTCAGGAGGACCTGAGTTCAAATTTGATCTTAAACACTTAGAATTTCCTAGCTGTGTGACCCTGTGCAAGTCACTTAGCCTCAATTACCTCAGCAAAAAAGCAAGAAAAAAAATTAGAATTGAGCAAGTGGAAACTAATGAATCTCTGAGACATCAAGATATGATAAAGAAATCCAAAAAAAAGTAAAAATATAGTTTTCATAATTATAAATGTGAATTGGAGAAACTCACCCATAAAACAAAAGCAGATAGCAGAATGGATTAAAATATATAACATATAATATGTTGTTTACAAGAAACACATATGAAGCAGAAAGATACATACAGGATAAAGGTAAGGGGCTAGAGCAGAAACTATTATATTTCAGCTGAAGCAAAGAAAGGAGTAGAAATCAGGATCTCAGATAAAGCAAAAGCAAAAATAGATCTAATTTAAAGAGATAAAGATGGAAATTATAACTTACTGAAAGGTACCATAGACAATGAAGTCACATCAATACTAAACGCATATGTACCAAAAGCTATAGCAACTAAATTTTTGAAGGAGAAATGAATGAGTTACAGGAGGAAATGCATAATAAAACTATATTAGTGGAGGATTTCTAATTTTTGCCTCTCTGAATTACATAAAGTTAACCAAAAAATAAACAAAGAAGTAAGGAGGAGAATGAAATTTTGGAAAAGTTAAATATGATAAATCTCAGGAAAAAATCAAATAGAAATAGAAAGGAATATACTTTTTTCTCAGCAGAATATGACAGCTACACACACACACACACACACACACACACACACACACACACAAAAGATCATGTATTAGGGCATAAAAACCTTACAACCAAATAGAGAAAAGTAGAAATAGTAAATGCATCCTTTTCAGATCATAATGCAATAAAAAAATTACATTCAATAATAGATAATGGAAAGAGAAGCAAAAAGTTAATTGGAAATTAAATAGTTTAACCACAAAAACAATTGGGTCAATGGACAATTTGTAGAAACAATGGATAATTCCATTGAAGAAAATGGCACCAATGAGTCAACCTACCAGTATTATGGGATGCAGACAAGGAAGTACTTATGGGGAAATTTACATCTCTAATTGCTTACATCAATAAAATAGAGAAAAAGCAAATCAATGAAATGGGCATGCAACTAAAGAAAACCAGAAAAAGAGCATGTTAAATATCATCAAATAAACACCAAATTGAAAAATCTGAAAATCAAAGGATAGATTGATAAAATTGAAAGGAAGAAAACCATTAAACTAATAAATAAAACTAGATGTTGGCTTTACAGAAAAAATAATAAAATTGGCACATATTTGATTAATTTGATTTAAAAAATAAAACCAAATTAATAATATCAAAAATGAAAGGGATGAATTCACCACAAATGAAGAAGAAATTAAGACAACTGATAGGAGCTATTTTGTCCAGTTATAATAAATTTGGCAATCTAAATGAAATGGATGAATATCTAAAATATATATAAATCACTCAGATTAACAAAAAAAGAAATAAAATGTTCAAATAACTCAATTTAAGAAAAAATACATTGAACAAGCCATCAATTAACTGCCTAAGAAAAAATTCCCAAGATCAGATGAATTCATAAGTGAATTGTACCAGGCATTTAAAGAATTAATCCCACTACTACATATTTGGGAAAATAGGCAAAGAAGGAGTCCTACCCAATTCCTTTTATGGTGCAAATATGAGCCACAACTGAGAAAGAAAGTTATAGACCAATTTCCCTAATGAACATTGATGTAAAAAATTTAAATAAAATACTATCAAAGAGATTATGGCACTATATCTCAATGTCTTTTGCTATGACCAAATGAGATTTATACTAGGAATGTAGGGCTGGTTCAATATTAGGAAAACTATTGGCATAATTAACCATATCAACCAACAGAAATCATATGATTTTTCTCAATAGATGCAGAAAACCCCTTTGACAAAATATAGCACCAATTCCTATCAAAAGCACTAGAGAATGGAAGAATAAATAGAACTTAATTAAAAAAAATAAACAGTATCTATATAAAATCATCAGCAAACATTATCTGTGTGGGAATAAGCTGGAAGTCTTCCCAGTAAGATAAGGGGTGAAGCAAGGGTGCCCATTATCACTTCTATTATTAATATTGTACTAGAAACATTAGCAATGGCAATAAAAAAAGATAAATCAAAAGAATTAAAATAAGCAATATAGGGGGGAAAAACACTACCTGAAATTATTAACAACTTTAACAAAATTGCAGTAATCAAAATAAACCCACAAAAATCACCTTACATTTCTATATGTTATCAACAAGGTCCAGCAGCAAGATACTATAGACAATATAAAATACATAAGAATCTAGGTGCCAAGACAAACCCAAGAACTATATGAACACAACTCTAAAACACTTTTCACACAAAATCAAATCTAACCAATTGGGAAGAAATTGATTACTCATGAGTAGACTGAGCCCATATAATAAAAATGGCAATTCTACCTATATTAATCGATTTATTCAATGTTTGATTAAAATATCAAAAAAATTGTACAGCTAGAAAAAATAAAAGTAAAATTCATCTATAAGAATAAAAACTCAAGGATATCAAAGAAATCAATGCAAAAAGTGAAAGAAGGTGGTTTAACCAAACCAGATCTCAAATTGTATTATAAAGCAATAATTATCAAAATAGTCTGGTCCTGGCTAAGAAATAGAATGGTGGATCACTGGAATAGTTTAGGTACAAATTACAGTAAAGAATTTGACCACAGTATATAATAGATCTAAAGATTCAAGCCTTTGGAAGAAAAACTCATTATTTTACAAAAACTGCTGGGAAAACTAGAAAAAAGCATGATGGAAACTAAAGTATGGACCAACATCTCATACCATATACTAAGAGAAGGTCAAAATGAGTACATAATTTACACATAAAAGGTGATACGGTAAGCAAATCAAGAGAAGATGGAATAGTTTATCTGTGAGATTTATGGATCAGGGAGGAATTTAGGACAAAAGATATAAAGAGCATTACAAAATGTAAAATAAATAATTTTCATTATATAAAATTTTAAAAGTTTTGCACAAACAAAACCAATGCAATCAAGAATTGAAGCTCTAAATGCCAAACACACAGAGTTCACATATGATCCTAGAGATAATAGAGACATAGAATGAGCCAGTTTATAATAAGGATTTATGGTTTTGCTATGGTAGGTGATCCTTCCACTAATGCAGATCACAACCCCTCTAATCTTAGTAGGTTAATCTTCATGTGTTGTTGAGGCTAAGAATTTCCTTATCCAATGGCCAAATCCGTGGGGATGAGCTTCTCAGAACTTAGGAAGATTGGTCCTTCCTCAATAGCTTTTCAGTCCATAATGGGACCCATAGTAGAAGCCTTTGTTTGGCACCTGCAGTAATTATACTTTGCCCACATGATCTTCAAGAAGTGCAGCTCATTTTCAGGGCACAAAGAGACATTGTATTAGAACTGGAGTACAAGAGCAGTTTCAAAATGGAGGTCAATCCTCTTCCCCAGGTGGGCCACAGAGTCATCCCCTGACAGCACCCCAAAGTATGTGTATGATCAGCCAATAAGAAGGTGGGAAGACAGGTCCCATCCAATCTTGATTGTGATGGCCAATCCATAGCTTTGTATCGAACTATATTTCCTCCTATTATCACCTAAAACTCCCTCTCTCCAATCACTCTACTGTTCAAAGTCCCAACGTATGACATTCAGAATCAGTTGTTTTCCCCTCACAGTAGTTATAATTTAAACTAACTCTGTACCCACAAAAACCATTCAGATTCAACTGAGAAAATTCCAGACTCCCTGCCCCTAGGTTACTTAATGGCTATTTTAGTACACCCCAGAGGAAGGGCTCTGCACCTGAGGATAGTGACTAGTGAGTAAAAATCCCTGCCTTCTCCTTTTTCATTTTGAATTGAAATAATATGAAGCACCCAGGATGCAACAGACATGAAAAGATTGTGATCTAAATCAAAGGATCCAGATATCTTTACATTTGTTCTTTCACACACACACACACACACACACACACACACACACATCTTCCAGACTTTCCTATCACCATCAAGGGCACAGCCTTTTTTCTAGTTACCAAGATTCACCTCAGTCATTCTCAGTTCCCTACTTCCCCTTATTCTACATACATATATTCTACATACAAACAGCTATCAAATCTCATCATTTCTTTCTCCACATTTTTTAAAGTTCAGGCCCCTCATCACCTGTTGTCTGTACTGTTGAATAGCCTCCTAATTTAACTTTCTGATTCAACACTTCCTATTCCAATCCATCCTGCAGATACTGCTGCCAAAAGTGATTTTTGTAAAGTGCAAATCTGACTTCCTCTCAGTATTCTCAATAATAATCTCAATAATCAAAAGTTCTCTATTGACTCAAGGATTCAATATTATTTCATCTTTATCATGTTGTTTTTGGATTTCTATTTTTTAAACTTTGTAATATATATAAGTATATATATACATACACATACAGGTAACATGATATTGTAGATAAAGAGGACTGATTTTAGAGCCAGGAAAATCTGAGTTCAAATACTACCATATATTTACTGTATGATCCTGGATAAATCATTTTAACATCTTAGTGCTTTACTTCAAGCAATCCTCTAAGACTATAATATTGAAAAGAAGGTGCTGACCTACATCAAAAGAGTCATTGAATCTCTCTATAATAATGAAATCACAAATCCAATCTCTATCCCTACTACTATGTATGTAATTAATAAGTAAATGTCCATATGTATGCTTATAATTTTTTCTTTTACCGATAAGGCACATGATCAAAAAGGTTTAAAGACCGTGGAGATTTAACATGATTTCCAAATAATTTATTACTTTAAACTTGAAATCAAGCCTGAAATACCCTGATAAGGATTTTGTCCATTCATAATCTTTCTTTTTTACATTATCTTTTCCTCGTATAACCTGGCCCCTTTATCTTCATTGTCAACAGGGTGCAAGTTACTAAGAATTCCTTCCTCCTGAGGTTTTAGTAATAACCAATAAGAAAGCACTTTATAAATAGAAAGAAATATAAACAAGCTTCTTAATACTAACAATCTACTACGAGGCATTTGAAATGCTACTGTGAATTGCAAATAAGAGTTGGATTATCTCCAGTTAAATAACAAAATGAAAAATTGCGAAAACACATATGAGATAAAATTGCCCTTTAAACAACAAATTCCCTTGTCTTTTCTCTGGCATTCAAATGTTAGAAGACAGTTCCTGTATCTCCATATACTGTATGACTTTAGTTAAAGCTTGGAGGGGAGAGGAAGAGAGGGAGAAACAGCAGACATTCAAGACACAGGGATCTAGTGCTACGGAAATTGTGACATTCCTTTAATTGTTTTTTTTTTTAATTCATTCTTTATTAACATAAGTTTGGGTAACTTTTTCAAGAATTTTTTTATGTTTGTGGTTTTTTTTAATTCCTACCTAATTTTTGTGGTCTCTCAAGGTTGATTTCTGATCAGGAAAGTTGTCATTTCTCAAGGTTGATTTCTGATCAGGAAAGTTGTCATTTTTTTTTTTTTTTTTGCTTTTTGCTGAGGCAATTGGGGTTAAGTGACTTGCCCAGGGTCACACAGCTAGGAAGTGTCTGAGACCAGATTTGAACTCAGGTCCTCCTGACTTCAGGGCTGGTGCTCTAACCACTGCGCCACCTAGCTGCCCCGGGAAGTTGTCATTTAAAAGAAAAGAATGAATAAGAAACACTATAAGAGGGCAATTTTCTTGAGTGAGAATTTCCAAAAATATAATTTTATCAGTTTATTTCCTGACTTTCTTCTTTGTACAATCTGTGGGGTAACTCTGGTTCTTATTTGTATAAATACAGATTTGGATAAATTTGGCCTTAAGCAAGGTCAAATATTCCTTAAGTCAATATAGGAAGAAAAGGAAAAGAAAAAATGAAAGAAAAAGAAATGTATTAGGATGCTAAAGATGCTTATTGGCTTGGAGCAGTATCAGCTTCTGAGAATGTAGATTTGGCTCAGATAGCTTATTTAGGAGTGCTTGGAATACACAGCCAAGCAACAGTATTCTGTGGCATTTGGATACAATCTGACTATATGAGGAAGTTGATATATAAAAGTCCCTGGATTTATTTTATGTGCAGGATTTGGGGGGTAGAACATAGCTATTCATTGTGCCATATGCAGCTAGGTGAGATGGAGAATAGTATATTGTGTTAGGAGTTAGGAAGACTTGACTTCAAAATTGGCCTCAATGTTTGTGGCAGCCCTTTTTGTAGTGGCTAGAAATTGGAAACTGAAGGGATGCCCATCAATTGGAGAGTGGCTGAATAAATTATGGTATATGAATGTTATGGAATATTATTGTTCTGTAAGAAATGACCAGCAGGATGATTTCTGAGAGGCCTGGAGAGACTTGCATGAACTGATGCTGAGTAAAATGAGCAGAACCAGGAGATCATCATACACAGCAACAACAGTATTACATGATGATCAATTCTGATGGACATGGCTCTCTGCAACAAAGAATTGTCTCAAACCAGTTCCAGTTGTTCACTGAAGAAAACCATATACACCCAGAGAGAGGGATATGAAATATGGACCACAACATAACATATTCATAATCTCTATTGATATTTGCTTGCATTGTATTGCCTTTCTCTGATTTTCTTTTTTTTCTTGTAGATAGGATTTTTCTTGCATAACTTGTCAAGTAATTCAACATTATTAACATGTCATGAACTTCCTGCCATTTAGGGGAGGGGAGGGGACTGGGGGTAAAATTTGTAATGGAAAGCTTTGTAAAGATCAATGCTGGGGAACTACCCATACATATGTTATACAAATAAAAAGCTTTAATAAAATAAAATAAAATAAATTGGCCTCAGACCCTTACTAGCTATGTGACTTTGGGCAAGGTTGTAACACAACTTCTGTCTACCTCAATTTATTGAAATGTAAAATGGAGATAATTATAGTGTATATATATATATGTATATATATACATATATATATCCTAAAGTTGTTTAGAAGATACAAATGAGATATTATTTATCCAGCACTTACCACATAGTGCCTAGGGCATAACAGGCCCCTTATAAATGCTATCTATTATGGGGAAACCGAGGCAATTAAAAATTAAACGATTTGCCCAAGTTCACAACTAGTTATAAAGCATTTTGCACAGTGCCTGGAACATAGTAGGCACTACATAATTGTAAGTTATTATTGTTAGCCACTCCCTAATAGAAACACAAACAGAAAACTCATCCCCTATACTTCCAATCAAGCAGTCAAAACCCTTTAGAGAGTCACAGAAACTCACAGGAAAAAAAGGAATCCAGGAATCTTTGACAATACTATTTATCATCTCAAGGTATGTGCTCTTCAGCCTTGAGTCAAATATGGCCCAAAACAGTCCCCAAAGTTTCCATTTGATCAGAACCAGAAATGACAACTTTTAATATGCTCCATGAAATAGCTCCATGGAATTGTAATTGTCTTTCTTTCCCCATTTAACAAGCTTTTATTATCTTTCTTTCCAACTCAACTGCAAAATGCAAAAATAAAACATTTGTAACAAATATACTTAGTGAAATCAAATTCCTACATTTACAATGTCTAAAATTATATTAATTCTGAATCTTGATTTCATCTCTGAAAAAAAAAGCTTGAATTATCCAATGATTCAATTCTTTGCTCTTCCCAAGCTTTTTCAACATGAAAATAAATTTTTAAAATACATCTTTATTTTCATGTGATTGGCTTCCTTTGTAATTCTAAGAATTTTATTCTATGTATTTAAAACTATTATTTTAAGAAGATATCCATAGTTTTTATCAATATGACACAAAAAAATCAAGAACTCATGTAATCCAGACCAATGGCTCTGAAATTTTTGCGCTCAGTATTTTTATACTATCAAAAATGATCGAGGAACTACCCAAAGAGTTTTTGTTTATGTGGGTTATATTTCTAGATATTTATCATATTAGAAATAAAAACTAATTTTGAATTTGTAGACCCACTGAACAGGTTTCAGAGACACCCAGGATTTTCTGACCACACTTTGAGAACCACTGATCTAGACCATCCTAACAATGCCTATGTAATAAGAGTTGGCAGGCCTTTTAAAGTGTCTCCAGAGCCCATTAAAGGACCACCTCTTCAATTTAGGGTTAGCTGACTGGAACCAATTACAGAATGTCTACACATGTTCCAGAACCTCTCCAAGTTTTCTTTACATGTCATTACAATTCTCCAACTACAAAGGCAGGCTCTCTAGCATCTTCCACATGGAGAGAGTACTTCAGCCAAGGAATCTGACAAGTTCTGCATATGTACCACCCAAAAATAATCACAGGAAGCAATATGAACATTTCTACCATGATCTGCATGAACTTGGCTTTAGGAGAGTGAAATAAATTAAAAGGAAGTGATAAATGTCCATGAAAAGTGATGTACAAGACTTAAGGAAGGAGATATATAAGCAGTATAGCCTAGGAAAACAAGTATAATGTGATAGATAATGCATTTGACTTGGAATCAAGAAGATTTGGATTCCCCTCATACCTCTGTTATTGCCTTTATAATACTGGGCAAGTCTTTATCTCCTTAGGTCTCATTTTCCTCATTTATAAAATGAGAAGGTTGGGGAAGGTAGCTGGAGCAGTGGATAGAGCACCAGCCCTGAAGTCAGGAGGACCTGAGTTCAACTCTGATCTCAGACACTTAACACTCCCTAGCTGAGTGACCCTGGGCAAGTCACTTAACCAAATGCCTCAGCAAAAAAAAATAAAATGAAATGAAATGAGAAGGTTATATTAGATGACAATCAAGGTTTAGATCAGAATCTAGGATCCATTACAGCTGAGGAAAGTCAGGAAAAGTTTCATGGGGAAGGAAGGAAATAAGCATTCATTAAGGACCTACTATGTGCCAAACAACATGCTAAACCCTTTACAAATATTGTCTAATTTGATCCTGGCAGCAACAACCCTGGAGGTGCTTTTTTTATCTCCATTTTACAATTGCAAATGGAAATTTCAGTGACTTCTTCAGAATCATCCAGCTAATAAGTATCTGAGGCCAGATTTGAACTCTACCCACTGCACTCACTGTTTCTCAGTTGAGCCTTGATAGAAGAGATTTCCATCAATGGAAATGAAAGGGGAGGAGAGGAAATAATTATCTCATTTAGTTCTCACAACTGCCTAGTAAATTATGTACCTATAATTGATATCTAATAGACAACTGTTACTGGACTAAGGCTCTGAGGAGGGTTTTGGGATTAGGGGTCTGGATCTGGAGTCATCGAAACTCAGATCATGAGAAAGGATAAACACACCAAAAGAAAAAGGGAAGGGAAGAAAGAGAATAAGAATTTATTAGGTATTTACTATATGCTGGACACCATGTTAAGTGCTTTATAAATACTATCTCCTTTTATCTTCACAACCACCCTGGAAAGTAGATGCTGTTATAATTTCCATTGAGGAAACTTAAGCAGACAAAGATTAAATAATTGCCTAGGATCATACAGCTAAAATGCATCTGAGGTCAGATTTGAACTCAGATGTTCCTGACTTAAGGGCAACTATATGGGTAGTGGATAGAGTGCCAAGCCTAGAGTCAGGAAGATTGAACTCCATGAGTTCAAATCCAGTCTCAGACACTTACTATCTGTGTAACCCTGAGTTTCCTCATCCATGAAATGATCTAGAGAAGGAAATGGTAAGCCACTCCAATATCATTGCCAAGAAAACCCCAAATGGGGTCACAAAGAGTTGGACATGACTGAAATGACTAAACAAACCAAAAAACTTCCTGATTCTAGGCCCAGCACTTTTTCCCCTGTACCATCTAACTTCCAAACTGTAGGCATCACAAACTCAACATATCCAAAACAGAATTCATTACATTCCCCATCCCTTTCCCATCCGTCCTTTCTTCCTAACATTTCTGTTACCACCAAGGGTACTATCATTCTTTCAGTTCTCCAGGCTCACAACCAAGTAATGTATTTAATACATTTAGTAATATAAAATGGTAGGCTAAAATATATAGTTATATATTTTATAATATATTTTATTTTATTATATATATTATATACCAGCATTAAGTAATGCTGAGCTAAACATTCATTCAAGTAATGCAATTGAAACTCTCCTGGCTGTTCTGAGTCTTCGGGTCCATGATCCATCTATACTATTGCCAAGGTTGTTGATGAAAGCAACCCCTTTCAGGTACTACATTTGGAAAAGTAGACTTGAAATCAATGGGGAAACACCTCAGATTTTCTTTTCACATATGTTTGTGTTTTTGTTTACAAGTGTTATCCCAGATCTACAAGAAAAGCTATTGTAGGACCTGATTCAGTAGAATCCTATGACAAATCTAAAAGGGACTTTTGAGATCACTTATCTTCATCCTTTTAGATGTAATAGGATCTGGAGTATTCTCAGATCCCATCGTTGTATTCATCCGATGCAACTTCTTGTGGAGGATGCTAGAGAGCTTAATTTCCAGAGAATTGTGATGATCTATTATGAAAAAAGTTCATGGGAGAAACTGTGGAATACATGTAGACATCCTGTAACCACACTGTGAATGGGAGGCTTTTTGATTAAATATGGAGGCATAGAAAAATCTTAATCAGCTTTCACCCTCACTCTTTAGCTCTCTTCATTTCATTTGGTGTCTAGTGATAAACTATATTCTAATAGGAAAAGACTCATGGCCTTCTTTTTCTCTCAGGCTATATATGGCTGCCCAAATCCTTGATCCTTGATCCTTTTTATTTGTAAGTTAAGTGAGTGAATTCTCCAATCTTGGGAGTTTCCAGATTTGAGAAGTGAAGCACAAGTATCCCAAAATTAAAAATGGGTTTTGAAATCAGCACAATACTGATGCCTTGAGAAGCAAGGATTGATCTTCAGCAATGACCTAGCAGCATGTCAAACTTAGGCATGAACTTATTGGGGCCAATGCTATGTAGGAATTAAATTAAGTTCTGAGCCTGATTCCCCAGAAAAATGAGTCTCCTCAGAGGGAAGAGTATGCCTTTGAGTTGTTTATGTCTTATTCTTGCTATACCTTAGAAGTAGATATCTCTTTGTAAAACCTACCTGATGATAAAAAGCTAAATGGAACCACATGCTAATTGAGCCCTAATAAGAGAAAGAACACAGCCAATTGGGGCTTGAACTAATCACAGTAGAGAAAAGACTCTGTGACTCCCACTATTACACCCTGGGAACTCAGAGAGTCAGCTAATCTGTGGTAGAATGAGCCAGAGTACACACATTACACAGCTAAGAAGACTGAGGCACAGAGAGATTGCATGACTTGACCTGTGACATGACTACAGTAGATGTAGGACATGAATGTAGCAAGCAGGAAATCCAGTGCCCTTTCTCCCCCTTCCTAAGATCTACCCTTACTCTAATTTGATTAACATAGAAACAAACTTCAAGAAGACAAAAGGAATGTACCACAAATACTGCCTACAAGACAAAACCATAAAGGTGATTTGGAAAGGAAGGAAGTATCTTGCACTAGATGTATTTATCCACCCAAAAATGTTCTTTATAGCCACTAACTTGCTATGTATTTAGTACTACAGGAGAATCTAGGATGGAAATAAAGCATAACATACATCCCTGCCCTCAAGGAGTTTATAATCAGTTGGGAGGAAAATATCCATAGAACTGCAAAGTAAATTAATAGGAGAAAACAACAGTGCAAGGTATCTCTGTACGATCCGAAGAAGAGCTGTTTATGAAACATCTTACATAAACATATCACCCACCATTTTCTTCCCTGAAAATAAATCCTTCCCCTTTAATTTCCTGGCATTTAGTAGAGTATTATGGTAGCCATAAATAGAGCAGAAGCAATAAGACCTGCCAGAACAGATTGTGTATAATGTTCAGGAATACTTAATAGCTAAAAACACATCTGTAATGGAATCCCACCTGAGATCTGCTTTACACTTTGATCAGGCAGAATTTCTAGGGTGGTTGTCTCTTCTTTGCCACTCAAAGGCCTCCTACATCTCTATGATTTGAGAATTATTCAGTTTTCAAGAATTTGATTATCTCTTCCTTATAATACCAGAACCTAGACTTCGGGAAGCAGGGAGTTGGGAGATTAGGAAGGAGTCTGATGCTCTAAAAATTGGGACTCAACTTTGTTCTCCTTGACAGGTGTACAGGTTGGAGAAGGTGATTATTCTTCATTTCTTTGACTTGTGACTTGAACATTAATGCAATAATTCTTACATGGAACTATTCTAATGCCATTTTAATCATGCGCCAAGCAAATAACTGAATACAGAGAGATGAAATGGAATATTTGTGGCTGCAAAGACAGATATCATTATTCAAGGGTAGAAGGATGGGAAAGGGTAAAGGGGTTTTAAAGAGATACTTCTTTGTTGTACTTAACACTGATAAATGACATACAAGTCTGTGTGAAAGGATAACAGGGCAGTACTCCTGTCAGGAAGACAATGATAAATGTGGAGGCTGGGACAGAAAAGTCCACTAAAGAGAAATCTGTACATGACACCTTGCACATTGGATAGACTTGTCTGCCCAGGCTGACTAATCCACAAAGCAATCGTCTTCTCTCAAATTATGGTTCTGAGACCATAATATACAGGTGCTCAGTTTGTATTTTTCATGTTTACCCTCAGCTTTCTTAGGGATGTAGAGAGCAAGCAAACTCTCATCATCATCATCATCATCATCACAAGCATCAAAGGGTTAAAAGCAATAAGAAAATGATTCAGTTCTAGAAGACAATGTCCTTGTTTTAAATGAGTTTAAGGTCACTTCAGCCACCTACTCCAAAGAGCAAGTTATAGGGATATCATTCCCCCTAGTTGTTAGAACTCTTTCCCTCCTCAGATTATTGGATGTTTATTTATCAGAATACATATTCCATTCCCCCAATAGAATGTAAGGGCACATCTTTTTGTATTGCCTGAAATCCCCAACATGCAGCAGAATGACTTCCATATTTTTATTGTGCAAAACTGTGATTTCAAATTGTATTGAGAATTCCCAGTGTGGAAACTCCCTTCACCAATGAAGATCAGCAGCCCATTTGTCATTTGTAATTCCAGTGCAGTGAGAGATTAAGTTACTTGCCCATGATGACACACTAAGTATATGTTAGAAGTAGAGCTGGGGAGTTCCTCATGCCTTCAAGATCAGCCTCTATCCATTATTCTAAAATCATGCTGCTTTATTTATAATAAATAATACAAAATCATTTAATATATGCTTATTCAAATTAGTGCTTAATATATTCATATGAATTATCACATTCATTGCTGTTGCTTTCAGTCACGTCCAGCTCTCTGTGATCCTATTTTGGGGTTTTCTTGGCAAAGATACCAGAGTGGTTTGCCATTTCCTTTTCTAATTCATTTTAAAGATGAAAAACTGAGGCAAAGAGGGTTAAGTGACTTGCCCAGGATCACACAATGAGTAACTACGTGAGACCAGATTTGAACTCAGCAAGATGAATTTTCCTGATTCCAAGTCTGGCATTCTATCCACTGTGCCACCTAGCTGTCCGTTACATTCATATAAATGCTTATTCAAATTTAATTGAATTGCTGCTGACTGAGGCCAAGACTTCATGGAAGCCAACAAGCCAAATTTGACCACCTGAATGGCCAGTCTGGATCACTAGCTAATTGACTTGGCAAATTTGGATAAATGGGATGGGTTTTTGAAGAGCCACTGTCCACCTGCTGAAAATTTTGCCCAGTTACGGCTTGATACTCTCCAATTATTAACCAGGAGCTAAAACTGACTGAAATCGATGAATGATAATACCTTACATTTACACTTTAAGGTTCACAAAGTCCTTTCTATATATTATGTCATTCAATTATCACAACTCAAAGAGGTAAATGTTGTTTCCTTTTACAGATGAGGAAACTGAGGCTCAGAGAGCTAGCTGTGGGCAACTAGCCTAACTATTTAATTGTTAGAGGTAAAATTTAAACTGAGACCCTCCTGACTATAAAGCTTTCCATTATATCCTGCTGCCCTGTCTCTTAGAAATTCCCCGAATCATCCCCATTAAAAAAGAAAAATGGATGCAAGCTAGCTCTACTTTTGAAAAACTGCCTAATCTAACAAAAATCACTTAACTTTTTTTTCTGCCCCAAGTTTCTCATGTGTATAATGTAAAGGTCTGGACATGATCATATCTAAGGTTCCTTTAGCTTCTTAAATTCTATGTTGTGTTTTTTTTAAATGATTCATCCTTTGTAAACAAAGCAGACTCTGATGAAGAAAAATAACTTAAATTCCATCTTACTCAAAATGACACAAGCTTATTATGTATCTTTGGTTCAAAGAAGAAAAGAAGAGGGACTGGAATCTCTCAAGAAAAGCATTCCCATCTTCAAGAAGCAATTCAGAGCCATTCACAAAGGAAAATTCAAGAATAAAATCTGAAGAATACATTCATGTAATGCCCTGTGAACCTTCTCCTTCACAGATGACTAATGTGTCTTCTTTCAGTCGGAAGACAAGCACAACAGAATAAATGGGCTCTCGGGTAAGATTGGAAATAAAGGTAAGGTCAGACAGGGTCAACAAGGTTAAGATGATATAAGACGCTGGTGATTCCAGATGTGGTAGACATAGCTCTGAAGCAGAGCCCCTACTGAAAATAGATGTTCCAAGTCAGTACCCATTGATTGGAGAATGATTGAACAATTGGTGGTATGTGAATGTAATAGAATATTATCTCCCTACAAGAAACAACAAATGTGACGAATCCAAGCCAACATGGAAAGACTTATATGAATGACTCAGAGTGAAGTGGAGAAACATTAATAATAAAAGTAATGATAACAGCTAACATTTATATAGTGTTTATTGTGTTGCAGGCACTGTGCTAAGCCCTTTACAATTATTATCCCATTTGATTTCACAACACTCCTGGGAGGTAAATGCTATTATTATCTCTATTTTATAGATGAGGAAACTGAGGCAAAGATGTTATTTGACTTGCCCAAGGTCACACAGCTAGTCAGGTCTTCCTGACTCAAGGCCAGGCATTCTAACCACTTCACTTTGTTGTTTGTCAATACAAACAACATTGAAAAAACAGTCAAGCCCTCCTTAATTGTAATGTTCATCACAGAGAATCTGGAGTACAGTGGAAAGAATGCTGGATTTAGAGTTGAAAAATTTGGGTTCGAATTCTTCCATTTATTATTTGTGTAACTTAAACAAGTTTAAGAGCTTTATGACTATCAATCTGCTCATTTACAAAATGAGATGTTAGGTCCAGATAACCTTTAAAGTCCCTGCCAATTCAAGATCTACAATATTAGAAACTAATGATGAAATATACTTTTGTCTTCTCAGTAAAGACACAGAGAATGACGGTGGTTTCTGAGTTTAAATGTTTTTCTTTGTTCCAAGGGGAGGATTTAGGGTGAGGAAGGGATAAGGGGAAATGAGAGTGGTAAAAATACAATCATTTATACAGTGCTATCAGATTTGTAGAGTGTTTTGTATATATTATCTACAGGTAAACAATTAAAGATAAGTTATTTCAAAAAGAAAGTTCTTATTGAATTGTGACATGTATAATGAGGTGTAACTACAAGGCTATAGTTGGCAGTTCAGTGGTAGAGAGGATAGAGTGCTGGATTTGAGGTCAGAAAAACCTAAATTCAAATCCTGTCTCAGACATTTATTAGTTGTATGACCCTAAACAAACCATTTTACCTATCTCAGCCTCAGTTTCCTCATCTGCCAAATGGAAATAAGAAAAGCATCTAACTGGCAGAGTTGATGTGAGGACCAAATAAGGTAATAAATGTAAAGAGGTCTGCATACTTAACAATTCTATATAAGTGTTAGCTATTATTATGAGATAATGAAACTTTTCAAAAACAAATATAATAGAATCTGTACACACTAAATCTCCCCTTGAGAAACCAGACAATTAATAGACAATGATAATGGTCATTGTTTAATGTTTTTTGAATTCCTCTTTGGAATTGCCTTCAAGCCCCCATCATAAGCCACCCCAAAAAATAATTACTTAAAGTCACTCTTGTATAAATATATAATTATCCAGCCCTATTTATTGTTCACTTTATTCTTCAAAGGTGGCTCTAGGTGATGTCTAATCATTTCCAAAAATTAAATGAACCTTCAGAGAAAGATCTAATAACACTCAAAAGAACATGCTATAGACTCTAGAGATTTCCCAAAAGGTTTTGAACTGTAACATTGTTGGAATCGTGAATGATCTCCCATAGGGATTCTTGGAAGAAAACAACATTCATTTGGACAACAATGTATTTTCTAAAACATAAGTCTCTTTACCTTTGGTCACACCTGTGTGTGTGTGTGTGTGTGTGTGTGTGTGTGTGTTTATCTTACTGAGAATAATAATAAATACATTGCATTTGTTTTTCATAAACAGACTCTGAATAGGCTTAGTCTTGGACATATTGGTACATAATTGTCTCACGGACTATCCCATAGGGCTTGTGGGGCCAACAAAGCAAACAGTTATCAGAGTGAGGGGTCCAAAAGCAGTTATGGAAGAGACAACCAGTCAGCAGAGGAAAAACACAATCTAAGTTCTAACATACTTAGCTATGGAGCATGCAGGAACATAGTATTAGGGATTTCCCCAAGCCATTCCTCCCTGTGTCATTATGGAAGCAGTTTGGCAGTCAGTCAACAAGCAATTATTAAGGATTTATTGTGTCAGGCACTAGGTAAAACATGGAAATACAAAGGAAGGTAAAAATGTTCCCTGTTTTTAAAGAGCTCATAATCTAATGAGGGAGACAAAATACAAATAATTGTATACATAGAAGATACATGATAAATGAAAAGTAATTGTAGAGGGCAAAGATTAGAGGACTGGGAACTGGGGGAAAGACACCTGGAAAAGGTGGGTTTTGAGCTGAGTTTGGAAAAAAAGCCAGAAAAGTGAGGAAGAACATTCTAGATGTGAGACATTACCAGTATTAATGCCTGGAGTTATCATTGGAATATTCATGGAACTTACTAGCTGTGTGACCTGGACAGATCACTTAAGCCTAATTGCCTTGCAGAAAGTAAAAATAAACACATGACGAGAGAAATCACAAAAATGGATAGAGATAGCAAAGAGTATATGGCTTTGCATGGTTTATAAAACAAGTTATGCGTGTTATTTAATCTGGAAAGACTTACATGAACTAACGCTGAGTAAAGTGAGAAGAACCAGAACACTGTGCACAGTAACAAGAAGATTATGTGATTTTCTCAACAATGCAGTGAATCAAGGCAATTCTAATAGACTTGGGGTAGAAAATGGCATCCACATCCAGAGAGAGAACTATAGAGACTGAATGTGGATCAAAGCATAGTATTTTCACCTTTTTGTTTGTTTCTTTCTTTCTCATGTTTTTTTTTTTCCTTTTGGTCTGTTTTTTAATACAACGTGACAAAAAAAAAAAAAAAAGATTGTACATATTAAACCTATATCAGATTGTGTGCTATCTTGGGAAGGGGGTAAGGTAAAAAAGGGAAGGAGAAAAATTTAGAACACAAAGTTTTACAAAAATTACTAGTGAAAACTATCTTTACACATATTTGGAAAAATAAAATACTATTTTTTTAAAAAAGAAATATATAAAGAACAACAAGTTGGCCAATGTAGCTGAATCTTAACTGTATGAAGGGCAGTAAAACATAAAAAGGTCAGAAAAGTAGGAAGGAGTCAAGTTGTGAAGGGCTTTGAGTTCCAAAAAGAATATTCAATATTTGATTCCAGAGATAGAGTGAGCCATTTCAGTATATGTAGAAGGGGAGTGACACGGTCAGAAAGGGGTTTCATAAAATCACTTTGTTAGGTAAGTGGATGATGAAATGGAGTAGGGAGAGGTGTAAGAAAAAGAAACGAATTGGAAGGTTCTTGTAATTGTTTATGAAAGGAAGGACAAGGATTTATATAAGAGTACTGCCTGTGCAAGAAACTGGAAACTGAAAGGATGCCCATCAATTGGAGAATGGCTGAATAAATTATGGTATATGAATGTCAGGGAATATTACTGTTCGGTAAGAAACGGTCAGCAGGATGATTTCAGAGAGGTCTGGAGAGACTTGCATGAACTGATGCTGAGTGAAATCAGCAGAATCAGGAGAATATTATACACAACAACAAGACTATATGATGATCAATTCTGATGGACTTGGCTCTCTTCAACAATGATGTGATCCAAACCAGTTCCTATTGTTCAGTGATGGAGACAGTCATATACATCCAGATAGAGGCCTGAGAGAACTGAGTATGAACCACAACACAGCATTTTAACGCTTTCTGTGAATATTTCCCTGCATTTTGTTTTCCTTCTTAGGTGGGTTTTTTTTTCTCTCTTTCTAGATCTGATGTTTCTTGTGCAGTAAGATAACTGTATAGCTATGTATACATATATTGGATTTGTCATATAATTTAACATATTTAGCATGTATTAGATTACCTGTCATCTAGAGGTGGGGGGATGAGGGGAAGGAGGAGAAAAGCTTGGAACAAAAAAAAAAGTTTTGCAAAGGTCAATATAGAAAAATCACTCATATGTTTTGTAAATAAAAAGCTTTTAATAAAAAAAAGAGTACTGCCTGTGTTATTGGAGAGAAGGGAACTATACAAGAGATATTATGAAGGAAAAGTATAAGATTTGATGATAGATTGCATACGTGAAGGAAGAGCTGAAAATGACACCTGGGTGACTGGAAAGATGGCTGTGCCCTTGACAATTACAGAAAAGTTAGAGAGAAAGGAGAGTTTGGGAAGAAAGAGAAGATAATGAGTTCTGTTTTGGACATGTTGAGTTTGACATGCCTGAAGCTAGATGGTTCAGTGGATAGAGGGTCATGTCTGCTATCAAAAAGATATGAGTTTAAAGGAAGCTAGATGGTGCAGTACAGTGCAGAATAGTAGCCCTAAAGTCACGAGGATCTGAGTTCAAATCTAACCTCAGACACAACATTTAATTGTATGATGGGCAAGTCACTTAACCCTAATTGCCTCACTCTCCCACCCTACCCCACTCCCCCCCCAAAAAAGTATCTGAGTTTAAATCTAGTCTTAGATACTTACTAGTTCTGTGATCTTGGGCAACTCTGCTTCAGTTTCCTCTACTATAAAATAGGGATAATAATAGCCTACTCTGCATTGCCTACTCTGGAAGATTGTTGTGGGGATCAAATGAGATAATACTTATCAGAAAAAAATACTTAGTAAGTCCTTCATTTATAACAGGTGCTGAAAAAATATCTGTTCCCTTCTCCTTTCCCTATAGGATCTTTGGAGCTCGAGAGAGATGAGAGATGGAGAAAGAGAGATGAAACATCTGAATTTTGACAATGTTATAACATTAAAATTTCTCAAATCAAAGATCTTTGGGGATCATCCTGCCTCTTACTACATTCATATAAATTCATCATATCTCATTCGTTGAAATATATTGAAACAATTCAATCACATTTTACCTTTTTCCCCTAAAGTGAATAAAGCATTAGAATAGCCAGATATCTGATCTGATTCAAACTGAGACATACATTTTTTGACATGGCAAATGTGAGAATTTATTTTGTTTGACTATAGCTATGTGTTACAAAGGGTTTGGCTTTGTTATCCAGGGGGAAAGGGAGCTAGGGAGGAAAGAAAATAAATTTGTGTTCATTGAAAAAGAAAAGCTTAAAGGATAATCTGGAGGGGGGAGATATCACTCACTAAAAAGGAGGGTAGCTAGATGACACAATGGATAGAGCACTGACCCTAGAGTCAGGATGACCTGGATTCAAATCTAGTCTCAGACTCAACACTCATTAATTATGTGATCTTGAGCAAATCACTTAACCCCAACTGCCTTGCCAAAAAGAAAAAGAAAAAAAAAGATATCAAGAATAATCTGACATAAAAATAGTCAACTCCTTATGGGTGCCCTGGTGACCGGGACTCACTCCTCATGGAGTACAAATTTAGAAGTCAAAGGAATCTTCATGGTCATCTCATTGAATGCTGTAATTAAGAACACCACAGCCCAAAAGATTAAGTCATTTGTTCTAAGATCAGAGAGGTAGTAAAAAGCAAAGTCAAGATGTGGTCTCAGGATCTTTTAATTCCAAATAGACTTATCGAAATTCTAAGCAACCTGCCAAAATCATTGGTAAGGATACAGATTATAATATTGAAGAAAGTAAGGGGACTATATTTTTTAAAGTTAGAGTTATTCCTACCCACTTGTTGGCTACCATAAGCTCCAGCAAGAAGACAGATTTCAGGTTAACTCAATAAAGTATTCTTGAGGTATTAAGTACCTAGTGTACAGAACACTGGACAAACTCCAGAGCAGATACAAAATTTAAATGAAGCTTCTCATGGAACATGTGATCTAGATTTGGCTACCATTATAATTGTGAACTTGCCCTTTAGTTTCCCTAGAAGGGCCTGTGTCTCAACTCCCTCTAGTAATGAAGATTCCTAAAACTAATTCAATTCAGGAAACATCTATTAAATACTTTGGACTGTGCATTGAGGTAGATACAAAGTTGAAAACTGAAGGGTGAATTAAATGAGACCTGGAAGAGATAGGTACCTTATAACTACCATAATAAGTAGGAGAGTTAGGGAGGAATAGATTAAAATCCTTCTTCATGGAGCCACTTCTCAAGGAGCTAAGGATGTGAACTTTGACTTCATGAGGAGATACTTCAAGCCAATATTCCTCATATAAATGAAAATGCTAAAAGTCAGTTTAAGTTTATATAATAAACTCATAAGTTTATGTAGTCTGTTTGGGTCCTAGAAAAGTGATCATCAAACACAATCCCCCTTTCTCATTCAAGAAGTGGAAGATCACCAGTGCAGAATGTGGTATACACAGTCAGAAATCATTGTTGAGTTAATTTGGTTGATTTTTGCCTAAATGGTAGCCATAGTACTGGTAGTATCACAAGGGAAGGTTTGACAAGGAGATCAGGATATTTAAGGGAAGGAAATTACCTGGTATTCAAATCAAAGAAAACACTAAAACTTTTCCAATTGAGCTCTACAAATCAAAGAAAATATTAAAACTTTTCAAAGGAACCTACGATCTAGTAGGGGATTGATTTTTAAACAACTTCAAGATTGTCTATAAAACGGCATAATCTTGGGAGATGCTAGAAGAATTATTTCATCTTCTAAAATTAGGTGCATCTCCCTAGATAAAAAGCATTATACAATGCAAACATCTTAGTTGTTATTGTGACTGATATAATAATTACTACTCTAATCAAATTTAAGGGTACATAGAGCTTTTCTAGGTACATGTCTCTTTAACCCACTGTATTAATTCCTTTTGCAATAAAACAGAAAATATTTCCCTTCTAATAAGCATGGAGATAGAAAAAGGAAAAGAAAAGAAAAGCACCAAGTTATCACCCAGATACCCCTCTCCAAACTAGTCTGTCACAATTTGTCTAATGTGAGTAACATTAACACATTGAAATAGAAACTGTTTTCTGTGTCATCAGAATCAAATATAGAAAGGAGACCAGATTCTCAGTTTGGGGGAATTTCTGAATTTGTTGATAATAGTTTTCCTCATTAGTCACCCCAGATGGTATGTGACAAAGGAAAAACATACCTCATTTCCAACATTGCATTATTCAGTATCGATTGCCCCGAAGGTCACTCCCATTCACTTTGATCATTTGTTTCAAGAGAGCTGTGTGTATTTTTTTCTTAACTTTAGCTTCCAATATTTTTCACTTTATCTAATGTATTTCACAATTTACAAATGTCGTTTAGAATCCAAGGAACAAGTGACAGGTATTAAAATCCATGTGTGTACCTCCAACAATGCTATTAATTTTAATTGAATATTCAATCAGTCTGTGGGAATACTTTTGAGTTTAAATTCTGTTCTTTTTGTGGCAGCTTTAATGCATTGATATTCATATCAAATTAGGAACTTTTAAGTTGTTAATCTGTATCACCTAAAACTGATAATAAAAATATATCTATATATTTCAGGGCAATTACAATTTCAGTCAAGAGAGCTCATTTTATGAAATACCTGCTTGCCAAAGACTACAATTTACTTTTTACAGTTCTATTTAATGATCTGACATTTGAGACATTTCCTAATTAATTCAAACTCTGTCTAAACCAGCTGTGATAAATATAACCTGTACAGAGAGGATTATAATGTCACTTCTGGCAAATCTGGAGAGTGGGCAAAGATGAGAATTACAGAGAAAGAAATTCATATCAGCCCAGTGATTAGTATAGGGACAAGTCTTGCAATTCCAACCAAGTTCATTGTATCAAGATTGTATAGGAAAATAAAATACCAGAACTCCTCAGGCAGCCTCTTAATTTGAAATGAATTCTATTGCACAGTGATAGATATGCTATGTATCAGAGACTGATAAAAGTTACTGTATCCAGCAAATCAAACCCTCTCTTTTATATTCTCCCAAGGTGCTGGGTAGGTATATCTAAGCAGTATTCAATGTAGCAAAATATTAAAGGAATAGAGCTTTAAAAGAGTATCAGAAAAAGAGGGAGGACAGACTTCATTCCAGGCTAAGCATATTTCATTTATTTGTTTGTTTGATTGTTTGTTTGTTCATTTGTCATGTACTTCTATCCAGATGTGAGGGGAAGCCATCATCATTCTAGACTTCCTGATATCAAAGAGAGTCAAGATAATATAGATGTCAGGTTTGAAGAGGGGGTTGGCTGAGAATGTGAATATTGTGATTTTTTTTTATTCTCTCCCTATGAATCATGCTTGGTTGAGGGTTTTCTTTTTTTGTGTGTGTTGTTGTTTTGTAACCGCACAAAAGGCTAGGCATTTAAATTTAAAGAAGGCTTTTAGAGACAAGCCTTCAAAATGTGAAATCCCATTGTTGCCATCACACACAGCACCTTCCAGCTTCAGACAATAAATCCTTGAAATATAAGATTGAAGTTAACAAAAGCCACATAAAACTAGAGTCTCCAATTGAAACGGATACCATTTTCACCGGAGTGACTTTTTTTCCTCTTTATTTGTAGTAAAGGGGGAGGCTACTAGGATAGACCCCAGTGTTTAAAGAATTCACAGATTGCAGGGGGAGTTTTTTAGTTCTTTTGTAGGAATGGGATAAGGGAGGGGCATTGTTATTACTATCTCCTTTAAATTCTGTCATTTTAAAAAATTATGCATATCTAGAGATTTTTAGCTTTAGTTCAATAACAGTAAACATGGAGGTGACAGATGATTTTTTTGGTGCTAGATACCACACACTCCAGTGATACAGACATGTCAAAAGTGAAAGACTATAATCTTGCTCCTCATGTTTTTGTGAGAAAACTAAAAATCTTTGCAGGGGGGGAAATCAGCCTCAGGAGATGTCCACTTCAGCATTACTAACTAGTACCTTATTGACTAGAACTTCATTAAGAAATTACTAATGGGTAAAAGGCCAGATTAAGGAAACAGTCATATGTTTCCACCAATGATGACAGTAAACAAGTTGAAGGCTGGTTTTGAAATGCATGAACATGAAATTTCTCTCCTTCTGTCTCAAGCACCTAGAATAATCTGCCTTCCTAACTGCTTGGTGATAGGATTTAGACAGGTTTGACATTTTCTTCCTATTATTTCCTCTTATTTTGGAGGGAGGGAAGAGAAGGAAAGGGTTATTGAATTACTTTAGCTGAAGGTTCTGGAAATGATGGCCATGAATATTACTTTCTCCATTTGTCCAAGAAAACACAAATAATAATTTTTAGGCAAGATTTAGCTAAATTATATGTACATGGGGCTCCCTGCACCTGAGTGAATGGCAGAGGAGGGAAAAAATGAAGATTTTCTGTAAGCCTGGAAAGTAGAAGCCTGGGGAGTTGGTTTTGGTGCCTTTAAAAAAAAATTATTTTAAATTTAAAAATTCATTTATTTACTTACAGATTCTGAGTATAGATATATCTTGATCATTATTTGTATTTTTATAAATTCATTGATGGGTTTTTCATTAGATTATGGGATGGGAAGGTAAATGTGAAATAAACAAAAACTCCTCCTTCAGTAGATCTCTCTCTATTCATGGAAAAGAAATTCCTTTTCTTATTCTACCAAACAGAAGGTACTTCCAACTCCCCTTACCCCCTCCAACTCATTTTGTTCCCAATTAACTTAAACACAGTTAAAGTAAAGCTGACTAATTTGCTCCATCTTTGTGTGTGTGTGTGTGTGTGTGTGTGTGTGTGTGTGTGTGTGTGTGTGTGTGTGTGTGTGATGTTTTTCCAATGGGTGTGGATAGCTCTAGCACTGTTCTGTTTTCTTTTATGGAGGTGCCCTCCAGTGGCTTCTAAAAAAACTGCAATATTAAAATTTTTAATAGCAGCCTGTGTTACAGTAGGATTGGTACCCTTGAAAAGAATCATTTTTTAAAATTCCTGCTTTTAATCATATTATTTGGTTAATATGAGGCCATTTGCCATTTTCTATAAACATATTTCTATAAACATACACACACACACATACACACACACCCCACAAGCAGTTCTTCGGGGGCAGGAATTGTTTCGTTTTTTTCATTTGTACAACCAGAATCCAGCACAGTATCTAGCATATAGTAAGCACTTTATAAATGACTGTTAGTAGGAGAAAAAACCAAAAAACACTCAACACTGAAAGCTGTGAAATCATAATGACCAAACTCAGGCCCATATGAGAGTTATGAGAAAGTTCTTTCTTCTCATCCTCACCCCATCTCTCCTCCTTTCCAGAGATGGAAGCCTGTGAGTGTAGAATACTTCATGTAATGTCAGCCTTTTTGATGTATTGCATAGTTTTACTTAGCTGGGTTTTTTGTCCTTTTTATTTTTTTTTGAAAGAGATTGGTCTCCACAACGTAGCATTTTCACTCTTTCTGTTATTGTTTGCTTGAATTTTGTTTTCTTTCTCAGTTTTTTTCCCTTTTTAATTTGCTTTTTCTTGTGCAGCAAGATAATTGTATAAATATATATACATATATTGGATTTTAACGTATATTTTAACATATTTAACATGTATTGGATTACCTGCCATCTAGGGGAGGGGGTGGGGAGAAGGAGAGGAAAATATGGAACACAAGGGTCAGTGTTGAAAAATTACCCATGCATATGTTTTGTTAATAAAAAGCTTTAATAAAAAAAATAAAAATAAAAAAGCTATTGGTCTGTAAAGGGAAGCAGGAGGCAAAAGGATACGTTAGCAATTAGAGGTGATATACAAACAAAAGATATCAATAAAAAAATTTTTTTAAAAAGAGTAATTTGGGAACCTTTTGTGAACCAACAACCAAAATAAATACTTGCTGATTGCTTGATTCATTAGGACTTGGGAAGAGGGTAGTTAAGACTATTAAACCTAGAGCAGCTAGATGGCATAGTAGGTAGACCATTAGGCCTGAGTTCAGGAGGACCTAAGTTCAAAACTAGCCTCAGATACTTAATACTTCCTAGCTGTGTACCCTGGGTGGCAAGTCACTTTACCCCAATTGTCTCCAATAAACAAAAACACCAAGACTATTAAACATTTTAGACTTTACAGGAATTCTTCATAAAAAACAATTTTGGCTTTGTATTTTAAGTGGACAATTCATATGATCATAGATTTAGGGATAGATGGGAACTTTTAAGACATTTACTCGGCGGACAGAGTGCCAGACCTGGAGACAGAAAGATTCGCCTTCCTGAATTCCAATCCAGCCTCAGATACTGAACAAATCACTTAACCCTATTTGCCTCAGTTTCTTCATCTGTAAAATGAATTGGAGAAGGAAATAGTAAGCCACTCCAGTATCTTTGCCAAGAAAACTCCAGGCAGTATTTAGCTAGATTCTAGGTACATGGGGCTCTCCGCACCTAAGTGGGTAAAAGGTGAAATGAGGGTTTTGTGTCATTCTAGAAGACAACAATCTGGGGAGGTAGTTTTGATGATTTTAAGATGCTTTTATTTTAAATAAAAAAATATCCATTTATTTATTTATAGATTCGGTGTACTGTCTTGATCATCAATTGTATTTTTGTAAATCCTTTGATTTTTTTCTATTAGATATGGGATTGGAAGGTAAATGTGAAACAAACAAAACTTCTCTTTTTGCTAGATCACTTTATCCATGGTAAAAGAAATCCCTTTTCTTACTCTACCAAGAAGATACCTATCATTTCTCTTTACCCCTTCTTAAATCCTGTTCAATTGAACAGGACTGAAAAATGACTGGACAGCCACAATAATACTCCCACATCTCCATTTTCAAGTAATGGATACTACAACTGAAGGAGTTTGAAGGACTGACCCAAAGTCGAAGGCAAAGCAAAGATTTAAACCCAGATCCCTGACTCAAAATCCAGCATTCTTTCTACTGTAAAGCATTACTTCTCCAGTCCTAAGAAAATGAACTTGACTTCTCCATAACATCTCTATGAAATACTAAGAGTAGCCTGTGTTTCAAGGTAAGATAGGTTTGAGGGAACAGAGGGAAGAAGGATAAATTGTCTTGTAAACTGAGCATAGGAGAACAATTTGAATAGTCTCCCCCATGCCCACCCTTTCAGCTTTCCATGTACCTGTCAGGTTAAGCAAAATCAATGCCTTTAAAATCTCATCTTCCAATCTCTTTCTCACCCTCTCTGCATTCTGCCAGGTCTTCCCAAATATTTGATGGGTTTGCCCATGCATTTCTCTGTCTCTGTCCCTTCAGAGTTCAATTAGGGCTCTTAGACCAAGGTCCCCGGTATGTGTTTTCAGTGGGCTAGGAGCTGGGTTGAATTTAGAGCTATTGCATGTACAAAAGAATCAAAAAGCTTTCTGCCCGGTAAGCTCATCTATTTGCATTATGGAATTTTTTTCAAGTTATTTCTAACGCACATAATTATTTTTTTCCATAAGGACTGAAGGTATGATCACACACCTATATAGCACTTGGGGGCTCTCAGAGAGCTTCACAAGCAATAGTCCTATGAAGGCAAATATTTTTACCCAAACATTACAGGTGAGACAAACCAAAGTTCACATGCACACTGTGTGAACTGCAGTCTAGTAACACTGCTAACAAATCCTGAGATTAAGATTCTAACACAGGTCTCAACTCCAGGTCCAGCACTTTCTCCTATATCACATTGTCTCTGAGTAATAAGCTACAATGCAAAAAATTCAAATTTTCTCTTCTGTTCATTTCTGATCCTAAATCTGATTATCCATAGATATTTAACAAGCCGTTAGAGCCCTATTCTAAAGGAGGTAAGAACATAAGATTCTTCTCACCTGAACCAATTAGTTCTTCTCTGATTCAAGGCTGCAGGACAATATTCATTCCCCCATCAAGTGGCTCAAAAACATATTGGTCACAGGGATGGAAAGAGTATTATGGATTGATCAATTCAGCTCTATCAATACTACTTAGAAACATAATTCAAAGTACATGCTTTGTTGAAGGTAGGTCAGTAGTCAGCAGCTCCCCATTATTGACTAAAGACTAAAGCCCTTATCCTGGCATTCCAGACCATCTACAGTCAAGTTCCAACCTTTTCCTCCTCCTATCTCCCATTATTGTCTACACAACTCTCCACTCTGGTAACAGTGGAAGAAATGCCCCCTTATTTACAGTTATAGCATATCTTTGCTCCTGTGATTCCTTCTACCTATTTTTGAAAGGCTGGTCATGGAGACTTCCATGGTCAGTCAGGAGAACTAACTCCTTTCCTCTGAATTCAAAGTGATTTTGCAGATCATCTTGCCAGAGGTATCATGTAGCCCAAACCAGATTAAATGTAATTGGGAAAGAGTTCACAAAATAAAAATACAATAAAACATAGTTATAAATAATAATTCTAAATCAATGTGTACCTGCAGGTATCCTATTAACAGTTTGATACCCCTGATCCAGCCCAATTTATCCAACTTACAGATGATAAAACTGCAACACAATGGAAGGGAAATGACTTTCCTGTGGTCACATAGCTAGAAAATATCACAAATGAGACCTGAATCCAGGTCTTCAGACTTCAAATTATCAATGATGTTTCTACTATAATACACTCAATTCCCATAATTTATTATTCATCCCATTCTTATCACAGTTATTACATATTACTTTGTACTGATGCTTGTACCTACATCTTTTTCTAGACCATAAACTCCTAGGCCAACAACTTGTCTCTTATTCTTTTTTTTTTGTCTGCCAGTGTCTAGCACAGAGTAATCACTAATGAATATTTATGGAATAAAATGTTATCTTCAGGCATGAAGTTCTAATGTTTGTCCAAATATAGGGTATCCCAAAAGTCTTAGCAATTAAGAATTATTAAAGCTTCAAACTGCACTAAGATACCTTGGATAAGCCTTCCTTTTTTCTTCCCCATCCCACCCCACAACCTCCCCACCCCTCCAAAAACATCTAACTTGAACAAAACCTGGGCTATAATTGTATTCTAATTAGCTTTTATGTGAGTTACCTTGGGCTAGCTTCCCCATCTTTTTTTTTCCTTCCATTCCTGCCTGGGTGCACTTGTTTAAGGATCTGCCAAAGGTACCTATTTGTATGGCCTCTTCATAAAGGAGATTCACATTTACATGGTGCTTTAAGCTTCTCTAGGATGCCAGACAGTCCCCAACTGACCAACCATTATACCTAGTTTGCATATATTTTTTGGCAAGGCAATTGGGGTTAAGTGACTTGCCCAGGGTCACACAACTAGTGAGTCTCTCCTATCTGAGACTGGATTTGAACTCAGATTCTCCTGACTCTAACACCGCTGCTCTATCTACTGTGCCATCTAGCTGCTCCTGCATATTTTCTCATATAATAATTCCTAAATAATTTTCTTAATACTAAAGTTATATGACTTTTTTTTCAGTATATACTCATACTTTTTCTTCCTCTTAAAAAGATGTCATTTTAGGGGTACAGCCTGTATTTCATAGGGCAGCTTGCCAATATTCAAACAAATATGACATTCATACTCCAGCTTGATACAAAAAAACTCTAAACATGAGGCTCATAGACTGGATTTATTCAAATTAGAACAGAATAGAATATTCAGGGTATCTGATCCTCAGGTCCATTAATGACATGCAATTGGTAGAACCGGTATAATATGGTTTCATTATTAAAAGGCACATTATTAGATAAATTTAGAGCCTCCTCTAAATAATGTCTCCTGAAAACTGAAAACAAATAGAATCCTAACAAAAAAAATTATTTTGTAAAGATACTGCTGAAGAAAGAAGGAAGGAAAGAAAGAAGGAATGAAGGAAAAGAACGAGAAGGGGGGGAAAGGGGAGGGAAGAGGAAGAAAGGAAAACTTTTATCAAGTATCTACTATATACCAGGAATTTGTTGAGAGCTTTACAAATATTGTCTCATTTTAAAGGAGGGAAAGGGACCCACATGTGCAAAAATGTTTGTGGCAGCCCTTTTTGTAGTGGCAAGAAACTGGAAATTGAAAAGATGCCCATCAATTGGAGAATGGCTGAATAAATTATGGTATATGAATGTTATGGAATATTATTGTTCTGTAAGAAATGACCAACAGGAGGATTTCAGAGAGGATTGGAGAGACTTGCATGAACTGATGCTGAGTGAAATTAGCAGAACCAGGAGAACATTATACACAGCAACAAGACTATACAATGATCAATTTTGATGGACATGGTTCTCTTCAACAATGATGTGATTCAAACCAGTTGTTCTGCAATGAAGATAGTCATATACATCCAGAGAGAGGCCTGTGGGTGAACACAACACAGCATTTTAACGCTTTCTGTGAATATTTCCATGCATTTTGTTTTCCTTCTTAGGTTGTTTTTTTCTTCTTCTCTTTCTAGATCTGATGTTTCTTGTGCAGTAAGATAACTGTATAGATATGTATACATGTATTGTATTTGTCATATAATTTATCCTATTTAGCATGTATTAGATTACCTGTCATCTAGGGGTGGGGGTAGGGGGAAGGAGGGGAAAAGCTTGGGAAAAAAAAAGTTTTTGCAAAGGTCAATGTTGAAAGGTCACACATATGTTTTGTAAATAAAAAGCCTTATATAAAAAAAATAAAAAATAAAATAAAATAAAATACAAATATTATCTCATTTGATTGTCACATCAACCCTAGAAAGTAGGTACTATTCTTATCATTTCACAGTTGAGGAAACTGCAATGAATAGCAATTAAGTGATTTGCCCCAAGTTACAAAGCTGGGATCTGAGGTAGCATTTGAACTCAAGTGTTCCTAACTCCAGACTTCTCTCTCAGTTCTCCACTATGCTACCTAATTGCCTTTAGTATCATAATCAATAAATAAACATTGATTAAATGCCTACTATGTGCCAGGCATTATGCTAAATACTGGGGATACCAACAAGAAGCAAAAAAAACAGTCCCTGTCCTCAAGAAGCTTACAATCTAATGGGGTTGACAATATGCAAATAAATATATACAAAATAAGCTCTCTATATAGGATAAGAAGGAAATCATTAAAAATGAAAATACTGAAATTGAGAGGGTCTACAGAAGGCTTCTTGGAGAAGATGGAGTTTTAATTGTGGCTTAAAGGAAATCCAGGGTTCAGTAGTTGGAGTAAAGGAAGGAGAACATTGCAAACTGGGCATCCGGGAAAAATGCCTGGAGCCAAGAGATGAAATATCTTGTTCTTGAACAGCTAGGAAGCCATGTCAGTGAATAGAATGAAAGAGAATATGTCAAGGGCTAAAGTGCAGGAAGACTGGCAATATGGGAAGGGAGGAGGTTGGGAAGGGCTTTGAATACCAAAAAGACCATTTTGTATTTGCTCCTGGAAGCAATAGAGGTCCAGATAGAAACAGCAGGATTTGGCAACTGATTAGCTAAGTGTGGGGGGCGGGGGGGAGAGCAAGAAAGGATATGGAAAACATGGGAGGCTAGAAGGATTGTGGCACCTTTGATAACAATTTTGAAATATCCAATAAACAAATTATGATGCTGAACTGAATAGAGTAGCTAAATAAGTCAGAGAGATCATAAGTCTGGGTTCTGTCTAATTCAAGCAGTCTTTATACACACCATAATGTTCCTCAGCATGCCTTATAGTTAAATGCATCTCTGATGGGCACATACAGTAGGAAACCCTAAAACTTCAGCTAAATGCAATACTTAAGGAAATGGGATGGGATTTTCTATTTAAGTCAAAATAACCAGAACTGCTCCCCATCATTCAGTTGCAAATCTTTCTCAATTAAGCTCCATGAAGGCAGGGCTGTTTCCCTTGTGTTTATATGCCTGTTGATGATAACAGTCCATGTACATAGCAAGTTTCACAAAATACTCATTCATTCATTTATTAATTTAATCCCCCAGGGAATAACAAAATATTTAGCTTAAAAAAAATCTTGGGGCAGCTAGGTGGTGCAGTAGATGGAGTATCAGCCCTGAAATCAGGAGGACCTGGGTTCAAATGCAGTCTCAGACACTTAACACTTCCTAGCTGTGTGACCCTAGGCAAGTCACTTAACGCCAAACGCCTTAGCAAAAAATAAAAAATAAAAAAAAATCTTATCCCAGAGTCATTTCCATGATCTAGTTCTGGGATTTTTAAGAGTTTTAGAAGGTGCAGAAGATTGGGCTGGATGCTCATTCTCAGTAATAAAAGCATTTATACTTACTTTTCTCCAAAATAGTTCAGAGGCCTTTCTATTGTCTCTCACAATATCTCTGTGAGATACCCTATGTTATACCTGGAAGAAAATTGAATTCAGCAAACATTTGTTTAACAACTACTATGTGTATGAAACTGTGCTAGGGATACATAGACCCAAAAGACGACACTGATTTTGTCCTTTAGGCAAAAATAAGAAAAAGTGTGGAGACCTAGGGGCAAAAGAGGAGCCCAGACAAAGAAAATGCTGGAGAAAAATTTGAAGGAGAGAGCACCTTTAGCTGAAATAAGAACCCAGGGCCTGAACTGATCATTAAAGAAAGATAAGGATTCTGAAAAGCCCAAGATGAGAAAGGACATATATTCTAGGAATAGGAGTATATGAAGGGAGGAGAAGGCCTGTGATCTTCACAAAAGAGCTAATAAATCAACTGGACCAAAACATGGAGTGTGTGAAAGAATTATGTGAAATATGGCTGAAAAGAGAGGGTAGAGCCAGATTATGGGAGAACTTTAATGACAAGGTCATTGAATTTGCATTTTTATCCTAAAGGCAGTGGAGAACACTCCCTTTGAAAAGGGAGGTGACCTAACCCAAATTGTGTCTTAGGAAGATAATTTTGACAGCTGTGAGAAAGCTAGATTAGAAAGGGGGGAGATATAGAGGAAGAGAAACAAGTTAGGATGTCAAAATGAGGTATGATGAAGGTCTGAAAGAGGGTGGTGGCCATGTCAGTAAAAAGAAAGTAAATGATGTAAGAGTGTTGTGGAAGAAGAGTGCCAGGGAAATGACAAGGGATTACCCCTGAGAGATGGGGAAGAGGGAAGAACTAAAAATGCCTTGGAGGTTCAGTGACCTCTTTCACTCAGAAACAGTGACCTATTTCATGGGATACCAGGGCCAAAGAATTTATCACCCAGTATCTCACCTTCTGGGGATGATTCTTTCCCTCTTTAACAAGACTGGGTCTCAGATAGCAAATCATCCTATATGAGCAATATTCTCAAAACTGTTCCAGGTTGGCAGAACTTGATGGCGCTTGAGCTCCCCTAGCAGAACACTCAAGAATCCAGACTTACTTTCTCCCCAGAATAAGATGTCAGAGATGAACACTGGTAGCAGTATAAAAGTCACACACATTTATGCCACGCTTTAGGGTTCATGACATGCATCATATGGATTTTCTCATTTGGTCTTCACAACAATTCTGGGAGTTAGGTAGCCCGCATATTATTTGAATACATTTAATGACTGGAATACATTTAGACCCGAAAGAGCTCCCTGAGCTTTTATCTCCCCATGAAGGCTGATGCCATCCATACTGGGCACATAGTAAATGTTCAATAATTCAATTCCACCAGCATTTAGTAAATGCCTACTATGCACTAGATGTCCCATGGACAAAAATAAAGCAAACAATCCTTGTCCTCATGGAGCTTAACACTACTTAGAGAATATAACATGTATTTGGATAGATAATTTCAAGAGGAGAGAGAGAACGAATAGCCTTAAAAGGAGAATAGGAATTGAAAAAGGCCTAGAAGTAGAAATTTGAGCTTGTTCTTTGAAGGAAACTAAATGTTCAAGAGTTTTTGATGATCATGACAATGATTTTCTGTCTATTCAGAAAGAAAATGAAGAAATTGAGGTAGGTTCTGAAACAGAATGCTAGATTGTAAACATTAATGGACATTTTTATTGTTCAGTTGTTTTTCAGTGACTTATCATGACCCTACTTGGAATTTCCTTGGCAAAGATACTGAAGTGGTTTCCTATTTCCTTTTCTAGCTCATTTTACAGATGAGGAAACTGAGGCTGGAAAGGTTAAGTTCTTGCCCAGGATCACACAGCTAGTGTCTGAAAGTCAGATTTGAACTCCGGAAGAGAAGTCTGTTGACTCCAGAGCTGGTATTCTATCCACTGAGCCACTTATCTGTCATTAATAAAAATAGCATGTCCATTGTTCCATCTAGTTTGAAGCAACATGACATGCTGATTGGGGATTGTCTTTTCCATGGCTGGCATTGTTTTATAAGGCTAGCTTCAGCGTTTTCTAATTTTCACTGGTGAAAATTATTCCTGAGGAATAAATCAAATCTTTAGGAAAAGAAAAAGCAGAGGTGGAATTACAATAGAGATAGCCAGCGAATGCATGATCTTTCACAACAAATGACTTGATTTTTAAATTTCCCAGAACTCTCTATGCTCCCTTTCATCCATTCAGCATGTCCATCCACCCATTCAGTATGACTTAGGAACCTACTCTGTATCATGCACTATCACTAGGAGATGGGTTACAAAGAAAAACAAAAACAGTCCCTGATCTCAAGGAGCTTACATCCTAGTGTAGAAAACAATATATATACAGGTAATAAAAGCAAACTATATGTAATATATATGCAAATACATACACTATAGATTATGTACATATGTGTGTAATTTATTATCTTTATATGTATAATTATATTATAACATACATAAAAATATATTTCTATAGTATGTGTGTAGATAAATAATATGTATATAATATGATAATAGCTTTTTATAAGTACTTTAAGGTTGGCAAAGCATCTTACAAATATTATCTTATTTATACTTCACAATTCTAAGAAGTAAATGATATTATTCCCATTTACAGATGATGAAACCAAAAAATCAGAGTTAAGTGACTTGCTCAAGATCACATAGCTAATCAGTGTCTGAGACTAGATTTGAATTCAAGTTTTCCTAATGCCAAATTTGCAACTTTTCCTAGCTGCCACGAAGTAACAATGAGGAGTAGTAAAGTAGGGGAGAAGTAAAAATGCGGGGTAGAGAGATTTAGCAATTAGGGATTGGGAGAGACCTCATGTAGGAATTACTACTTTGATTAAATCTTAAAGGAAGCTACAACTTCCAGGAAGGAGCTGCAAGAAGGGAGGGCATTCCAAGCAGCAGGAATAACTAAGAAAGTTCTTTGTCCAGCAATCAGCAAATTTCTGGGCTTCAAATCAAGAGAATTGAATTCTCATCCACCAAAAACATATAGGGTAACCTTAGGCAAGTCATAATCTTTCTTAATCTTATTCTTCCTCTCTCTAAAATTATCAAATCTAAAACAAAGTCATCACTGTTAACAAATATACAACCACATGGATATGAACATTCCTGAAACCAAGGTGTCAATGAAAACTCTTTTCTTAATGAAATATAACACACCAAACCAATGGGCTTTCTTCCAAAAGAAACAAACAAAGCAACAAAGATGGAAGGAAAGAAGGAAGGAAGGAATGGAGAAAAGAGAGGGAGGGGAAAAGAAGAAAGGAAGAAAGATAAATTATAAAGTGAGATGAAGATATATGAGGAAAATATTGATCCTTCTGGCTGAAGTAAAATATTAAAAAGGAGAAAGATTCAGTTCTCATTTCAACATCTTGATAGTGAATATTTTCCTCTCAAATGCATATTGTCAGCCATCAGTAAAAGGAAAAAAATTTTTACTTTAAAGAGAAAACACTTTTATAATATTCTAATAAAATAGAGTTGTGAACATAGTAAGCATTCAATAAATGTTCATTGATACTTACGAGGTAAAAATGAGATCCAGGGTGATATCTAGGAAAGTCTTCTTTCTAGTGATGCTAAAAAAAATATGCATTTATATATATATATTTCATATATATTTCATTTGTACTTTACTCTTACTAGTAATAAAATTACCTTGTCTGCTTTAATGTCATTTGCAAAAGTATAGTTCTAGTAGATTCATTTTTACAAATGGAAGCCTAAGATCCAAAGATTTGAGAAGCTGGCTTACACATTCAAATGGTTTCTTTTTGGGGGGGACTGGCATATTTTGAAATGTTTTGTCTCCATGTTCCAATAAGTCCTTCAGGGATGGCAGATGAAAGTGAGTCCACTAAAGAACTATGGTTAGGAATTTGTGTTATCTAGAGCAAATCAGGACCAAAAGGAAAAGGCACCGACTCAGCCTTCCCTAGACAAAGATAGGAGTGAAACAGGAAAGAATTCACCTACAGAGGGCGACAACAAGCAAGCTAACTGCCACCTTTCTATTTTTAAATAATTTTTGTTAACCAGATAGCAAGCTCTGTTGTTTCTAGCTGTTGCTGAACTACAAGGGCTTTCAATACCTTCTGTATTCAGTGCCTGATAAATGCCTCCGTTGCCCTACCTGGCTATTAATGATAGCCAACATTTACCTCGCACTTACTATGTGCCAAGCATTGTGCCAAGTGTTTTACAAGTACTGTCTCCTTTGATGGCAAGGGAGTATACAGAAAGAATATTTATTCTTTTTCTCTGGAATTAGTCTATAAAATCATTGAATCTTAGACTTGAATAAGACATCAGTGTCAATAAACCACCTGCCCAGAAAGTAAAGAAATCCCTTCCTGATGTTTGATGTTTGAACAATATCAGAGACAGAAAACTTTACCACTTCACTATAACTTGTTTAAATTGTCATATAGCTGTAGTCATTAGAAAGGTCTTTTGGATAGTAGGCCATACCTGCCTTCCTATAAGTTGTACTCCTTGGTCCAAGGTCTGTCCCATAGAGAAATATATAATCAAGGCTATTCACTTTCTAATATGAGAGCTAGCTCTTCAAATATTTTAAGATCATGTCCACACTAAAACTTCATTTCTCCCAGCTAATTATCTCCATATTCCTTAATTATTCCTCATAGCTACAGGCAGTGCTGAAATACAATAGTGCTGAACACATATTGGCTGTGTGATCCTAAACAGCTCACTTAATTTCTCAAGAGCCCAAATGATTCTTTCACAGGGCAGAGGCTACTCCATATTGGTGTGAATTCTCTCCACTAGGAGTTCTCTAGACCAATGAAATCACAGAATGGGAAAAGGGAGAGAACCAAGATCATTTTTTGCTCACTAAACTCATCTGAAGGTATTCAAGGTTATCAATGATTTTTTTTTGATGTGTCACCAACATAGTTTTCCCAGTACTGTCCAGACAATAAGGAATACACTCTGATTTGGATTTGTTAATTGTTCAAATACAACCGAAACAGCAATTTCTTTAACTTTCACATCATGCATTAGTTTTCTATTAAGTTTGAGATCAGCATGGGTTTCCATGTGAGCCCTACCTTTGTCAATCTCTTCTATCTATTGGTAACTAGGGATCTAGGGGTAGAAACAGAGCCCCGTGAATTTATAACATTTGGAAAAAAGCAAAAAATAATAAGGAAGGGAAGACCAACCCTAAAATGAATTACTTTCCCGATGTGTCCTTGTTTAGGAGGGAAAGGGGAGGAGCTGGAGAGAATAAATCCACCAGCTTTTCTTTCGCAATCCCACCGGCCCCTCAGGTATTAATTCCCAGCTTCCCCACATATCAGTAGTTTCCTTCTTCAATATTTCAACTGAGTTGTGATCTCATTAATGAAATACAGTATTATTCATTTGTTTATCAAATATTTATCTACACCTGCCTGCATAGGGCTACGTTAGTCTCTGTAAGGAAGATAAAACATACAATCTTTGTCCTTAAATAGCTCAGGCTTTGATAAACAAGGCTTGGCCTTCACAAGCCATCTCCATATCACAGTTCAGGCTTTTACTATATATCCTTTCTCCTTTCTCCCTGCCCTCTTTTCTTCTCTCCCTCCTCTCTTCCTTTTCTTCTCCCTCTCTCTCACCTCTCTATCTCTCCTCTATCTTCCTCTCTCCTTTCCAGATCTCCTTTCTCTGTGATTTTCCTCCATCAGAAAATAAGCTCTCTGAAGGCAGAAATCGTCTTGCTTACTTATATTTGCATCACCAGTACTTAACACAGAGCTTGGCACATGGTAAATGCTTAATAAATACTACATCGATTTATCTATTTCCACTTTTATATCTGTGTCCCGTTTGTTCCCATGAAAAATCCCTTGAGGTAGGTAGTACAAATATTACAAGCTTCATTTTACAGATTAGGAAATTGAGGCTTTACTACACCCATTTTTCAAAGAAGGAAACAAAAAAATTAAGCAATTTACACATAAGCACGCAGTTTTTAAGTGGCCAAAGCCAAGGTTTTTGTTTTGTTTTTTTTCATTTCTAAGACTCGTTTTCTCTTTCGTTTTCCCTTTCTATTCGACAGTAACAATACAAAGCAGCATCTGAAGGGGGGTGGGGGGCAGACAATAAGTGCTACAGGCTTTCAGAAGAAACTTGAGTGAGCAGGGCAGAATTCACAAAAGGAGTGAGATTTGAATGGGAATTTAAAGGATGGTAGGTAGAGAGGAGGAGGAGGAGGAGGGCATTCCAGGTGGCGGGCACAGCTTGAGCAAAGATATTTTCTCCTACTCACTAAGTGAGACAACAGAATGAATGTAGAATGGGGAAATGAAGAGTTCTGGAAAGCGAGATATTGGGCGCCCTTTTTTTGCATTTGACAAAGTGCTTTCCTGCATCTGTGCTTGGCCCCCTGTCTCATTTAGATGTCTCCTTTCAGCCTTTAGGGCAGGGATGGTGTCATTCTTTCAGCTGCTGAGAGTTCCCAGCTCACCATGGGTGTTCCCTAATTTGCTTTCTTAAATTGCAGCCTTTGTCTGAGGGTGGCCAGACGGTCCATTTTTGTGGGCTTAGCCTGCTTTTCAGTACAATAAAAACTCGATTAACCAGAGCCCAGTGAAACAGAACCTTCCAATGGTGGGAATGTTTTCAGTGCTCACTTTTAGGAGAAAGAACTGAATCCTAAGAAAGCAAGCAAATATCTCCATACCACATAGGCGGACGTCACTGCAAAGGGAGCCCTGCTCCCTAGTCTTCCCAGCTCCATCATGATCCTTCCAGAAACCCTGGGAGCCCACTTGGGCCTCCCCTCCCTGTTTTCCCTCATGATGCTGGAGGATGGCAGGCAGGCATCCATTTTGCAAAGGTTAATTGCTGATGGTTTTAACTGAGTAGTCCTCACATTACCCGTATCTAATTCGTTATAATATTATATGAACAACCTGATGAGCTGGCAACTGCATGAAGGTTTAATTAAGTTGAGAACGGGGCTAGGTCGAATGCAATTTAAGATCTGGTTCCTTTGTGCCAAATGCAATCCTAAGGTAAGGTAAAATGTAAGACTATGGTAACTGGCCAGTCTCGTCATTTTGGGTCATTATTCAGAAGTAAAGAGAAATCACAAATGGAATATGATCTCAAATGAACCAAAGAAATCAACCAATGTGAATGGTGGATGATCTTCAGAAATAACAGCTTTATCTTTTAGACCTCTGCTGAGACGGCGATCGGCAGTATAAGAGAGCAATCCAGAACCTAGTATTTTATTGTCCATAATGAAATAACAGAGCATCACCCTCAGACTTTGCTGAGAATGAAAATCTGTTCATCATCACTAAAATGTTTTCTCTGCTTGTTTTCCCTTATGTTTATGTAGTACCCCAGAAAAGCTACCTTACATTCAAAGTACTCGGTGGATCGGCACCATAGCCCCCATCAATGGATTTATCTCAAACAATCAAACAGAAGACACTTTAGTTCAAAACAAAAGAGATTTAATAGAATATTGTAGCAAATGAACTAACAAGAAAAGAATCTCACTCGTTTTAAATTATACTCCCTTCTAAGTTAGCAAAACAACATGAGCAGAGAGGATACACATAAAGAATACATATAACCTAGAAAGGAACATGAGTGGAGAGAGACACACATAGATACATGTAAAATGAGGATTTATGCACAGCTGAGGTAACTAATGCTACTTCCAATGAGGTAATTTCCAATGCTACAGAACTGCTTACGTCCTCTGGTGATAGCATTGACCTGCTCTTTGCTATTCTCACAGGAATATTGCAGCTTTTCTGGGGATATACCGTCTATCATATCATTTCTACTGGCTATCTCTACTCCTGTCATGGTTTCAAACTTCATTACTTCTTTTGCTGACCATCTGCTGTTCTCTGCTTCCATCTACTGGAATGGAGTGGTTAAAAAGTCTGTCCTTGTTGAGGAGAGCTACACACATAGTCAAGAGAATTAGCAACCAGGGCAGCAGTGGATAGAGCACCAGCACTGAAGCCAGGAAGACCTGAGTTCAAATTTGGCCTCAGATACTAACACTTCCTAACTGCCCTAGCTGGGCAAGTCACTTAACCCCAATTGCCTCAGCAAACAAGACAGAGAGAAAAAGAGAGAAAGAATTAGCAACCAGTGTAGCAGGTGAGAACAGAAAAAATTAGTATCACAAAAAACAAGAAAGAATATCAGAATGAATGAAAGGATGTCGAGTGCTGCAAAAATGTTGAAAACTAAAAAGCCCAGTTGCAAGGAGTTAAGCAGTGAGTAAGTGATGAGGAAGGGAAGGCAATAAGACTATTTTTTCAAGAAGTTTGAATAGAAGAGGAATAGGAGGATAGCTTGAGAGAGTGATAAAATCAAGGAAAGGGAAAAACCAGAACAAGTTTTAAGTTGAAAATATCCAGTAAGTGGAAGATATTCAAGATGAAAAAAAAAAAGTAGGGGTGAAAGATTGATGGAGCTCAATTACAGAAGAGAATGAAAGTGGGATCAAGGCACAAAGATAATCTTGATAAAGAAAAGGCCTCCTCATCCACTGAAACCAAAAGGGAAGAAGGTAAAAGCTGGTGGAAGACATTTTGAGATGCAGAGGAAGGGATGGAAGGAGGTTCATATGATATGGGCTTGATCTTAGCAATTAAGTAAGATGTGAGATCCACTGTTAAGAATGACAAGGTAGAAGAAAAAAAGATTTGCTTGAAGAGAAAGGCTTACAACACTTCAGAGGGATGATAAAGAGTTGGTACTGAATGAATGAAAAGATTGCCAGACCCTTATAATCTTTCTAATGGACCATGTTGTTCTAACCAAGATTTTCCTAGACAAATGAACTTTATTCAAACTTGAGGTGGATTAAAAGTTTCTATCCCATTCACCAGCCAGAGGTATGTTATATAACCTGCCTGTAATATCCCAGCCTGGAATCCAATTTTCTACTCTTATATTGATCAATCTAAAGAAATCCATACTTAGAACATAGTCCGTAGTCTTGCATTTGGTGCCAAAAGCACTAAAATCTTAAATCAAAAGAGGATCTGAGAAATAGTCCGATACTCTCATTTTATAAATGAAGAAATTGAAATTTAAGAAGATATACTGCTCAAGGCCATATATACATATGTGTGTGTAATTAGCAGCATAGTTGAAATTAATACAGATGAAATATGATTTTTTTCCATTCTGCTTTCCAATGTTATTTCAAACAATGCACTGAGGAGAAAATACACTGCAATAAGTCATCCAAGCACTGTTCTGGGCACTGGAATCACGAAGATAAAAAATGACAAGGCTCCTACCCTCCTAATTGTTTATGATATATATACAAGTAGGCATGATGCAGAGTAGAATGTGAGAAGAGCAAATAGAAAAACAGGAGAGATAAAGGCCATGAAAACCCCAAGAAGAGAGAGTGTCTAAGAAAATAAAATGATAGAAAAGAAAAAGAAAAAGAAGTGACATGAAAACACACCAAGAAGAATCAGTACTGAGAAAAAGCCAGGATATAACAATAATGAGACTTTGTAATTAATATCCTTGGCAAGTGATGATCCAGCCTTTATTTGAAAACCACCAGGTCTGGGGAACACCTAACTTCCTAAGGCAATGCATAAGACCTTGAGGATGTTCAAATTATAAGTAAGTCTCCCTTCTATCAAACCCAGTGAAATCTTTTGAAGCCCTAATTCTTCTCATTCCCCTGGATGGAAGTACAAAAAAAAAAAAAAATCAATATGATTATGTTGTTTGTCCTTCATTCTCGAAGAAGACCATGACATCGGGGAGGCGATGCCGTGACATGCAGGTGAATTGGATTTAAGTGAGGGAAGGATGAGCAAGGTCACCTGTCTCACTTTCCTCTCCAGAGCCATTTGGGTCCAGCGGCCCGATATAGATCAAAAGACTGAAGATGACCCTGGATGAAAGGAGAGACCTTGGCCTTTTTAAATTAAGGTCTTCAACAGATCTCAGTTTGACTGAGGCTGCACCCATTCAGTGATTAAGGCTAGGCAAAGAATCTCTTCTTTCACCTTAACACCCACCCAAAAAAAATCTAAATAAATAAATCTGGGAGGGGAAGACACTCCCAGTTTCTGGTTGAAGTAGAAATGATTGCTATTGATATTCAATCTGAGTGGATCAGGACCCAAACAATGAACAAATGGGATTTGGCCTGGGACCTATTGGTGACCAATGAGAATATTTACTCTCACTCTGTAAGGCATAATCTCTGTTCTCAAGCAACTTTTACCACAGTTGTGCCATATGTATACAGAGGAAAAGGGAATAAGAAAATAAGAAGCAATAGTGTCATTGCTTGATGGTAAGGATAGGAATCTAAACTTCTCTGCTTTGTGTCATTCTTTGAAATGAAGATCATAAGAGAGTCATCACTGCTCCAGTCTATCAGCAAATCTGAAATGTGATGCATGAGAGAAGGAAAGACTTAGGAAGTTAAGAATGAGGCTCTGTGAGACAGATAAGAGTAAAGAGGGGACCCACTGGAGGATTTTGAAATGTCCAGGAAATTTCAACACACTGTTTTGGGAGAGAGAAGACTCTTTAATACTTTAGAGTTCTGGGATTTCATGAATGCAGGAACTCCCTCCACCAAGTAATTATCACACAGTCAGTAAAGGAAAAGTAACCTGAGAGAGTGGCTTGGGATTGAGAAAGGTCTAGATGACCTGCTCATGGTTAAACAGCTAGTAAGGGTCAGAGAATTGCAACCCAGTTCTCCCTAAATCCAAAACCCAGACTATATGTGACATAAGAGACTAGAGCGTGAAAAGAACATTGGCCACAGAAGATATGTATTCAGATAAATGGTGCATATAGTAAGTGGCTTTACAATTAAGAGGGAAAAAAAAAGGATCACAGGGGATTGTGGGGACAAGATGTAGTCATAGGAGCTTCAAAGAGGAATAGGTGAGGAACGTAGGCAGGAAAGCAGGCAGGAAAAGAAAGGAAAGGAAAAAGGAAAAGAAAGAAAGGGGGAAAGGAAAGGAAAAGAAAGAGGAAAGAAAAGAAAAGGGGAAAGGAAAGGAAAGAAAGGAAAGGAAAGGGGAAAGGAAAGGAAAGGAGAAAGGAAAGGAAAGGAAAGGAGAAAGGAAAGGAAAGAAAGGAAAGGAAAGGGGAAAGGAAAGGAAAGGAGAAAGGAAAGGAAAGGAAAGGAGAAAGGAAAGGAAAGGAGAAAGGAAAGGAAAGGAGAAAGGAAAGGAAAGGAGAAAGGAAAGGAAAGAAGAAAGGAAAGGAAAGGAAAGAAAGGAAAGGAAAGGAGAAAGGAAAGGAAAGGAGAAAGGAAAGGAAAGGAGAAAGGAAAGGAAAGGAGAAAGGAAAGGAAAGGAAAGGGAAAAGGACAACAATCCTGAGATAGGTTCTACTCTAATTCTCATTAAACAGTTAAGGAAACTGAGGCAGGTAGCAGTTAAATGTCTTGTCCTGGATCACACAGCTGGTGTCACAGTCTATATTTGAACTCAGACCTTCCTGACTCCAGCACTTCTTTACTGTACTGCCTAGCTGCCTTCTAAAGGGACAGGGGAGAGCATGGAGGGGAAGAAGGGGAAGGGACATGCGTACAATTGAAGGAAAGCTCCTAGAGGTAAGAGAGTGAATGAGAATCCTCAAGCTCGGAAACCCTCTGAGGTGACTTTGCATTTTGCCTCAGCATTTAGGCAGAGGGTCTCTGCAGAGAGGCCTTTGTGTGGCTAGAATCTAAATTCAGGGAGAAGCCTTGTCAGAGAGAACATGTGAATGTGAATGTTCGGATTCATTCTTGTGTGAATGTCCAGCCTGTTACCATTGGGGCACAAGGGGAGGGGAGAGAAGAGGGGTGTCTCTGCACATGTGCACAGTCCTGCAGACTCCAAGGAGAAGGCAATAAACACTTGCTTGCACTAGTCGGTGCCTGAATGGTGATTATAGCACAGCTTTGCCTGATAAGAGCTTGAAACATTTTCAGTAATTACCATTGTCATTCTTTCCTCTCTTTCAATTACAGGCATCAAACTTCCAGTTCCTCAAACCACATCTCCCAGCTGCAGCACAATGGTGGGAAGGCTAACCTCTCCCTGGCGGTCTCTTCACTGGACATCAGCCCCAAGCTGTCCTGAAACCTCTTGTGGGTTGGGTACAAGCCAGGGCAGCCAGCTCCCACCCTGGCAGCTTTCAGAACCACACAGAGTCACTGGGACTAAAATGGATGTGACTGCCAGTCTGAAAGGGAGATAGATGCAGGCCTGGTAGGAACTGTCCAGTCTTGTTCAAGTGCTATTATGTGGGGGAAATGGGTCAAGGAATGAGAATTTCAGATACTGGGCTCTTGTTCGGTGAGTCACAGGACCATAGACTAGAGCTGAAAGATATCCCAGAGGTCATTTAATCAGATCCCCTCAATTTACAGATAAGGAAACTGAGGTCCAGCTCATAGAGAGTCAGGATTCAACCCCAGAGTCTCTGATTGCAAACCTGGCACTCTTTCTACCACACCCTGCTCATACTTAACTCTTGAGATCACTGGTATAATCAGCTCTGTGATCAGCTCAGTCCTTTGGTTTCAGCCAACAAGGAAGTCGGACAAAGTTATTGTGGTTAGTGTTACCTCCCAGGGATGAGGGAAGGTATTCTCCTACCTCTACCCAGGAGGGATCATTGCCATCTGTCTACCTTTCATCAGAATTGTCTGGTGTCAGGCCATGGAAGGGACACTTTACTGGCCCTTTCAAAAGAGGATTTGTTGTGGACTAGCCAAAAGGTAGCCTCCCCACCCACTTCCCAGAAACCTCCACCGGTGCAGTTCTCCATCTTCAGGCCTTTGATTTTAAAGGTCCCCACCTAATTCTGTTGGTCCTTTATTTCCCAGGTCACAACCCCATGTGGAGTTACATACTAAATGGGGGGGAGGCTATAAAATTATGATTTTTTTTATCAGTAAATGTTTGATTTGTATACCTCTTTTATATACCTATATGCCCAGGAGTACATAAAAATTTCTTGGCAAAAAGTGGGAAAAGCTCAAGAAGCCCTGCTTTATTCAGCCGCTTCACTGACTTAAGAGATTTTAAAGCTGGATGAGATCTTTAAGTTCATCCAGCCCAAGTTCACCCATTTTATAGACTGGGCTACTTAGGACCAGATAGATGCCAATGATTTGCACAAAATCACATGGCTGGTGAGTGACAGAAGCAGAAATCTCAGCCATTTTTTCATTCTAATTCAGACTCAATTTCCCCCAAAGCATGATGTTCCTTACTCCTATGCAGGCTTGGCTTTCTTGCACCCTTTGCTAAAACGATCCTCTGGAGCCCTTCGCTCTGTCTTGGGGTGACCTGCTCCAGCATCCGTGGGAGGGAGGGAGGCTTGCTTGGACAGTGTTTCTGGAGCCAGGGCACCACTCAGCATCTGGCCAACACCAAGCTGCTGCTGCCCTCTGCTGGCTGGCCTCAATCCAGGCACCACCCAGCTAACCCTGCTGTGCCCATAGCCCACCTTGGCTTCCTGTCTCCCTCAAGATTTCAAGGATCTTGTCCCAGGTACTGGGATGCCAACTTTTAAATATTTTGCTGTCTATCTCTGAGAGCTACAACGCCCCCAAATGTTCAACTCCCCCCCCCATCTTCCTTTGGACAACTAGCCTTTCCAAATACAGCTTTCCTAGTGTTTGAATGATGGGCATACAACCAATTTCCCAGCCCCTGTGGAAAACCTTTCATTAAAGCCTGTGGCAGAGTGTGTATTCTAAAGGCAGGATTTTTAAAGCTCACCTCCACAGCCTGATGAAGCGCTGGGAAAGGACACAAAGTGAAGGGGGTCTGTGAAGGCTGAGAGCAAATTCCCCGATTCCTTATTATGCCAAGTGAAATGCATTTACTTAGCACTTGGAAGGTTTTTAGAACACTTTTCTCACAACAATGCTACTATGAAAAGCAACATAAGGATTATCATTCCCATCTTATAGAAGAAGAAACCAAGGTTGAGAGAGGTCCTTTGCCACTGAGTAGGTTTCAGCACTAGGGTCCCAAAGCCAGCACTCTTCCCACTCTCTCATACTACCATACTTGATTATTTAGAAATCTTACTTCGAGCATTGAATAGAACATGGTTACAAGCCCCTAAGTATTCTTCCTTCAAGGATGAAATGAACCTAGATATCACTAGGTTAAACTATAAAACAATAGTCCCTTTCTGCCTATTTTTCTTTCTTGAAAAATAAAAAAATAGCAGAAGTATAGGGTCTTGGTGCTCTAGCATTTTAAGAATTTGTCCAACATACTCTGACCAAGCCTTCCTTCTCTATCTATAGGTCCTTCACAGTCCTTCAAATCCTCTTATGTTCTTCTGGAAGAAAAGAGACTCAAAAGACTTAGTGAAGATTAAGTGAATCAGGTTATTTTCAAGACTTAGAAAGCCAGAGCTTCTCAAAAAAGACAAGTACATAACAGTCGATAGCAATGGTATCAAGCCCAACTAGAAACAGAGGCCATTAAACTGAATATAAAAACCCTTGGTTTCTAAACATATAATGACTTAGAAAATCAGATGTTTATGTATTTCTTTTTTACAATACCAATGTATAAAAATCAGATGGGAACTACATTTTAATCTAGTTTGGTCCATAACTAGAAATGTTATGAGCTGTACATTTGATTTCTTTGTTCTAAAGATTGTTAGATCAAAAAGATAGTTATTCAGCATATGGCTGTTCCAATATATGGTCAGTAGATCATAAGCTCATTTTTCATTTTTGTCTTTGTATCTACCAGCACAGTTCCTAGTACATGGAAGGTGCTTGTTAAATTGAACTAGAGCATTTATTTGCAAATATGTTTCCTACTGTAATTTAATCTATGTCTTAAAAGCCCATGCATGTTTTTTGAAATGGCAAAAACATGGAAATTAAAGGGATGTCTATACATTAAGCAATAGGAAATGGCTGAATTAATTATGGTTTGTGAATGTAAAGGAATACTGTGTTTAGTCATTTTCAGTCGCCTTTGACTCTTCATGACCCCTTTGGGGGTTTTCTAGGCAAAGATACTAGAGTGGTTTGCCATTTCCTTTTCCAGCTCATTTTACTGATTAGGAAACCCTGAAGCAAAAGAGCTAAATTACTTGCCCAGGGTCATACAGCTAGTAAGTGTCTGAGGTCAAATTTGAACTCAGATCTTCCTGACTCCAGACCCTGTACTCTATCCATTGAACTATTTAGTCACCACTAAAAAGGGGGTATATATAAAGGAATTACTATGGTCCCATAAGAAACTACAAAGGGCATAGTTTCAAAGAAATTTGAAAAATCTATATGAACTGATAGATAATAAAGTGAGAAGAACCAGAAAAAAATAATTTATATTATAACAACCACCATCCACAGGGCAGGCAAGCAAAACTAATTAAAGCAGCAAGGTACCCCCAGAGAGAGACAGGAGGCAGCATGGGTCAAAGCACTGTCCCCACATTGACCATAATCTCCCATAAGACTCTGATGGTGATAGGACCCTGGTCCCAAGAGCCTTGGAAGTAACAGTGTTTCTAGGCCATGGCTCTCATCCTAGGAAGCAACATCTATGGAGTTAAAGTTTAGCAACTACTCCTATAGGTGCTACAAACACAGCTACCAAAGAGACATGAGAAGATTGAATTGATCCTGTACCATTTTTCTTCTTGATCTTGTTTAAGATTATTTGCTTTTGTCCTGTAACTGCTTAAATCATAGTTTTTTGACTGAACTTGGTTCATAATTTCAGTTGATTTATAATGGGTTAAGTTTAAAAATCCAGCCTTCTTGCTAACAACTAATCTATTTTTGCCTCAAGGAATTAACTGACCTTGGTAATATGTGTGAACACAAGGGATTTGGGTCTAATATCTTTACACCAGCAAACTATCCTTCAAAAGCATCTGGTTTGCTATCCAAAGTCTGGACTGCTATCTTGCACCTGGATTCAAAAAATGAGCATTTATTAGTCTTAGGAGAGAAAGAGAGAGTCATTGCTAGCCCTCAGCTCTGTAAACGGTCATGTTGCCCTCAACCCTATGATGTCACCTACCATGTTCTGTTCTTTGTTCTGTACTCCTAAAACCATAAAATGGGAGCTGTTCAACTGCTCAGGGTCTTTGGCATAAATGGAATCAAACCACTAACCCATTTATTGACACACAGCGGCTCTTGTTAATAAATCGTATCTTACTCAAAGAAACATGCCTCAGTTTACTTTCGGTTAAATTTCCTGTGACACACAGAAAAAGGAGTTCTTGCAACCAAAGTCCTTGGCACTGTCAAATGATTTATCAGAAACCGATATGACTTCATATATCAAATGATATCAACGATAAGATATTATTATCTGCTTTGCCATTGAAACCTAAGGATCATAAAACTGTTTTATGTGATTTGCAACTGAAATTTTCCATGTGTATTGTTCCCTCCCTTACTCGCATCTGAGTTCCTTGAAATCTGGGAGGTCTTACTTTTCTATTTGTAGTCCCATAATTAGTACAATGTTTTGTGCATAGTAAGCACTTATCAGGTGCTTTATTCATTCATTCAATATTGTAAAAACAAACAACTTTGAAAAAAGTAATAACTTCAATCAACTTCATGATCAACCATTACTCCCAAGGATAATAATGAGGAAGAATGCTCTCCATCACCTGACAAAGGGAATATGTCTATAGACATGAAAAATATGAGAATTAATTTTGCTTGATTACATGTATTTGCTATGAGTTTTTTCTTTTCTTTTTTCCAATGTAGAGGAAATTCAAATGAGGAAAAAATAAATGCTGAAAAAAAAATTTTTTTTTCAAAAGCACATAAGCACACACAGAGTAATAGCTTTGTAGTTGGGGAAAAGCTCTGTGAGATCAAGTTTGAGTGTTGTCTCTCTTTTGGGTTTTTTTTTGGAGGGAGTAATAAGTAGGAATGAATTGTATAAGTAACCAGGAAAGTTAAGAGACTAGAAACCACCCAACATCAGGATTATTTGAAGGGACTGGGAATATTTAGCCTGGAAAAGAGAGAATTATGTCAACATGATCAATATCTTAAAGTTAAAGAGTGAAAGGATTTGACATGTTCTGTTTGACCTGGTAGGGTAGAACTAGAACCACAGAAACTATAGCCTTCCTATCATCCACAGGATAAAGTCCAAACTAAAGATCTCCACAATCTAGTTCCAATCTACCCTTCCAGCTTCATCTCCTTTTATTCCTTTCATATGTACTACCAACCACCTCCACCACATACTCAGCAATTCTATGATACTGGCCTCCTAACTATTCCTCTTCTCCCGCCCCCCCCCCCCCCCTGACAAGGGGGGTTAAGTGACTTGCCCAGGGTCACACAGCTAGGGAATGTTAAGTGTCTAAGGTCAGATTTGAACTCAGGTCTTCCTGACTTCAGATCTGGTGCTCTATCCACTGCATCACCAAGCTGCCCCCTAACTATTCCTCAAAGAAGACAATCCATCATTCTTCTCAGAGTATTTTCACTAGTTCAAACTCCACTTCCACCCCTACCATACCTACAATGTTCTCCCTCCTCCTCTCCACTTCCTAGTTTCCTCCGTTTCCTTCAATTTCATTTAAAAGCCTATCTTCTACAGACAACTTTCAAGAACACTCTTAATTTTGGTGCTTTTCTTCTGGTGATTATTTCTAATTTATTATATTTTTATGTATATGTATATATATATATTATAGCTTAAGTGTGCATACCTTTTTTCATATTGTCACCTCTCCCCATTATATTATGAGTTCCTTGAGAACAGGGGTTATTTTTTGCATCACCAGTGCTTAATACAGTACTTGGTATATAGTAGATGCTTTAAAAATGTTTATTCACAGATTTGGATAAAGATATAGATGGTATGCTCATCAAATTTGCAGATGACACTAAGTTGAGAGGGAATGATACACAGAATGATAGTCATGATCCAAAATTATATTGACAGGCTAGAGCTCTGGACTGAATTTAATAAACTTATAATAAAGATAAATGTACGATTTTATATTTGAATGCAAAAATTAACTTTACAAGTACAAAATGGGAATACATGGTTAGTTTGTCTGAAAAGGATTCAGGGGTTTTAGTGGACTGCAAGCTTAATATGAGTTATCAGTGTAATATAGCAACCAATAGCAACCAAAACTCTCTCAAGATGGTGGAATGAATGGAAGCAAAATAGTCCAATTCTCTCACAATAGTAAGGATTTAGGTAGGGGAAAAAAAAAAAACTTCATATGAAGAAATGATCAACCATGAGTCCAGAGAATAATGATAAGGAAGAATGTTTACTCTACAGAAAAATTATAATGTTTTTCCAGCCTAAAATCAGAAAAGAAAAGCCTTTGGGCACAGGAAAAAGATCTAGTCAAGAAAGCCCAAAGAGAGTGGTTCATAGAAATCTTGCAACACAGGGATCATGGAAAAGCCAGGAATGTCTAGAACCTTAAATTGAACACTAGGGGCAAAGAGATAGGAACCCACACAAAGATCTAGCCAAGGATATCTGGAGCCTGCAACTGTGTCACTCTAACCCTAATACAGGACTTGGGAATTTGGGGGTTCAGACTAAGAAGACAATGATCAGGGCACAAGAGTGTATAATACCATCCTGGAACAGACCACTCAGCATAAACTGTGTCAGTGCAGCAAAATAAATCACTCATAGGGATCTTAAAGTACTCCTCACACAGACCTCAAATAATACAGATCAGAAAAAAAAGAAGTTCCTACCATTCCTTCTAGAAGTATTCAGAGGAGCAAATTCCCAAGTAAGAATGTAAGGCTGGAAAATAAGTAAATAGAAGAAAACAACTAGGATGAAGAAATATCCTGGATTTAGGGATACTAAAGACACAAACACAGAAGAAGAGAAAGATTCTACATCATTTACAAAGAAAAAAATAAAAACACAGATATACCACAAATTCTACTGGAATTCTTGAATGAAATGTGATATGGCAGCCAAAATAAATGTTATATTGGGCTGAATAAAGTGAGATACATTTTACTGGATCAAGAGGTAGCAGTCCTATATTTTGCCCTTAATCAGATTTCATCTAAAGTACTTTGTTCAGTTTTGGACAATATTGTTTAAGAAGGATGCTAAGCTGGAGAGAATTCAGAAGACTGAAACAAAAATGGTGAAGGGCTTCAAACCTATGCCATATGAAGCAACTAGAAATATTTAGTCTGAAGAAGAGGAGACTCAACTCAGTGAGCACACAGCAATTGTGTTCAAGTTTTTAAATAGCTGTCATGTAGAAGAGGTGGGTAGATTTGTTCTGTTTGGCCCGAGAGGGCAGAACCAGATGCTCTGAGATTCATAATACCTTGATTTATGAATGTTATTTGGTCTAGCATTTCAATAGGTAGAACTACTGAAGATTCAGAAAAGAAAGTTCTCACCAAAGTCATTGGCATGGTCACATAGCTCAACATAAGAAATTGATTTGGTTTTAGACATTAGAGAAGATGCTTTATCATTCTGCTTTGCTACTGCAATTCTAAGGACCATGGACCAAGGACCATGCAATTCTTTTTTTTTTTTTAATTAAAGCTTCTCATTTGTAAAACACATGCATAGGTAACCCCTCAACATTGACCCCTGCAAAGCCTTCTGCCACAAATTTTTCCCTCCTACCCCTCTCCCCTCCCCCAGATGGCAGGAAGTCCAATACATGTTAATTATGTTAAAATATTTGACAGATCGAATACGTGTATATATATTTATAGTTACCTTGCTGTATAGGGGGAAAAAAGCCTGAGAAGGAAAACATAATGCAAGCAAACATCAACAGAGAATGTAAAAATGTTATGTTGTGGACCATGCAATTCTAATGGACCAGTTTCCATCAAACTTTCAGCTGAAACACGTTGTCTCTCCCCTTAAATAACTTCCATGAGAGCACAGAGACTTTTTCTACTTTTTGTTTGTATACTCAATGATTTACACATAGTAAATATTTAATAAATGCTTTCATTAATTTTTTCATTCAATCATCTAGTCAGCCTTTGCTTCCTGCTCTTCCCCTGCCATCTTGCTATGTACCCTGCCTTCTATTTTACCCTCTGGACAAAAGTATCTTCAGAGACCTTGATTAACTTAACTCTTTCAGTTCTAGAACTCTCACACTGGGCACCACACTGTAGAGACTGGAATTGTATCATTTGGCTCATATGTCTGCTTCACATTTTACCCCATTTTATTTCCCACCATTCTTACTGCCTCTTCTCATCTTCAGTTTTCCAGTTCTGGATCAAAATCAAATCAATCCAGGGGCAGCTAAGTGGTGCACCAGCCCTGAAGTCAGGAGGGCCTGAGTTCAAATCTGGTCTCAGACACTTAACATTCCCTAGCTGTGTAACCCTGGGTAAGTCACTTAACCCCAATTGCCTCAGTAAAAAGCTATATATATATATATATATCAAATCAATCCTGCCATTGTTGTTGACTCCCTCATTCTGTGGAGTACAACGAAGGAAGCACTGGTTCTGGAGCCACAAGACCTTGGTTCAGAGCCTCCACTTGTGGCACTTACTTTGAGGACCCCTTAACCTTCCCTGGCCCCAATTTCCTTACTTGTAAAATGAAGGTTTTATAAAAGATGATCTTTTGTCACCCTTCTATAGGTGGATCTATGATCTGATTATCCTTTCCATCTAAAGGTGTCCCTTAGTTTTTCCAAATGTCCAAAACCAGTCTACTCTACAAAAACCAACTTAATGCTCATCTCTTTCATTTGCCCTGTCATGGACCATGCCCTGCCTAGAGCAAATTCCTCTCTTCTGTATTTGCCTTTTGTCCAGTTCTCTTGCCATTTGCAAGGAAACTTGGGTATTGTCTCCTAACATTTCTCCTTCTGTTATCTTGAATCCCTATTGAAATCTTGTGTTCTTAACTTCTTAATCTGTATACTTTACCTCCCTAAGTATATTTTAATTTCCTTGAAATCAATGACCTTGTCTTTTGTCTCCCCCATAGTCAAGAACCTTGGATATAATAGCAGCTGTATAAATGTTTGTTGATTTGATTTGATCTGATAATGGTGCCCAGGCAACTACATACTATAGTGGCAAAAATACCTCTATCCCTCATCAGTTGGCAGGGAACTAAGAGAACAGGTGCATTGTCACTTAGGGAAACCTGTCAAAGGTGATTGTAGAACTGAAAAGCTGACCTACATTGCACTGAAATTGATGCCTCTCTCCATCTCTCTGTGCCAGACTCCTGACATAAGGAAGACTGTGAGTGGTCCACCCATGCTTTGGTCTTTTGCCAACCTCTCCTCCTCTGCTCAGGTTCCCTCTCTGGTTTCTTCACAAAAGGCAACTTTAATGCCTCCATTTTACTAAACAACAAACTTGACACTCTCTTTTGCTTCATTTTCCCTCTGATTTTCATCAGTTCAGAGATGTCTTTTCTATTTCGTGGCCCTAAGAGATAACGTGAGCTCCTTGAGGGCAGGGCCACTTTTTTTGTATCCTCAACCCTTCACACAGAAGGTGGAACTTAATAAATGTTTACTGAGGCTGCAAGTTTACAAAGCTCTTCCCACAAAACCCTGTGAAGAAGGTAATAGAAGTATCAGCATATATCTAAGAGTAGTTGTAGACTTTTTTCTTAAGGAAATGTTTAGTCATTATGGATGGCTTTAGTCTCTGATAGAGAACCCTCTACTTACTTAGAAAATTGAGGTTATCTATCATTCAGCAAGGGTTTACCAAACACCAACTGTGTGCCCACTACTGAGCAAGGCACAATTAAAATGCAAGAGAAGTCTGAAACTTGATAGTTGCCCTCAGAGAGTTTATACTATAAATGCAGAAACAATTACATATCAGTGGTGGAAAGAGCACCTAATCTGGAGTCAGAAGAGCTTAATTCAAATCTATCTTTTCCAGTTATGTGGAAAAACCTATGTTACCTGGACAAGTCATTTTATATTCATGGGTGACAGTTTCATAATTTGTAAAATAAAGTTGAACTAAATCTTTAAAGTTCTTCCAACTCTAAATTTATGAACCTATCTATATTGAAGAGTGAAGTTATATGGACATTCAAAAACATCAATTTTAATCAGGAAAGACAACAAAGAGAAGGTAAGACAATTTGAATGAGCAGAGAGGAATGAAAAGGATACTTCAGAAAAGGGAAATCAGCGTCTTTTTTATCATGACTACTATGAATCAGAGGTTTTCCAAAAGGTTCCTTAATAAGTAACTCATGTTTCTTTACAGCATAAACAGTGTAATCTCCATTTACAGATGATTCAGAAAAATTAAGTGACTTACCCAGAATCACTAAGGGAATAAAGGTCAAAGCCAAGATTCCAAATAAGGTTTTCTGACTGTCACACTACTAAGCTGCCTACCCAACCCTCCATCTATTGTAGCCAAAATGGTCTTATTTCCCCCTCGAGGATTCAGAATGTTTGATTTGGGCTGCTCCTACATTGATAGTCACATTTACAGAGTGATTATTCTGTGTCTCCATTGGAGTACCAGATCACTCCAAGATCTGTCCTAGAGGAAACACTGAACTGGCTGCTAGGAAATGTAGGTCTAGTCCAGGCTTTGCCAATATCTCCCTATGAGATGAGTATCAGTCCCTTCCCTTCTCTGGGCCTCAATCATCAGTAAAATAAGGAGGCAGGATTAAATTATGTCTAAGGTCTTACCCAGTTCTAAAATGTAATTATTCTATTATTCACGATTAGGGTGGAGGAACCTGAGTCACTGGGTACACCTACAAATTCCTAAATTAAATGCCAAGTGTCTAGTGAAAAGTGAATTGACTCAATATAACTCAGGGAGACCATCTCTATGCCTTAACTATACTTTCTAGACTAGAATGGGAAAAAAAAAAAAGTCGAAGGGAAAAATGTGAGCCTGAGGCCCCTCACTTCCTGGATCTCTCTCCTATCTTGGTCTTCAAGATCTACTAACTTTGCCTGCTTTAGATGACAGCCTGGCTGATGCTCTAAAGGAGGGATTAGCAAACTAAGCCCAAAGGCTGAATTTGGCCCTTGGCCTGGTTTTATAAAGCTCCCAATATTAGTATTCCCACTTGTAGGCTGCACAAAATCCTAAACTATTGGGATCTCTCCCTCCAAATGCAAGATGAATTCAAATGACCTTAAGATTGAACAGATTTGAACCACAAGGTATCATCACAATTTTTTTGTGTGAGTTAATTGGAGTTAAGTGCTTGCCCAGGATCATACAACTAGGAAGTGTTATATTTCTGGGGCCAGATTTTAACTCAGAACCAGGGCTGGTGCTCTATCCACTGCATCATCTAGCTGCCCCAATACAAAAATATTCAATAAATATTTTTGACCAAAAATATCTCAAATATTTATGATCTTTTTAAATTGTCCTTCTCTAGGAAAAAAAATCATCTAGGCATTTCTACTTACTACTTTGAAGTAGATTAAATTCTCATTGACTTTTTCTTTTAATAATAGCTTTTTATTTTCAAAATGCATGAAAAGATTATTTTCAACATTCACCTTTGCAAAACTCTGTGTTAATGTTGAAAATTGCCCATACATATGTTTTGCAAATAAATAGCTTTAATAAAAAAGAAAAAACTCTGTGTTCCAAATTTTTTTCCCTCTCTTCCCCTCACCTCCCTCCCCTACACAGCAAGTAATCCAATATAGGTTAAATATATGCAATTCTTCTATACAGATTTCCACATTTATCATACTGCACAAGAAAAATCAGATCACAAAGGGAAAAAAATGAGAAAGAAAAAAAAAGAAGCAAACAACAACAAAAAAGGTGAAAATACTATGCTGTAATCCACATTCAGTCCCTAAAATTCTCTCTCTGGATGCAGATGGCTCTATCCATCACAAATTTATTGGAATTAACCTGAATCACCTCATTTCAGAAAACATTTCTTAGCATGTATAAGGTACCAAGAGATACAAAAGGGAATTACATGGTACCTGACCTTTAGGAAAGGGGTTTTTAACTAAAGAATCTGTACATTTGTATGGGAAGGGGGAAAAAAAGATCTTTGTTTTCACTAACCTCTAACTGAAATTTAGCATTTCTTTCCATTGGAAATGTAAACAAATATGATTCTAAGACAAGATCCAAACCTATGGACCATGGCACACAAATAATTAAAAACTTCTTCTTAGGAATATACAATGGGGGGAGGGGAGTTAAAGGAGAGAGGGAGAACCTCAGACTCCTCAGCTGGACACATAAAGTCCTTCATGATCCAGCCCCAGCCTGCCTTTCCAGACATTTCATATGGTTTCCCTTCACTCCATCCATATTACAGCCCACCTACTGTGCTCACTATTCCCTAAACCTGGTATTCCATGTCCTGTCTGCCTACTTTATCAATGACTGTTCCCTATTTCATCTCCCCCTCTTCATATCTCTAGTTTCCTTCAGGGCTCAGATTATGTTTTCTTATTATTGATTTTTAGTCATTTTTTCAGTTGTGTTCAATTTTCTGTGACCCCATTTGAGGTTTTTGGGTTGGGGGAGGGGGTTGGCAAAAATACGAGAGTGGTTTGCCATTTCCTTCTCTGGTCTGGTCTGGTCTGGTTTTTGTAGTTGAGGAAACTGAGACAAACAAGGTTAAGTGACTTACCCAGGGTCACATAGCTAGTAAGTGTCTGAGACCAGATTTTGGTTGGGGGAGGGGGACATTTTTCTGTTTCAATTTAATTTATTTTTATAATTTTTGAAATCAGATTTGAAGATATCTTCCTGACTTCAAGTCTGTTGCTCTATTCACAATACCACCTAGCTTCCTTGTATGGATTCATATTCCTAAAACTATAAATTTCAAGCCCCTTAATTGGGAGGGAAGAAACTGTTGGCACTACCCCACTTCCTCAGCAAATACAGTACCAGTAGTCATTGGGTTGATGAGATGTGGGAGGAACAATGGCAACAGAATCCAAATTACATTGATTGAGCTCCAGTAGAGGAGGCTCAGAGATGAGATAACTGTTTCCTCCCACCTTTAAATAATAAAATCAAATCCAGTTGGGGAAGAATTGCATTCTTATCCTATTGCTAAAGATGATAGATGGAAGACTTAGAGCCTACACAATAGCTGGGAGATCTCCAGCAGTATTTCCAAGGAAGCAAGGTGGGGTGGAGGTAGAACTCTTTTCTCCTTGAAGGACAGATCATCAGATTTAAAGCTCTAAGAGTCCTTGGATGGCATCAAGCCTAATTTCCCTCTCTCTCTCTCTCTCTCTCTCTCTCTCTCTCTCTCTCTCTCTCTCAGGTGAAGAACTCACTTATTTAGCCATAATGAAAAGAGGACTCATCTTTAGTTCTCTTCTCTCAAATAGCCTTATACAGAATATTCCAGAAGGCTTTAATAGCTTAAAAACTGCAGTAAGATTTGCAAGTCATCTGTATTTAGCTACTTTGTATGTATTTATATTTGTTAACTTTATACTGTATATATTTTCATAGGTACTTGTCTCCTCCATTAGAATACAAGCTCCTAACAAGTAGAAGTTGCTTTGTTCTTTGTACTTTTGTACACATCACATTGTACAGTGCTTAGCATATAGTAAACATTTAATAAATATTTATTGGTTGAATGATTTTTCCATGAGTTAATCATATTCATCATTTCTTACCACAAATTATTCCATTACATTCATATGCCCCAGTTTGTTGAATCTTACCCCAGTTGATTGGAATTTACTTTGTTTCTAATTCTACAAAAAGCGATACTATGAATATTGTGGTATGTATGGGATCTTTTATTCTGTCTTTAATCTCCTTGGGTATATGCCCAGGCTATTTTGTTTCCAGTTCTTTGTTACTACAAAAAGTGATGCTATGAAGATCTTGACATATTTAGGACCTTTCTTTCTGTCTTTAATTTCCTTTCGGTAGATGGGATCTCTGGATCAAAAGGGTAGGCACAAGTTTAGTCTCATTTCTTTGTATGATTAAAAATTGTTTTCAGAACTGTTGAACAAATTTATAGCTACACCAGAAGCATATTAATGTGCCTCTCTTCCTGCTATTCCCCCAACATTAATTTTTTGTGTGTTTTGCCATCTTTACCCATTTGCCAAGAGTGAGATGAAACCTCAGTTGCTTTGATTTGCATTTCTCTTATTACTAGTGATTTACAACAATATTTTATGTGGGTTTTTTTTTTAAGATTTGAGATTCTTCTTCTGAGAAATGATTATATCTCTCAACATTTTATTTAAACCAGGACTTAGAAAGATTTATACACAAAGGTACTTAGCAAAAAAAATTTTTTTAAATAAAACTTCTGTTAGAGTAAATGGAATGGAATGAGTTTGTATGATCCCATGACAAATAGTTGAGATAAAATTTAGGGAGCAATAAATAATCCCAGAGTAAGAGTAATAACCCCCACTAAGGGAAGGCTCTGTCCTAGGGCCTCTTCTCTTTTCTCTTTATCTCTTCTCTTCTAGTGATCTTATCAGCTTCTATCTCTCTGCAGATGATTCATAGATATGAATGTCTGACCCTCATCTCTTTCCTGCACTCTAATCCTGCTTCCTCAGTGGTTTGTTGGACATTCCATCTGGATGTCTCATAAGTATCCAGTACTCAACATGCCCAAAATGGAATTCATTCACTTTGCCCCTAAACTTTTTTCTTCCTCCAAACTTTCCTTATTCATGTTGAGGCCATCGGTATCTTTCCAGTCTACCAAGTTTCCAACTTAAGAGTCATCCCTGGTTTTTCCTTTTCCTACATCCCCTATATCCAAGCCAAGTGTTGTCCATTCTGCCTCTACACCCCATAACTGCTCATTTTTGTACTGAAAGGAAGGAGGTACATTTCTTTACATTTGTCCACACCTTCTTTCTAATCACATGACCACCACACAAATCCTATCTCTCATTAAATCTTGCAAAAGATTTGCAAAATCTCTGATTTGGATTCCTAGCTTCCAGTCCCTTTTCTTCTCCTATCCATCCATCACAAAACTAACAAAATAATTTTCCCAAAGCATCTTTAGCCATGACACTCTCTCCTCAGCTCCAGTCCTATATCATTAACTGCCTATTGGATATTTATAATCGGATGTCCCAGAGACATCTCAAATTCAATACGTCCAAACCAAAATTCATTTTCTTCACCTTCCTCTGCCCCCATCAACTAACTTGTCTCATGGGAACCCTCACTTCCTTCCAAATGCACCACCTTCTACATAATACTTTTCTTGATTACCCCTCAATTACTAGAGACCTTCCCTCAATAACTACCTTATATTTAACTACTTTGCATTTATTTTTTATTTATTCCATGTATGTTTATTATATACGTTTCTATTCCCAATAGAATATAAGGTCCTTGAAAACAGCTTGTTTCTCTTCCTTCCTTTCTTTTGCTGTTGTATTCCCAGTATCTCGCACAATGCCTAACATGTAGTAGTTACTTTAAAATGTTTATCCATTGATTTATTCACTCATGTACTCAGGCATATCTTTGTTGAGAGTCTACCTTGAGGGGAAGCTAGGTGGTCCAGTGGATAGAGCACCAGCCCTGAAGTCAGAAGGACCTGAGTTCAAATCTGGACTCAGACATTTAACATTTCCTAGCTGTGTGACCCTGGGCAAGTCACTTAATCCTGATTGCCTCAGCAAAAAAAAAAAAAAAAAAAAAAAAAAGAATTGCATAACATGAGATGGCATAGATGGGCTTTGGCCTGTTGGAAAGAGTGCCCACTTTGATGATGTATCATAGCAACACTGAATTTCTATACTATTGAGTCACTCCATCATCCATTATTACTTGAATTTTTATACTATTGATTGATTCTCCCCATCATCCATTATTATTATTATTATTATTATTATTATTATTATTATTATTATTAGGAGTGGTTCTAGTCTTTCTCTGATGTTCCTCTTGTCACTGACATAGATTCTTTTGAAGCTTTTTGTTACCCTTAATTTTCATCAATAAGCCTGATCTTGTTCTGGCTTTCGGGTTCCTGACATTATTCATATAGCACCATTATCCTTTGTTTCCATGCTCAGTTACCTGCCCTTGTTCCTGTCTTCTGCATATTTCCTCCAGTCTCTTTTGAGAGCTGCCCTCTTCCCTCCTCCTTGTCAGCATGTGTTTATTTTTCCAGAATTTCATTTCTGAGAGCTTCCCATTCCTCTGGAGCCGACTTCCCTCTGTCGAATTTTTAGGGCCTGTAAAATTGTCAGCCTTTCTACCCTAGGTCACACACTTTGAGATCAGTTATGTGTTTGGGCTTTTCGCTCTCTGCCAGAGAACCATGTTGAAGGATATACCATTTGAGAATGAAAATAAGAGTTTACCTTGCATATAGTGTTTCCCAATATAAAACTTAATTGATGACCAGCAGGATATCTAAAATCTCTACCAAGGACAGCTCTGCTATCCATAACCACAGCCTCACTAGTCAGAGGGTCAGCAAATAGGGGTTGGGAACTGAAATTTAGAGAGTAATAGTATAGGGAAATGGAGAAAATTTAACAAGCCTGATGAGGATAATTTTTTAAGTTCATAATTTTTAAGAAGTCATCTTCTCACTACTTCACACCTCTCAGATTGCTTAAGATGACTGGAAAAGATGATGATTAATATTGGAGGACATGTGGGAAAACTGAGACATTAATACATTGTTGGTGGAATTGTGAACTGATCCAACCATTCTGGAGAGCAATTTGGAACTAAGCCTGAAAGGGCTATCAAACTGTGCATACCCTTTGATCCAGCAGTGTCTTTACTGGGACTTTTATCCCAAGAATATCATTAAAAAGGGAAAAGAACCTACATGTACAAAAATGTTTGTAATAGCCCATTTTATAGTGGCAAGAAACTGGAAATTGAGTGGATGCCCATCAGATGGGGAATGGCTCAATAAATTATAGTATATGAATGTAATGGAATATTATTGTTCCACAAGAAATGATCATCAGGATGACTTCAGAAAGGCCTGGAGAGACTTACATAAACTCATGCTAAGTGAAGAACCAAGAGAACATAGTACACAGCAACAAGATTATGTGATGATCAACTGTGATGGACTTGGCTCTTCTCAGCAATGAGGTGATTCAGGCCAATTCTAATAGACTTGTGATGGAAAGAGGCATCTGCATCCAGAGAGAGAAATATAGAGACTGATCACAACATCATATTTTCACCTTTTTTTGTTGTTGTTTGCTTGCTTTTTTTCTTTCTCATTTTTTTCCTTTTTGACTTTTCAGAATGATAAATTTGAAAATATGTTTAGAAGAATTACACATATTTAACCTATTTTGGATTACTTGCTATTTAGGGGAATGAAAAGGAGAGGAGAGAGGAAGAAAAATTTGGAACATGGGGTTTTGCAAGGGTGAGTGTTGAAAATTACTTTTGCATGTATTTTTAAAAATAAAAAAAATTAAAAGAGGGGGGAAAAAGAAGTCATCACCTTAAGTCTTTCAGTCTAAAGTTTTGCAGCCAATATCTTATTTGCATATTATTTCATCCATTAGATTGTGAGCTTCTTGAGAGTAGGGACTATGTTTTTGCCTATTTTTGTAACCCTAGCACTGAGTATCCTTCTTTGCTTATTATTACAGATACTTTATTCAATGTTGTTATTAGATAATCTTTAAATATTTGGTAGAATTCATTTGTAAATTCATCTAATCCTGATGTTTTAATTATGAAGCTCATTTATGTTCTGTTGAATTTATTTTCTAAAATAGGGTTGTTGTTGTTTTTTTTTTTTTTAGATACTCCATTTCCTCTTCTGTTAATCTAGACAGTTTATATTTTTCTAAGTATTTTCCCATTTCATTTAAATTTCTAAATTTATTTGGCATATAATTAAGCAAAATAACTCCTAATAATAGCTTTGATTTCATCTTCATTCATGGTATATTCATTTTTTCATTTTTGATACTAGTGATTTGGTTTTGTTCTCTTGGTTAAAAATTACATTAACCAGTGGTTTATGTTTTTTTTTTTTTCCCTACAAAGCCAACTTCTAGTTTTAATTATTAACTCAATGGCTTTTTTACATTTAATTTTATTAATCTTGTCTTTAATTTTTGGGATTTCCAACTTGGTCCTTAATTGAGAATTTTTAATTTATTCTTTTTTCTATTTTTAAAAAATTGCATAACCAATTGATTAGTCTGCTCTATATCTATTTTATTGAAATAAGCATTTAGAATACACATTTCCTTTTGATTACTGCTTTTGCTATATCTTTCAGATTTTGATATGATCTCTCATGATTATCATTCTCTTTCATAAAATTATTTACAATTTCTATAACTTCTTCTTTAACCTACCTATTCTTTAAGATTAGATGTAGTTTCCAATTAATTTTAGTATCAGTTTCTATAATCACTTATTAAATATACTTTTATTGAATTGTAATCTTAAAAGGATGTATTTAAGATTTCTGCTTTTTTACATTTAACTATAAAGTGGTTGTGCCCTGATATATGATTAATTTTTGTAAAGGTACTATGAACTGCTGAGAAAAAGTTATATTTCTTTCACTTCCCATTCATCTCTCTCTAGATAGAGATCATATCTGGCTTATCAAAAATTCTATTTATCTCCTTGACTTTTTTTTTTTTTTTGGTTCAGATTTATCTCGTTTTGAAGGAAAAGCTTGAAGTTCTCCACTATTATAGTTTTGCTACCTATTTCCACTTCATTTAGCTTTTCCTTTAAAATGTGGATGTTTTAACATTTTGTGAATATAAGTTTAGTATTGATTTTCATTGTTTATTGGTACTTTTTATTGTAACTTTTTTATCATAATTTTGTCTAAAATCATGATTGTTATCCCTGCTAATTTTTTTTTGTATCAGGTACAGCATAATAAATTCTATTCCAGTCCTTTTTAAAAATTCTATGTGTATCTCTCATTTTTAAATGTGTTTCTTTAAACAACATATTGTCAGATTCTGGGGAGTTTTTTTGATTCATTCCACTAACCATTTCTATTTTATGGGTGAGTTCATCCCCTTCACAAAGTTATAATTACTAGCTATATATTTCCCTCAGTGATGCATGATAAGCCTAAGAGACAGAGTTTCTGGGTAATTAACAATCAATTTAACCATTAATAATTTATTAGACTAGCAAATAATAAATTGATGATAAGTGGTCTCTCGCAGTAACAAAAGACAAAGATCATAGAGACCATCAAATGCTTAAATATCTTTGGAAAAGTAGATGGCTTTGACAGGCAAAGATCAGACCTAATTGGTGAACAATCAATGAGGTGAACAATGTGAACAAATTAATGAAGAGGTGGACTAAAAGTCTTCAATTCCTCCTACCTAGAAAGAATCCACCTCCATCAAGATCACTCAAGTTGAACAATGGAGGGTTTTAAGGGTGTGAGCCTAATATTTTAGGACTGGAATTCACCTAAATTAATTCTATTTACGCTTTAATTAGAAGTAAGCTCTCCTAGTTGGGTAGGGTACCTCTCAAAATTCAGCAGAATATTCCTGTAAAAATAAGCCAATCTCCTCATCTGCTCTCTCCTTTGGGGACATCAAGGACTAGTCCCTGAATGAGAAAACAGAAAATGCAGTCCTAAACAATCGATTATTAATAGAAAAATAACAATTTCTCTCACTTCCATTCTATTTCCTCCACTTCTTTCATTCTCTTTCTACCTTATCCCTCCTCAAAAATCTAATTTACTTCTAATCACATCTCCCTAATCCATACCCCTTCAAAGAATCCCTCTCTTATCCTCTGCCCCATCCTCCAATTTCTTGATCTGCACTAAGAATCCCTTCATTATCCTATCCCAACCCTCCTATTTCTTTGTAAGTTAAGATTTTTACACGCTTATATATGTATATATAGCCCAGTTCTGATAAGAATAAGGTCCCAGCATTACCAACCCTCCACTACTTTCTGTTGTAATAGTTCTTTCATTTGTGCCATGTTTATATGAGATAGTTGCATCATTTTACCTTTCCCTCCCAAGTTTTATTTTTTAGAATCATACTATCATAATCAATTCAACCGCAAGCTCTTTCAAACTACTCAAGTAATGATAACATTCTTAAGAGTTACAGATAATATAAAGTTTTTCCTTATTAAAGTATAATTGGTCCTTAATATTTACCTTATGTTTTTTCTGATTTTCATAGGGCAAATTTTCCATCCAGTTCTGGTCTTTTCCTTACAAATATCTCAAAGTGCTTTAATTCATTAAATATTCATTTTTCTCCATGGAGGATTACATTCAGCTTTTCTGGTTAAGTTATTCTTGGCTGCAAATCCATCTTCTTTGATTTTCAGAACATAATGTTCCATGCCTTTTGATCTTTTAATATAGATATAACTCCACAGTATTTTTTTAAGAATAGATAGTTTTTTTTTCTGGTTATGCATGTATACTAACTTTTTAAATACAAATTTCTTCATGAATCATATTGGAAGAAAAATATCAGAACAAACAGGAAAAACCATGAGAGAAAAAAAAAACAGAAAAAAAATGAACATAGCACATGGTAATTTACATTCAATTTCCATAGTTCTCTTTCTGGATTTGAGATGCCATTTAATATCATAAAATTTATTGGAATTGCCTTGGATCACTGAACCACTGAGAAGAACCAAGTCTTTCATAGTTGAGTATTGCACAATCTTGCTGTTACTGTGTACAATGTATTCCTTGTTCTGCTTGTTTTGCTTAGCATCAGTTCATGTAAATCTTTCTAGGCCTTTCTAAAATCAGCTTGCTCATCATTTTTTATAAAGCAATAATATTCTATTACTTTCATACACTATAGCTTATTCAGCAATTCCCCAAATGATGAGCATCTACTCATTTTCCAATCCTTTCCTACCACAAAAAGAGCTGCTACAAATATTTTTGCACATCTGGGCCCTTTTCCCTCCTTTATGATTTCCTTGGGTTACAGACTCAGTGGCACTTCTGGGTCACAGAGTATGCAGAGTTTTATAGCCCTTTGGGCATAGTTCCAAACTGCTCTCCAGAATGATACTCTATAGTACTTATATTGTGACATTTTGGTTTTTTTTTTTCCCTAGTACTTATAGGATTTTCTCCTTGACTTGAGAGCTTCAAAATTTAGCTTTAACATTCCTGCGAATTTCCATTATAGGATTTCTTTTAGGTGGTGATTGTTGGGATTTTCAATTTCTATTTTACCCTTAAGATAAAAAGTTCTTGAAGTATAGCATAAACTCTTTTTTAATCAAAACTTTTAGGTACTTCAACAATTATTTTATTATCTCTCCTTAATCCATTCTTCTTGTCAATTGTTTTTCTAATGAGGTGTTTCATATTACCTTCTATTTTTCCATTCTTTTGATTTTATGTTTATTAGTATTATCATTTCTCAATGTTTTATTAGCTTTCCCTGCCCAATTCTAATTTTTAAAGTTATTTTTTCCATAAGTTTTTAGATCTCTTTTCCAACTAGTTGACTTTCTTTTCATAATTTTTTTGATCATTTTGCATTACTTGGTTTTTTTCCTAATTTTTCCTCAACCTGCCTTATTTGATTTTTAAAATCCTTTTAAGCTCTTTTTGGGGACTTGTTTCTTTTTTCTTTGACAAGAAGTAGCTATTTTAATTTTATCGTCTTCTTCTGAGTTTGAACTCAAATTTTCTCTGTCATCAAAGTGATGTGGTTTGAGAACCAAAATGATATAGGTAATATAGACACAAGATGATGATAGGCATCAAAGTTGGGGTTCAGTCATGTGAAGAATTTACAATGGCCAATCTCTTTGGCAAAAGGTAGATTTATTTAGGGAAGAGGTTACAAACAAAATGAAGGGATACAATAGACATCAGGAATGGTAAATATGAAATAGAGTAAGAGAGCATATGAAAGACAAGTTCCTCAGTGGAATTCACAATTACCCAGTAGAAAGGAAGCACAACATGAGGGCATGTTATTAGGGAGCAGGCTAAATTCTAAAAGGGAATGTGTCTTAGCACAATTTGGGCAACTTGTGATAAGAAGGCTAGTCACTCTGTAAAGAGCAGAGCAGACCAAAACAAAGTATGATCTCTTTTAGGAAAGACTTTGCTGTTTCTGGTGCTGACCTGGGTATTTTGCCTGAGGAATTTTCTCTGCATCAGTAGAAACAGACTTAATTGGGAAGATATGACACCAGCAGAGAAATATAACCTTGGGGGTCTGACATGAAAATATGGCTTTCTGTTTGGATACAGTAAAGGTGGGGTTTCCAGGTTTCCCCACTTGGGATGGGACTTTAATCAAAAGCCCATTGCCTGGAGAACTGGGGGAATAAGAAGACCAATGGAATAGCAAGCTCTTTTGTGGCTGCATCAGCAAACCAATTTCCTATGGCTTGGTCTGTGCATATCAAATAAGTTATTAGAAAGCATGCTTTGTCACAGACACACAGAACAAATATGTTATTCCCTATTAGCTTAAATAGAATTGATTTTTTGCATGGATGTAAGGCACATTTTTTTTAAACTGCACTATAATTCTCTAAGTCACATTGCATAAAAATAGCAGCTGAGCCTCACAAACAGTTGCATCAGTAGCCAAATGTTCTTTTGAAAGTTTAGAGACTTTATACAAATATACTTATAATAAGATATATCTCTAGTAACAGGCAGATGATTGTGCTAAATATTCACCTACCCAAAGATGGAAGTCATTTACCTAAAGACTACACATTTTCAGATAGAAAACAGGAAGATTTTTTACTTGCATTCAGTTCATGGCTTTTAAGTTTACCACTTGCTCTGAATACAGACTTCCCACAAGAGAAAAAAAAAAAGCAGAGACAGGACAAAATATCTTTGACTTCAGGTATGAATACCACACAAGAATTCCATTTCCTTGCCAGACTCAGTAATGGGAGGAATTATTCCAATAGAAATGAACACAGTTTGGGGGATCAAGTTATAAGGGTTTGATCTCAAGTAGAGCTCAAAAGGCCAAACTTCCAACTCCTTTTTACACAGATGGATAAATCTCCACCTTCTGAAGTTCTGTGGCATTTCCCTGGCATGGTGAGTTTTCTGATTTATTGGTCCTCATCCCACATCTAGATCCAAATGAGAAATAATATTAGCTATATTTCCCCAAAACTTTTTGGGGGGGATAGTTGTGTCTAAAACTATCTCAGGGTTGATATGGCAGGAGGCAGTAAACAATGAGACTATGATACACTTAATGAATATTAGACAATTTGCTGAATGGGTTTTGAAATAACCATTTTCAAATAATTTGCAGTTGACCAGAAATCTAACAAACTTCTCTTAGAAGTTTCTTTCATTACTAAGCAGTAGAACCTTGATACAGCATCTTATCTAAGCAATCTTTAGCTATTACAGAAATGATCGTGCTCTTAAAACAATCATCACAGACCTGAAAAATAAAAAACAAATACTCAGATATAAAACACCTTGTAAACATAGGCTGAAGATGGGTTTTCAAAGTTTGCCAAAGCCCCTTTTTTCAGGTGGGTAGCTTTGTGGTAGCTTTCATATAATGAATTGAGGAATTATTCCAAGTTGTCTAAGTCTTTCCAGACCTGAACTCCTCTCCATGCCTCTATAGTATTCTGAGTTCCAAAAATGACCTCTCTCCTCTTCTCATTACCTACTTCACTCCAATATATGTGGATCTTCTCAGAGCAGAATTCTCTTATTAGTTGTATTTCAGGCTATATGACAGTGAAAAGTGAGGGAGAAAGGTTTGGGGCAAGAGGGCTTTTCCTTCCTAGAGGCCCTCGAATCTGGAGATCTAAAGTTTCCAAAAATATTAAAAGCATGGAGAATAGGTGTTGGAGGGAGTTAGTTTGAAAGCTTTTGTGTTTAAAGGGAAGAAGGTAATAATCATAAAAATATCTCATGTTTCTAAAGCATGTTATGTCTTACAAACCACTTTCCACACAACAAGGCTAAGGCAGGTAATAGTAGTGCTATGATTCCCACTTTACAGAAAACTGAGGCTCAGAAAAATGAAGGAGCCTGCCTAAGGTTACATCATTAGTGTCAAGGCTGGGACTGAATCCCAGCCTGTGACTGTATATATATTATATACCCCTCCCCACAGCTCACTAGTATGTGTAAAATCTTAGAGGTCCAAAATGGTTTTGCTTGTCTTTGAGTGCCTTGAACTTAATAGACCCTCAATTAATAAGTATGTGTTTTGAATTGAACAAGAAGTTATTAATAAAACTTTGATAAATTGAATATAGTGGCTTGACACCTCTGCCCTGACTAACCACACTCCTCTGACCTGTCTCCCCACCCATCCTTGAACTGTATCTTTCTCTCCATTCTGACTCATTTCAGGAGAAAATCCTTTTGTTTTCCCAAAACCACACCCAGCCTGAAACACCCACTATTACTGTCCTGTTCATACCTTCCTCTGAGTACCTGGAGAAAATCAGAAAAAGTTTCTGGGAACAAATCCTCTTGTGACAAAGGAATTTATATACGGGGGAATATAATGGGGAAAGTCCCCAGAATTAAGAGAGAATAAACCTTGTTGACAGCACATTTTAAGGGGATGTGTGCATTACAAAAGCCTATTTCTAGAATGCTCAATATTCTCAGGGAGATGCTCTACTTTGGCAAAATAGGAAACAGACCTGACTTAGAACAAAGCTTCTTAAACTGTGGATTGGCCTTACCATGAGGTCAGGAAACTGAATGTAAGGCTCTCAAAAAAAATTTAATAATAAAAGGCATCAAATATTCCACCAATATTTATATAATTTATTTAATATTATATAAAAATAAGCAAGCAGATCTACCTCATTAATATGTAAATTTTCATTCATCTTTAATAAATGGTAAAATTATGTAAATAATAAAGTATTGTTTTAAAATAAATTTCTTTATAATTTGTTATCAATAAATGTTTGCTTTCTATACCTATTTTATATACCTATATATAGATAGATACTTATATACATATACATATGCATATATGTATGTGTATATATCTATATATAGATACATATACCTATATAAATATATCCTGCAAAAATTTCTCAGGAGACAAACAAAGGGTGGTGAGTAGAAAAAGTTTAAGAAGCCCTGGCTTAGAAGAATCAGAATTCCAGATAATACAAATGGAGAATAATGGGAATGAAATGGAAAGGACATTGGCTTTGAAGCCAGAAAACCTGGGTTCAGATACCGCATCTGGTAATCACTATTTTTGTGATGTTGGACAAGTCACTCAACTTTCTTGAGCCTCAATTTCCTAAACTATATAATGAAGGGAGGCCTCTGAGGAGCAATCTCTGATGAAGGAGTATAACCTGTAAGGAAATAAAGCAATGATCTGTTCTGGCAATCTGATTCCAAAATCCTCTGGTTTTGCCCCAACAAACACACACCCAACCTAGGAATACTATTGTTTCTGACAATCTGTCTGATAGTGAAGAATAGACCACTCCTCAATTCGTTGCTGACTATCAGAGAGATAAGCTGTTGGTCAGTGATAGCCAAATTCCAGAGACTGCTCCTCTGGGCCGTAGAATTAACATGTACATGATAGAAAGCTGGATAAAGGGGTCTCCTCTCTTTTAGGACTTTGCTAATTTCTTTTGGAATTCAGCACGCTTGTAATTGGCTTTACAATTACAATAAATTTTGCCCCTTGACAAGGAAATGGGTTCAAGCCAGCAAATATTTTTGAGACACTTTGTGACACTTGTCTGTGGCCCCAAATTTTTGGGGTCCCTTTCCCAACTTCAACATAAAGATACATGATAGATAAGAACATGCTATGCATATAATAATTTGTTTATATGTATATATAATGTAATTATTTACCTGCAAATAATTATATGGAAGGCCTTATTACTTTTTTCTGAAGTGGCTTATTTTCTTTTTTAAAATAAAAGAGCATGAAAGGAAGTAGGTCAGTTTGGGTGTCCAAGGGAGTGATTACTCACAGATTCAAGGTAGTCTTTGAGTCCACACTTTTAAAACTATATAACTCATGAGCCCCCATTGATATGTTTGCCTTCAATAGTCTGCCAGAGGATGCAATTAGTTCAAAACAAATGCATGATTTTTTTAAAAAGCCAAAAAGAGGGGCAGCTAGGTGGCGCAGTGGATAGAGCACCAGCCCTGAAGTCAGGAGGACCTGAGTTCAAATCTGGTCTCAGACACTTAACATGCCCTAGCTGTGTGACCCTGGGCAAGTCACTTAACCTCAATTGCCTCAGCAAAAAGCTAAAAAAAAAAAAAGCCAAAAAGAAAAAAAAAAATACTTCCCTTTCTCTTACCTGAAACTCTGCAGAGCATCACTGGAAGAGAAGTACACAAAATCGATATTAAAAAGGCATATTCTTAAGGATAGAAGTAAATGATTCCTTTGATGCTGCAGATATACTAGATGAGCAACCTTGATACACTACTAGTACCCTTGTGGTATTACAGGGAGGAAAGTCCTTCTAGTATATTGGCTTACTCCTTTGCAAAGGATTTGTAAAAGGACATGAAAGCTCAGGATGGGAAAGAAAGGAATGGAGGACCTTCACTCTTCAATGATGGGGGCTCTCTACTCATTCCTGTGAGATGGCAAATCCATTAAAATATCTAAGTCCGAAAAGTCAGATTTCTTTGATCATAAAAGGCACACTCCTCCCTACACCATTTTACTCTTACAAATGCTTTCTTTTGGACAACTTCCAGTCTAAGGATCTTTTCTGAAAGGCCCAGCAATGTCCTAAAGACATGATTTCAAATTAAAATCCTTCCCCCCCACTTCTTATTTAGACCATTTACAAAAGATGTTTTGCACAAAGCAGTCCTCCAAATGCCAGTACTGTTTTCTATAAGTCTGCTCTATTTTCCTAGATCTGCTTTCTACACAGCACAAATTCTTTTCTCCATCAATCTTTTTTTCTGCTGGGAGCCAAATCACTGATTGTACAAGCATCCTGCTGGTGCATAATTCAGGATACAGCAGAGGGATATGGGGTTCACATATTTATTTTTGTTAATTCCACAACCCATTTTCAGAGAGATTGTTTTGTTAACAAATGCTCTCTTCCGCTAACCATTCTCCAGTCTCATTCCTACCATGTGAGACAGGATGGTAAAGTGTTAAACTGGAAAACACTGAAATGGAGATAAGAAGCAACACAAAATTTTAGTCTCAACTTCACCACATACTAGCTATGTAACCATTTAACATCCTGGAGCTTAAATTTCCTAATTTATAAAATAGGGTTAATAATCTCCACCTATCTCATGGGTTTGTTTGGAGGGTTAAATAAAATAATTTATGAGAAAGTACTTTGTAAATTGCTAATTTCTCTACAAAAACAAAGCATTGTTGTCATTACAATGGGTGTAGGTAGGAAAATCAACCAAAGTGTTTGTGCATGCCCAGTTAGGTCATGTTTTTTTAAATACAGACTACAATGCTGGGCACCCTGTGGGAGTTTTATAGATCCTTCTTGACTGACTGGCTGATTGTGAAGTGATAGGGTGGGCCCCAAACGATTTCCTTAGCTCTCCAATCATGACTGAGAAGGAGAAATGTTTTCTTACCTGGCTTCTCTCCAAACTTTACATCATTTATACATCATTCACCTTCCTACACACCCACTGCCTTCTCCTTGTGCTCATTCCTGGTTGTTTGTTATTGAGTCATTTCAGTCATGTCCAGTTCTTCATGACACCATTTGGAGTTTGCCATTCCTTCTCTAATTCATTTTACAGATGAGGAAACTGAGGCAAATAGGGTTAAGTGACTTGCCTAGGGTCACACAGCTAATAAGTCTGAAGCTTGGAACTGAACCCAAAGTACTATGTGCACTATGATGGCACCTAGCTGCCCCAGTCATCATTGATCACTTGTGTTATTACCATCCTCTTAGGGATGTTGAGATATAAATGTAGCACCTTGTTTCTCTTCAGTGAATTACCTATATCACATCCTCAGGCTGTCCTTTAGAGTATAAGAACTACTGGACTGTCATGGGAGGAAACTCGAAATGCATATTGCATAGAGGAAGCTAAATGACAGATACACAGCAGTTACAGAACTGAGCTCTAGACAGCAGAGAGAGCACTGACCCTGTAGTAAAATGTCTGAATTCAAATTCTACCTCTGACTCTACTTTCTACATTGGACAAGTTACTTAATATCCCTGAAACTCAATTTTCTCTTCTGTAAATGGAGGAGGATTGGACTATCTGACCTCTAAGCTCCTTTCTAGCTCCAAATCTCTGTTCTTGATTTAATCATTTAGATCTGGAAGGAAGGAACCTTAGAAATCAACTGGAGCAATTTCTTCATGTTTTTATTGTTGTTGTCCAGACATTTCAGTCATGCGCAACTCTTTATGACCACATTTGGGAATTTCTTGGCAGAGATACTAGAAAGGCTGGCATTTCCTTCTCCAGCTCATTTTACAGATGAGGAAATTGAGGCAAACAGAGCTAAATGATTTGCCTAGCCAATAAGTGTCTGAGGCTGGATTTAAACTTAGGAAGATGAGTCTTCTTGACTTCAGGCCTGGTATTCTATCTACTGTGTCACCTAGCTGCCCTCTGTTTTCTATTAGAGAGAAGAAAATAGAGATTTAAAGAAAAGAAGTCACTGATCAAGATAATACAGAGAATTAATAAATTCTGTTCTAATTCTATTCTACTTCAGTCCTATTCTTATCAGGTTCTCTCACTCAGTCTCAGGTGCAATCAGCAAATCAGCATTCATTTGTTCTGTTAGACAAAAAGACTCTTTTTATGTTACATTATATAAGATGATGTCCCGATATTTTAGGATACTTCCAAAAAAGTAGTATAACTGTAGCTAGGCTAGGAAGAAGGTCATAATTGAACTATATAAATGAGTTCCATTCATTGAGAGACTTGGGACTTGGAGAAGATGGTAGCAATGAAAATAATTGGTAAGAGTTTTTTAAATGGCATAATAATAATAATGGCAAGGCTTCTTAAATTTCTTCCACTCACAACCCCTTTTCACCCAAGAAATTTTTACATAAAACCAAATATGTGGGTGTATAAAATAGGTATAAAAATCAAACACTTACTGATAATAAATCATAATTTTCCACCACCTTTAGTTATGAGATCCCTAATGGGGTTATGACTCACAGTTTAAAAAGCTGGTGCATAAAGGATAGTTTAGAAAGGAATCTTATACGTCTGGCTTTATAGACCCACTTGGCATGATGCAAATAACAAAAGAAATGTCTATAGGACATATAGGGAGTATCAAGCCATTGAACAGGCAGAGTGTCTCAAGTCCACATAACTGGAGATCAGTGATTTTGGTTCCCTTCCTATTCACTATAGCCTGGTATCCCTGATAATCCACTTTAGCATTGCCCCCTGGCACTGGGGGCATTCTTAGAGAATTCTTAATGAACCAAATGAAACTTTAAATTGGACAAGGAAGAAAGAGCCAGAGATATTTCCCAGAGTATGGCCTTACTGGGTTTAGCAAGGCTAATACTTCTTCCCATTCTAAGACTTCAATCAATTCAAGTCCATGAGTGCTAGCCACAATCAAATGAGGGCAAAGGCATACCAGTTTCTATGAAGAAAAGCAGCCTGAAATGAAAGTTACCACTAAATAAAGACCCCAAGAATGACAAAAAAAATTTCACTAACCTGGGAAGCTATGTTATTTTGTATATAGTCAACAAGAGAATATCAGTGTTATAATGGTTCAGGAAGCATCATCCTATGAAGAGTTGGTTCAATATTAGGAAAACTATTATCAATAACCAAACTAACAAGAATTATATGATTATCTCAATAAATGCAGAAAAAGCATTTGATAAAATCCCAACACCCATTCCTATTAAAAACATTAGAGAGTATAGGAATAAATGGACTTTTCCTTAAAATGATCAGTATCTATTTAAAAACCTCAGCAAGCTTCATATGCAATGGAGACAAACTAGAACCATTTCCAATAAGATCAGGTGTGAAACAAGGTTGCCCACTATTATCATTACTATTCAATATTGTATTAGAAATGTTAGCTTTGGCAATAAAGAATTATAGTAGGCAATGAGGAAACCAAATTATCACTCTTTGCAGATGATATTCTTATGATATTCTTAGAGAACTCTAGAGAATCAACTAAAAAAACTACTAGGAACAATTCCTAGCAAAGTTGCAGGATAAAAAATAAATCCACATAAATCATCAGCATTTTTATATATTACCAACAAAGTTCAGCAGCAAAAGCTACAAAGAGAAATTCCATTTAAGATAACTGTCGATAGTATAAAATATCTGGGATCTATCTGCCAAGGAAAAGTTAGGAAATATATGAATATAATTTCAACATATTTCACACAAATAAAGTTATATCTAATCAGTTGGAAAAATATCAAGTGCTCATGGGTAGGCAGAGCTTATATGATAAAAATGGCAGTGCTATCTAAATTAATCTACTTATTTAGTGCTATACTAATCAAACTCACAAGAAATTATTTTACAGATCTAGAAAAATAATGACAAAGTTCATCTGGAAGAACAAAAGGTCAAGAATTTCAAGGGAATTAATGGAAAAAAATGCCAATGAAGGTGGCCTAGCTGTACCAAATCTTAAACTATATTATAAAGCAGTGATCATCAAAACCATTTGTTACTTGCTAAGAAAAAGAGTAGTGGATCAGTGGAATAGGTTAGGTACACAGGACAAAACAGTCAATAACTATAGCAATCGAGTGTTTGGCAAACCCAAAGACCCCAGGGGATAAGAACTCACTATTTGACAAAAACTTCTGGGAAAATTGGAAACCAGTATGGCAGAAGCTAGGCATTGACCCACACCTGACACCACATACCAAGATAAGGTAGAAATGGGTTCATGATTTAGACATAAAGAATGATGTTATAAGCAAATTAGTAGGACATAGGATAGTTTAGCTCTCAGATCTGTGGAGAAGGAAGGAATTTGTGGCCAAAGAAGAACTGGAAATCATGACTGAACAAAAAATACATAATTTTGATTATATTAAGTTTTAAAGTTTTTGTACAAACAAAACTAATGCAGACAAGATTAGCAGGGAAGAAATAAACTGGGAAAACATTTTTACTTTGAAGAGTTCTGATAAAGGCCTCATTTCTAAAATATATAGAGAATTGACTCAAATTTATAAGAATTCAAGCCATTCTCCAATTGATAAAGGATCAAAGGACATGACCAGAGAATTTTCTGATGAAGAAATAGAAAATATTTCTAATCTTATGAAAAGGTACTCTAAATCACTTTTGATTAGAGAAATGCAAGATTAAGACAACTCTGAGATACCACTATACACCTCTCAGATTGGCTAAGATGACAGAAAAAAATAATGATGAATGTTGGAGGGGATGTGGGAAAGCTGGGACACTAATACATTGTTGGTGGAACTGTGAACAGATCCAACCATTCTGGAGAGCAATCTGGGACTATGCTCAAAATGTTATCAAACTCTGCATACCCTTTGATCCAGCAGTGTTTCTATTGGGCTTATAACCCAAAGAGATCTTAAAGGAGGGGAAAGGGACCCACACATGCAAAAATGTTTGTGGCAGCCCTTTTGTAGTGGCAAGAAACTGGAAATTGAATGGATGCCCATCAGTTGGAGAATGGCTGAATAAATTGTGGTATATGAATATCATGGAATATTTTTGTTCTGTAAGAAACAACCAGCAGGATGATTTCAGAGAGGCCTGGAGATACTTACATGAGCTGATGCTAAGTGAAGTGAGTAGAACAGATCACCATGCACAGCAACAAGATTATACTATGATCAATTCTGATGGACATGGCTCTCTTTAACAATGAGATGATTAAGATCAGTTCCAATGATCTTGTGATGTAGAGAGCCATCTACCTAGAGAAAGGAGTGTAGGAAATGAGTATACTTCACAATATAGCATTTTCACCCTTTTTGTTGTTGTTTCCTTGCATTTTATTTTCTTTCTCATTTTTTCCTGTGTAGCAAGAAAATTGTATAAATATATATGCATATATTGGATTTAATATATATTTCTATTGTATTTAACATGTTTAGGATTACTTGCCATCTAAGGGAGGGTGTGAGGGAAGGGGAGGGAAAATTGAAACACAAGGTTTTGCAAGGATTAATGTTGAAAAACTATCCAAGAAAGCTTTTAAAAAAAAATAATCATCATCACAGCCAAGAATGGAATTTGGTCAGTGAATATTCCTTCATCCTAGTTGGGCAGCTAGGTATTATAGTGCCAGACTTGAAGGCAGGGAGATTCATCTTCCTGAGTTCAAATCTGATCCCAGGCAAGTCACTTAATTGTTTGCCTCAGTTTCCTCATCTGTAAAATGATCTGAAGAAAAAAATGGCAAATCCCTCCAGTATCTTTGCCAAGAAAACCTCAAATAGGGTCATGAAGTCTAGGACCCAATTGAAAAAAAAACTGAGCAACAACAATATCCTAGTTTATGCTATCAAAGCTTTAAGGCATCCCTGTAAGAGCTGTAACCTTGAGTCAAGCTTTTCTGTGATCATAAAAGAGAGCATTATAGTTTCCTTGCCAGTACACTGATGCTGTCATAAATTCATTTTACCCAGCTTACTTCCCAAGACTCCTAGTCCCTGGCAGGATGACAGAGATTAGGGACATCAAATGCAGGATAGTACAAGTCTTTGAAAGTGAAAGAGAAAGAGATGAGAGGAACTCATTGGTACCCAACACTGTATCTGTCCCCATACCATTTTGGGCATTAGATTTATAACAGGCTCTGCCCATGGGCACAGGCTTTGGGGCATTCTATCAGAATCACACTTTAGTGATGAGTTTATAGGGACAGACTAAAGCACAGTGAATTTTCAGATCCTCTGGAACAAAACTGCTGAGCTTTTGGAGCAATATTCTGTTATCCCATGTATAGGCTACTTGAAAAGAAGAGATATCTGGTTTCTATGTCACCTTCTTTTGTTGGGAGCCAGGATATTTATAAGCAGATGATCTTTACTGACTGGGGATCCTGACACAGACCTTGAGGCAAGAAGTCAGAATTTTGGGGAAGGGGAAAATGAAGAATGAGCAGGCAGGGTTTCTCCAATCTGGGGAAGAGAAGTGGAGATTAAACCAAAATCACAGTTTGTGATACATGCAACCATGACTTTGATATTATCTCACTTATGTTTCTCTTTCCCACTTTGATTAAATGCTCTTCTCAATCAAAGTCCTCCATAAAGGTGATTCAATAGCTCAAAGGAATAGCATGGGAATGACAAACAGGTGGGAAGCCAAGCTGAGTGATTGGATTTGCAGGCTCATCTACATACAGATACACCTGCTAAAGAGAGATCTCATCATCCACTGTGACCCAAGTCAGGGGTGAAGCTAAGGGCTGATTAGCAGTAGCTTCTTTGAGATTTTGACAGGGAGGATCAAGCAGCTTAGCTGATACTCAAAGAACACTGGTGTTGAGTGGTAGGCATAAAATTTGCAAGGAGAAAGCTCCTGGTGACAGGACTTTTAATTCAAGCTCCTGCCCCAAGTCGGGAAGAGAAAAGGAGAGGGAAAAGTGCTGAGGTTAGCTATCTAACCCACTATCCTTGAAAATTCAAAAGAGGCAAAAAGAATAATTATTAGTAATGTCTTATTCCATCCAAAGGAGACTCCTCACATGCTGTTGATCAGCAAAAATACTTATAGAGGAAACCCTTTTATTAGGAGAGAAGGGCAAGGTCTGAACTGGGATCACTGCAAGCATAAACCAAAAAGCCAGGACACTTTGGTACCAGGGCTTCTTTTAGGGAAAGAAGAGAAGTTCAAAGTGTAGTGACAAGCGGGAAAACTGTTTGCTGAAACAGCTACTCAAGCTGGTCAGTCCTGGATCAGGAAGAAAGAGAAAAGGTGGGTGAAAGGAGCTGTTTTTCTAACTCAACCCATTCCCCCTAGGATTTCAGTCTTTTATAGTCAAGTTTTTGTTCACCTTTGGTTGGTCTATCTTTGCCCCCTCCTAACTCACTCTTGCTATTTACAGAATGGGTTTGGATATTAAAAAATTAAGGAGCAAGAGCTATGGGAAGAAAAGGTGAAATCAGTAAGAAGGATGTTGATGCTTTTGGCCCTTTCTAAATTGAGCCAGTTCCCTGAAAGGGAAGGGAATCAATATTTACATAATATAGTATATACTAATATATTTATAAATATTCTATAGTATATTTATATACTAAATGCTAGACACTGTGCTAAGCACTTTACAAATATTCTCTCATTTGATCAGGACAGATCATACTCCACCCTAGGGAGTGGGAGGTGGAAGAGTATTAATAAAGGATTTTTTAAAAGAAGGTATATCATTAGCACTGGAATGAGAGATGTCACAGACACCCAAAGATCAAAGGCACCATGAGCAATCTCACTCTTGTAGAAATCTAGTAGGATACAGGTCAGTCAGTAGCTTCGATATTTAAGGAAGAAAAAAAGATGGCTACCTGTAGATAATTAGTCATGTAATTGTAGATAATTTGATGTCTTTAATCAATTTGGGTTGATTATATGATATGCTTGTTATTGTTCAGTTATTTCAGCCATGTTCAAACTCTTTGTGACACCATTTGGGGTTTTTTTTTGTTGTTGTTTTTTTGGTTTTGTTTTTTTGTTTTTTTTGTTTTTTTTTTTTTTGGCAAAGATACTCAAGTGGTTTGCCATTTCCTCTCCAGGTCATTTTACAGATGAGATAACTTGAGACAAAAAGGGTTAAATGGCTTGCCAAATCTTGGAAATCTGGAAAGGGTTTGTCTTCATTGTCTAGATCCATAGGAAGAGTGACTTTGATGTGAGAATGTCTTTTCTAGTATGACCATCAGAGAGATAATTAAGAGAGCAACATATATCATCTTTGTTTTTCTGGGTATTTTATATCCTGTGGCAAAATCTGGTATATCCCCCAGTAGCAGGGGGTTGGATTTCTAGCAAGGGATGAGTCTTTGATGATAAGTACTTTCTGAAACAACCCAGGCTGTATCTCCTTAGGCTGCAAATCTTAAAGCATTATATAAATGTTAGCTATTATCATCATCAGAGATGCAATCTGAGTTATTTCAAAAAGGCCTTATCATCAAAGACACAGCCTCAGACAGAATATTTATAATGTAGTTTCCTTGGTTATCTCATTTTGTTTTTTGAATGTTTGCTTTGTAAGATAGTATGATGCTTAATTCCGACTTTTTTGGTTTCATTTGGAAATGTTTTTTTTCCATCCTTTCAGTTTTATTTTGTCTATCTTGGTTGGTTAGAGACATTTTTAGTAACAGATTAGGGGCTTTGTTTTCTTATCCAACCTGTCACCTTTTTATTTTAGTTTTATTTGATTATTTGATGCATTCACATATAAAGTTATGAGAATTAGATTCAAATTTTCCTCCATTTGTCTCTAATATTGGATTTTTCCAAATTATGATTTTCCCCCTTCTCTAAATACTATATTTCTTCAGTTACTTTTGCAAAATCTTTTTAAAGGTAGCTCTTTTCCTCACTCCAATTTCTTCCTCCCCTTCATTATGCTTTTCACTTTGGGGTTTTGCTTAAAAGGTAGCCCTATTCCCACTGGTTCTCTTTGCCTCACTCCAACTTCTTTCTCCCCTTCATTATCCTTTTCACTTTGGGGTTTTGCTTTTTAATTCCTTTTTCTTCCTTGCTTTTACCTGGCTACTTAATTTACGCTTTGCCTTTTTTCCTCTGTCAAGTAGATTTCCCCTTTCTCTCTTCCTCTTCAACTAATCATATGTCCATTAAGTTTTAAATTTCACCATTTTCACCCCTTTCCAGAGAGGATTTCTCTCTCACTCTCTTCATTATCCATCTGCTCTTTCTGTCTATTCCAGACCTGTATTCTCTGGTTCATGACCCCTTATATTTAGCCTCTATTCTCTGTATGCTTCATGGAATCAAAACTTCCAAGGTATTCATTCTGGGCTCTCCTCTCTAGGCAGTTTCTGCTATTGCCTTATAGAATTTGCTCTGAGGATTCCCTTTTTCCATGATGCCTCATTTTCAGAACAATTCAAATTTCTACAGTTAACAGAGAGGACACAGTCCAGTAGTAATTTTAGAAATATATTCTTGACACTGAAAATCAAATATCGAGGAAAATTTGTTAAAGAATTATATTAAGAAATCGACTTAATATTTCTGGACAGAAGCAGGTTCCTGTTCCTCTTGGGGAAAAGAGAACACAGCACAGAAGCTGGAGAAGCTTTATACTTATTATTTTGGTGCAGCCCCTCCCTTCAGAGACTGGATTGGTCCATTCTCTTCCAGGTTACAATCTTTCTGATACTCCCACTATATGTTTTCCTCTAACTATAAGCATATTTTCCCTTCCCCACCCTTATCATACATCCCATGCTCAAAAATGGCAGAAAACTCCTCCTATGGGTTGTATTGTTTAACATTCAATTATTGAGCAGACCCAATAGTGATTTGGTCAAGTCAGGTCATTGACCCCAACTACTTGGGCTGGATTGGCTCTTATCTTAAGTTTGTGGTTTCTCAAAGCCACAAGATTCTTTCTGATTGGCTGAATCCACCTGTGCCTTCCTGGCTCCCCAATTCCTTGTTTGCTCAAGACTTCTATTCATCAATTAATTGTTCTGTGAAATCTTAACCTATCTTAACCTCTCACATTCTAAAAATCTCTTGGTCAGTGGTACCCACTATGTCACATTATCTAGAAGCTTGCGACACTCAGCAGTTCTCACAGTAGGATACCCTATCCCTCCTTTCCAATATTCCTGATTTTGCAACCAATCACTGATCTATATTCTTCCCCTGGTTACCTTCTGCATTTACCTCAAAATCTCTTCCCTGAAGCCATACCCTCTCATTCCCTCATGTGCCAGCTACCCCAATAATTTCAATTCCCCCCACCTCACTCCCACCTCCCAAGGTAGGATGAGTGCTCTTTTTAAGCAACAAATCTCCAAGACAATATCTTGTATATAAGGTTCCATGTGCCTTCATAGAACATCTTTTTTTTTAATTAAAGCTTTTTATTTTCAAAATATATACAGGAATAATTTTAACATTCACTCCAGCAAAACCTTGTGTTCCAAATTTTTTCCCTCCCTTCCCCCCACCCCCTCTCCTAGATGGCAAATATGTGCAGTTCTTCTATACATCTTTCCATAATTATCAAGCTCCACAAGAAAACTCAGATCAAAAAGGAAAAAATGAGAAGGAAAACAAAATATAAGCAAACAACAACAAAAAGACTGAAAATACTATGTTGTGATCCACACTCAGTTCCCACAGTCCTCTCTCTGGGTGTAGATGCTTCTCTTCATCACAAGATCATTGGAATTGGCCTGAATTATCTCACTGTTGAAAAGAGCCATGTCCTGGCTCTCTTCAACAATGAAATGTCTCAAACCAGTTCCAATTGTTCAGTGAAGAAAGCCATGTACACCCAGAGAGAGGGATATGAAAGGTGGGCCACAACAGAACATTTTCATGCTCTCTATTGATGTTTGTTTACATTGGGTTTTCTTTCTCAGATATTTTTTGTTCATGTAGATACGATTGTTCTTGCACAGCAAAATAAGTATGGAAATATGTATATATATATGTATGTATACATATATATATATATATATATTCAACTTGTCAAGTATTTTAATATAATTAACATGTAGTGGACTTCCTGACATCTAGGGGAGGGGAAGGGACTAAGGGAAAATTTTTAACGGAAAGCTTTGTAAGGATCAATGTTGAGGAACTACCCATACATATGTTATGCAAATAAAAAGCTTTCATTAAAAAAGAAAGAAAGAAAAGAAAAGAAAAGAGCCATGCCCATCAGAACTGATCATCATATAATATTTTTGTTGCTATGTATAATGATCTCCAGGTTCTGCTCATTTCACTTTGCATCAGTTCATGTAAGTCTCTCCAGGCCTTTCTGAAATCATCCTGCTGGTCATATACAGAACAATAATATTCCATGACATTTATATATCATGGTTTATTCAGCCCATTCTCCAAATGATGGACATCCACTCAGTTTCCATTTTTTTTGCCACTACAAAAAGGGCTGCCACCAACATTTTTGCAATGTGATTCCCTTTCCCTCCTTTATGATCTCTTTGTAGAGATAGTAGAAATATTGCTGGGTCAAAGGGTATGCACAGTATGATAGCCCTTTGGGCATGTTCCAAATTGCTTTCCAGAATGGTTGAATCAGTTACAATTCCATCAACAATGTATCAGTGTCCCAGTTTTCCCACATCCTCTCCAATATTCATCATTATCTTTTCCTGTCATCTTAGCCAATCTGACAGGTGAGAACACTCACTTTGTAATCAAGAATACATTGGGAATGGTTCTAGTTTATTCCCATTATATATGATGTTTGCTGATGGTTTTAAATAGATGCTACTGATCATTTTAAGGAAAACTCCATTTATTCCTATACTCCCCAGTGTTTTTAACAGAAATGGGTGTTGGATTTAGTCAAATGCTTTTTCTGCATTTAAAATAACCATATGATTTTTGTTAGTTTGGTTCTTGATATATTCAATTATGCTAATAGTTTTCCTAATATTGAACCAGCCCTGCATTCCTGGTATAAATCCTACATGGTCATGATGTATTATCCTGGGGACAACTTGCTGTAATCTCTTTGATAATATTTTATATCTCTAGATGCTTATTTGCATAAAAATAGAGAAAAAGAAAATCAATGAATTGAGTATACAATTAAAAAAGCTAAAAACAAACAAATTTAAAACCCCCAATTAAATACCAAATTTGAAATTCTGAAAAGAGAAGGGGAGAATAATAAAATTGAAAGCAAGAAAACTATTGAATTAATAAGCAAAACTAAGAGTTGGTTTTATGAAAAAACCAACAAAATAAATAAACCTTTAGTTAATTTGATTAGAAAAAGGAAAGAAGAAAAACAAATTGTTAGTATCAAAAATGAAAAGGGAGAACTTTCCACCAATGAGAGAAAATTAGAGATAATTAGGAGTTATCCAAATGATAAATGGTCAAAGGATATGAACAGACAGTTTTCAGATGAAGAAATTGAAACCATTTCTAGTTATATGAAAAGGTGCTCTAAATTACTATTGATCAGAGAAATACAAATTAAGACAACTCTTAGATACTATTGCATAACTCTCAGATTGACTAAAATGACAGGAAAAGATAATGATGAATGTTGGAGGGGATGTGGGAAAACAGGGACACTAATATATTGTTGGTGGAGTCATTCCATTCTGGACAGCAATTTGGAAGTATGCCCAAAGGACCACCAAACTGTGTATACCCTTTGATACAGCCGTGTCTCTATTGGGTTTTTATCCCAAAGAGATAGTAAAGGAGGGAAAAGGATCCACATGTGCAAAAATGTTTGTGGCGGCCCTCTTTGTAGTGGCAAGAAACTAGAAACTGCGCAGATGCCCATCAATTGGAGAATGGCTGAATAAATTATGGTATATGAATGTCATGGAATATTATTGTTCTGTAAGAAACAACCAGCAGGATGATTTCAGAGAGGCCTGGAGAGAGTTACATAACTGATGCTAAATGAAATGAGCAGAACCAAGAGATGCACAGCAACAATAAGACTATACAATGATCAATTCTGATGGACGTGGCTCTCTTCAACAATGAGATGATTCAAACCAGTTCCAGTTGTTCATTGATGAAGAGAGCCATATACACCCAGAGAGAGGCTTGTGGGAACTGAGTGTGGACCACAACATAGCATTTTCATTTTTTCTGTTGATGTTTGCTTGCATTTTGTTTTCTTTCTTGGGTTTTTTTTTTCCTTCTTGATCCGACTTTTCTTGTGCAGCAAGATAACTATATAAATATGTATACATATATTGGATTTAACATATATTTTAACATATTTAACATGTATAGGACTACCTGCCATCTAGGAGAGAAGGTCAGGGTAAGGAGGGAAAAATTTGGAATAGAAAGTTTTTCAATGTTGAAAAATTACCCATGCATATGTTTTGAAAATAAAAAGCTTTAATTAATAAAAACAAAAAAAAAATTAGGAGTTATTTTGCCCAACTATATGTCAATAAATTTGATAATCTAAATGAAATGGAGGAATATGTACAAAAATATAGATTGCCCAGATTAACAAAAAAGGAAGCAAATTACTTTAATAGTCCCATTTTAGAAAAATTGAACAAGCTATCGACTCCCTAAGAAAAAATCTCCAGGGCCAAATGGGTTTGCATGCAACTTCTACCAAATATTTAAAGAACAATTAATTCCAATACTATGTAAACTAGTTGGAAAATTAGAGAAAGAAGGAGTCCTACCAAATTCCTTTTATGACACAAATATGTTCAGGTAGGATTAAAATAGAGAAAGAAAATTGTAGACCAATTTCCCTAATGAATATTGATGCAAAAATCTTAAATAAAATATTAGCAAAGAAATTACAGAAAGTTATCTCCAGGATAATAGATCATGGCAAATTAAAACATCTTTCTTAACCCATGGGAGCATTCATCAGTGGAACTTCCTGCTTTTCTTCACCAAAGCAAGGCCTCCTTCCCTCCCTCACCTTTTCTTTTTTCTTTTTCTCCCCCACTTAATAGTATTTTATTTTTTTCCAATTACATGTAAAAAGAATTTTCAACATTCACATTTATAAGACTGAGTTCCAAATTTTTTCTCTCTTTTTTCCCCTCCCCAAGATGACAAGCAATTTGATATGGATTATAAACATACAATCATATTAAACACATTTCCACAATAGTTATGTTGTAAAGGAAGAATCAAAATAAAAGGGGAAAACCACAAAAAAAGAAAAGCAAAATCTACATTTAGATTCTATAGTTCTTTTAATGCGTGTGGACAGCATTTTTCATCATGAGTCTTTTGGAACACAATGTTACTATTATTGAATACAATGTTCTCCTGGTTCTGCTTACTTCTCTTAGCATCAGTTCATGCAAGTCTTTCCAGGTGGTGGGTTTTTGGGGGTTTTTTGTTTTGTTTTTTACATCTGCCATTCATCATTTCTTACAGAACAATACTATTATTCCATTACATTCATATACCACAACTTGTTCAGGCATTTCACAATTAAGGGACATTCACTTAATTTCCAATTCCTTACCACCACAAAAAGGCGCTCCCCTTTTCAAGTCTTTTCCCCTCCTCATTCACTCCCCTTCAGGCTCTCCTTTTTCTGAGAGACTGTAACATTACCTTCCCTCATTGGTATTCCTTGATTTGACTCAGCTACATCACACATTCCTCTTTATTCCCTGCTCTTCTCCTCCCTTTCATGCATCGTCCCATTTTGTAATGTAATCCTACAAAAAAAATTGATTCACCTGTAGGCAGGATGCTACAAGGGTTCTACCTATTATGCCCTAGGCCACTACTTTCACCCCAGTCTTCTTGTACAAATTTAGAAAAATATCTCTTGCTGGTCTTTCTGCTATCACTCTATTGCTGCCATTGTCCTTGCCTGCACTTTTATTCACCCTTCCTGCATTTCTATTGCCTGAGTGTTCAAGAAGCAAATAATTTCTACAGGTCTGGTTTTCTTTCTAGGAATTATTGAACATCCATCTTTTCATTTATAGTTAAGCTCAGGGTTGCAGGGTAGGTCACCCTGGTTTGCATCTTGAGCTCCATTGCTCTTCAAAACATATTGTTCCATTCCCTCCTGCATTTTCTGGTGGGTACAGAATAATCTTATGTTATTAAAATTTCCTTTCCTTTGTATTTGAAGGTCTTTCATCTGATCACTTGTAGAACTTGTTTCTGAATTGAGATGTTAAATTTAACCACTGTATATCTTAGAATTTACAGCCTTGGGTTTTGGGTTTTTTTTTTTCTTTACATCTATAAATTTTTGCCACTCCATTTTCTGTGTTCAGAAATTCGGGGCAGTTCTCTTGCATTATTTCTTATATTATGATGCTCAGATTATTTGTCTTGTCATGTTCTTCAGGGAAATGATGAACCTTAACTGTCTCTACAAATCCTGTTTGAGATTTTATTGGAAAGTGAACATATTTTTTTTAACATTATTGGGTTTTTACTTCTCTTCTTATATATTGTCCTTCAATTTTGCGCATTTGCATTACCAAGTAATTGTTCTGTGTTTTGTTTTCTTGGTGAGATTTGACATCACAGATTCAAGTTTTTCTATTTTGAACTTTTTTTTTTGGCTGCACTGGCCATAATTCTACTCTAATTTCAGTCTCCCCTCCCCCCTTGATTTTTTTTTTTACCAGTTGTTCACTTTTTTATCCTCTCCTTTCTGTTGGTAGTTTTCTTGGGAGCTGGATCTCAAAACATCTCAGTCTTCCTGCCACACTGGGTAATTAACAGTTTATTAGCCTCTAGGTCTCTGTCCCAAGTGATTTTTTGGAGGCATAGAACTGATTCCAGCCAAATGCTAGGTTCTTTGCCTCCGTGTTTAGTGGAGTATGTCTTGTACCAGTATCCTGTCCTGTTCCCTCTGTTCCTCATTTCTTTGGCCCAGGATTAGCAGTTCAGAGAAATTCCATTATGGTGCTTCAGGATTGACTTCCATAGTCAGTCTCCAAGATTTTGGATGAGATTGTGGGGTTTAGCTCTATTCCAAGTTCAGACATATATGTATTTCTTTCCTTCTGTTTCTCTGCTCTCCTAGAGATGTTTGTACATAGAATTCTACCAAAGGACTGGTTGTCACAGCTCCAGAATACCTCTGCAGCCTGAAGCCCAGATCTTCATGGCACTAGAAAGAGAAAGGGGGTACCAGAGTATGGGCCTGGGTTTTGTTGCAAGCTTGTGAGTCATGTCTTTGGTTTGGCTATTATTGCCTCATTGCTGGTAACATAGTGGGGCACTTGGGGGAAAGGATGCTAAGTGAGCTCAAGGTAAGTATCAGTTCAGTTTATGATGTTGCTTTTTTAATTTGCTTTCTGGTTATAGGTGTCCTAAACTATGAAGAAAGCTGAAGTTGCTTTACCTTTGGTTTATTACTTATGTTTTGGAGAGATTTGAAAGATAATGGGGATGAGAATAAATGTCTAATCTAACATCTTGTTGATCACATTGCCTGGAAATCCTTAACATAATATTTAGACCATATGACATTATTTATGGAAAAAACTTCTAAAAATAGAAAGATAATATCCTGAAGAGCCATCAAATACAGATTCAGTTAACAAATATTTGTTGAGAGCCTACTAAATGTCCAGCACTTTTCCAGACTCATAAAAAGAAAACTAACAATAGTAATATATAATCAATGTGTTATAGACCAAGATGAGCCATATGTGTTTGTAGAAAGAATGCAAGGCAGCCTCAGAATTGAGAGGCACCCAAGTTCCCAGCTTCATCTGTACAGTTAAAGCAGGCACATCTACTAATCATAACCATCCTCACCCATCAGTTCACAGCTGTTTAGGTTTCCTTTTCTTTAGTTCTGAGCCCAGCTGATTCTCTACCTGTAATACTTATCTAAGATATATGTACTGATGAACTAATTTACTGATTTACTCATCCAACTGCATGCAACTGATTTTTTTATATAATTTACTATAAAACCAGGTCTCCTAACTCATCCTGTATTTTATTCTTTTTTAAATTCAAGATAGAACTTTGTATTTTTTCTTATTACACTCCATATTTTTTTTTAATTTCTCATCAAAGACTTGGCTCTTTTCAACAATGAAGTGATTCAAGGCAATTTCAATAGACTTGTGATGGAAAGCACCATCTACATCCAGAGAGAGAAATATGGAGATTAAATATGAATATGAATCAAAGCATATGATTTTCCCCTCCTGTTGTTGTTGTGTGTTTGCTTATTTTTTTTTCTTTTCTCATTTTTTCCCTTTTGACCTGATTTTTTTTTACACAGCATGACAAATAAGGAAATATATTTAGAAGAACTACAATGTTTAGCTTATATCATATTGCTTGCTGTATTTTGGGAAGAGAGGAGAGGAAGAAAAAATTGTAACACAAAATTTTGCAAAGGTGAATGTTAAAAACTATCTTTGCATGCATCTAGAAAAATAAAATACTATTAAAATAAAAAATAATAATACAATTTTTTTTCAAAAGTTCTCATCAATATTTCATCCTGTTGATATCGTGCCAAACCTTGATTGTCATTCAGCATTTTAGCAGCCTCTTCTCATTTTTGCATCAGCAGCACATCTAATAAGCAGGTCTTTATTTGTTCCTCTAAAGGAGCTATGAAAAAGGGGTCAAATAAAGGGCTCTCTGACACTCCTAAGAGACATGGCACAATGAGAAAGACACTGTCTCTCCAATTGGAGGACCTAAGTTCAAATTCTTTCTCTACTGATTACATCAGACAGGTAGAGCAACAGAGAGAATGTCAGGCCAAGTCAGAAAAATTTGAGTATAAATCCTGCCTGAGATATTTATTAGCAATCATCTTGGGCAAGGTACTTAACCTCTGTTTGCCTCAGGTTCCATATCTGTAAAATGGACATAATAATAGCACCTACTCACTTGGTTATTATGAAGATCAAATGAGATAAAAATGTAACATGCTTTTAGCATAGTGCCCAGAACATAGAAAACACTATAGAAATGTTAGCTATTACTATCTATGTAATCTTGGGAGGCCTCCCTGAACCTAAGCTTTCTTATCTGTTTTAATGAGGAAGTTGAAATAGAGGGCTCTGAAGTCTCTTCCAGTTCTAAATCTCCTCCTTAACTTCTTTCTTTTTTATTTTGTGGTTTGATTTATCAAGTTCTGAGAGAGGGAGGTTGAGATCCCCCACTATTATAGTTTTGCTGTCTATTTCTTCTTGCATCTCTCTGAACTTTTCCTCTAGGAATTTCTATGCTATACCACTTGGTGCATATATGTTTAGTATTGATATTGCTTCATTATCTATGGTACCCTTTAGGAAGATATAATTTCCTTCTTTGTCTCTTTTAATTAAGTCTATCTTTGCTTTTACTTGGTCTGAGATCAGGATTGCTACCCCTGCTTTTTTTTTGTTCATCTGAAGCATAATAGATTCTGCTCCAGCCTTTTACCTTCACCCTGTATGTATCTCTATGTTTTAGGTGTGTTTCTTGTATACAACATATTGTTGGATTCTGGTTTTTAATCCAGTCTGCTATCTGCTTCTGCTTTAAGGGAGAGTTCATTCCATTCACATTCACAGTTAAAATAACTATTTCTGTATTTCCTACCATCTTATTTACCCTAGCTTATGCTTTTCTCTTTCTTATCCCCTTTCCCTCCTTCCTACTATTTTGCTTTTGATAACCACTTCCCTCAAACAATCCTTCCCCTTTAGAGCCCCACCCACCCTTTTTTTTCCCCTTTCCCTCCTGTTTCCTTATAAGTACTTCTATTATTCCCTTAGAGCCAAATCTGATGAGATGGAGATTAACCCAATTCTCATTCCCCTCCCTTTTTTCCCTTCAATTATTATAGGTTTTCTTTGCCTCTACATGTGATGTAATTTCCCTTATTTTACCTCCTTTTCCTCTTCTTCCAGTGTTATCCCTTTTCTACCTCTAATTTCTTTTTCAGTTTATCATATCATAATAATCATAAAATCACAATAATCATATCATAATAATCATAAAATCACAGTAATCATATATCATAATGTAATAATAGATTCATAAAATCAACCCTCATTCTATAAGTATCTATAACATAAATATAGTTCTCAAGAGTTTTTTTTTTTCTTGTTACCTTTTTATGTTTCTCTTGTGTTCTGTGTTTGTAGATCAAATTTTTTGTTCAGTTCTGGTCTTTTCAGTAGAAATAGGTGAAATTCTCCTATATTATTGAATGACCATCTTCTTCCCTGGAAGATAATGCTCATTCTAGCTGGGTAACTTATTCTTGGCTGTAATCCAAGTTCCTTTGCCCTTCTGAATATCTGATTCCAGGCCCTTCGATCCTTCAAAGTAGAAGCTGCTAGGTCCTGTGTGATCCTAATTGTGGCTCCCCGATATTTAAATGTTTCTTTCTGGCTTCTCTTAATATCTTTTCCTTGGTATGATAGTTCTGGAATTTAGCCACGATATTTCTGGGGGACTTAATTTTTGGGTTTCTTTCAGGAGGTGATCGGTGGATTGTTTCAAGGAGTATTTTGCCTTCTACAGGTAGCCTTTCTAAAGCTCAGAAAGGAGAAGCCAGATAATTTCTCCCTTTCCATTAAGGTTGCAGATAATTACTAAGACACCAAAGTTTGAATTAATATAAACATAACCTATTCCAATTACTTAAGAGTTGATCAATTAATACTATAAATTTAATAGGGGGAAATTTCAAAAGAGATTACATGTTGTATTTCTAAAACATTTTGTAAACCCTACGGGACTATGGACTGTATAGCCAATAGTTAGATATTAGCCATCTGGTAAGTGTGGTCATTCTGATATTTCTCAAAATTTCTTCTCTTCATTTAGTAAGTACATATTGAGCTCCTATTATATATGCTGTAAACTGTGCTAAGCCATAGATTCAAAGACAAAAATGAAACAAAAAAAACTCTAGAAATTTGCATTCTATTGGAGGGGTCTCTTGCTCCTTCTGTTTGCCTTTGGGGGCACTTCCTTAAGAAAGGCTAGCATTTGGGAAACCAATAAAAGCCAGGAGTTGTTAGGTATGGAGGAAATCAATTAGAGTAAGAATATAAACCTATTTCTGATACCTGTGTAACTGCAGGCAAGCTCTCTAGATTCCAACTTCCTCATGTATAAAAATGTGTGAGTTGTACTCAAGGGTGTACTAAGAACTAACTTGAATTCACTTTTGCAAGCATATGGTTAAATTTTTAATGTGAGAATTTATACCTCTGAAATTGGCAAATGCTACAAATCAGGGCTTGATTTATTAGTGTGATTGTTTAGCCTTAAAGTGATGGAGATTTTTCATCTTCTTTTTTTGTTGTTGTTTTCTTTCACAAAAAGAGACTAAAATGGAAATATATTTTATATGATTATATATGTATAACTCATATCAGATTGCTTACTGTTTCATCATAGGAGGAAGTAAGGGAGGGAGAGAATATGGAGCTCAGAATTTTTTTAAATGAATAATAAAATTGGTTTTTACATGTAATTGGGGAAAAAATAAAATATTATATAGAAAAGAAAGTAATGGAAAAAATTTTAGTAATGCAGATTAGACTTTAAAAGTACTCATATTTTATCTTGAGAACTGATTGTTAATCTTTTATCA
>JAJPUD010002268.1:0-58469 GCA_023553655.1 Myrmecobius fasciatus
CAAAAAGAAATTCCATTCCAAATAGCAGATGATAGGATAAAATATTTGGGAATCTATCTGCCAAGGAAAAGTCAGAAACTATACGAACTAAATTACAAAACACTTTCCACACAAATAAAATCAGACCTAATCAATTGGAAAAATATTAAGTGCTCATGGGTAGGCAGAGCGAACATAATAAAAATGACAATACTACCCAAACTAATCTACTTATTTAGTGCCATACCAATCAAACGCCCAAGAAATTATTTTACAGATCTAGAAAAAATAGTAGCAAAGTTCATTTGGAAGAACAAAAGGTCAAGGATTTAAAGTGGATTAATGAAAAAAAAGGCAGATGAAGGTGGCCTTGCTGTACCAGATCTAAAACTATATTATAAAGCAGCGGTCATCAAAACCGTTTGGTACTGGATAAGAAATAGAGCAGTGGATCAGTGGCACAGGATAGGCTATCAGGACAACCTAGGCATTAACCTTAACAATCTAGTGTTCGATAAACCCAAAGACACAGCTTTTGGGATAAATACTCTCTATTTGGCAAAAACTGCTGGGAAAATTGGAAACTAGTGCGGAAGAAATTAGGGCTTGACCCATACCTAACACCACATACCAAGATAAGATCTAAATGGGTTCATGATCTAGATGTAAAGAGGGACTTTGTAAGCAAGTTAGAGGAACGTAATATAGTTTATCTCTCAGACCTCTGGAGATGGAATAAATTTATGTCCAAAGAAGACCTGGAACTCCTAATTGAACACCAGATAGATAATTTTGATTATATTAAGTTAAAAAGTTTCTGTACAAACAAAACAAATGCAGACAAGATTAGGAGGGAAGCATCAAATTGGGAAATCATCTTTACATTCAATGGTTCTGATAAAGGCCTCATTTCTAAAATATATAGAGAATTGTCTCATATATATAAGAATTCAAGCCACTCTTCAATAGATAAGTGATCAAGGGCTATGAACAGACAATTTTCAGATGATGAAATTAAAACCATCTCTAGTCATATGAAAAGTTGCTCCAAATCACTATTGATCAGAGAAATGCAAATTAAGACAACTCTGAGGTACCACTACACCCCTGTCAGATTGGCTAAAATGACAGGAAAAGATAATGATGAATGTTGGAGGGGATGTGGGAAAACTGGGACACTAATACATTGTTGGTGGAACTGTGAACGGATCCAACCATTCTGGAGAGCAATTTGGAGCTATGCTCAAAAAGTTGTCAAACTGTGCATACTCTTTGACCCAGCAGTGTTTCTACTGGGCCTATATCCCAAAGAGATCTTAGAAGAGGGAAAGGGACCCACCTGTGCAAGAATGTTTGTGGCAGCCCTTTTTGTAGTGGCTAGAAACTGGAAACTGAAGGGATGCCCATCAATTGGAGAGTGGCTGAATAAATTATGGTATATGAATGTTATGGAATATTATTGCTCTGTAAGAAACGACCAGCAGGACGATTTCAGAGAGGCCTGGAGGGACTTGCATGAGCTGATGCTGAGTGAAACGAGCAGAACCAGGAGATCATCATACACAGCAACAACAATATTACATGATGATCAATTCTGATGGACATGGCTCTCTGCAACAAAGAATTGTCTCAAACCAGTTCCAATTGTTCAATGAAGAAAACCATATACACCCAGAGAGAGGGATATGAAATATGGACCACAACGTAACATTTTCATGATCTCTATTGACATTTGCTTGCATTGTGTTGCCTTTCTCTGATTCTTTTTTTTCTTGTAGATAGGATTTTTCTTGCATAACTTCAAGCATTTCAACATTATTAACATGTAGTGGACTTCCTGCCATCTAGGGGAGGGGAGGGGACTGGGGGTAAAATTTGTAATGGAAAGCTTTGTAAAGATCAATGTTGGGAAACTACCCATATACATGTCATACAAATAAAAAGCTTTAAATTTAAAAAAAATGTCAAGGTATCTTCAAATATCCTAAATGTAATATGTGGGAAAATATTATTTATTGATATTGTTTGAACTGAGCCTTATGTGCCTAGCAATTGTCTAATTTGAAATCATTGGTTATGCTAACCTTAGAGATCTTCCAGGGAATCCAGAATGCTTATTTTGGGTCCATCCAAAATGCTTGTTTTCTGTTTTCCATTAGCTTATATTTTGGCTTCACCCAAATTTTGTTGAATGTTTATACGTTTCCTACTGATAATTTCTCAAATGACCTTATTTGGAAACTTCCTCTTCTAGAAACTGCCTACCTACCTACCTACATAATGGTCAACCAGTTGCTTGTCTTAAGCCCTTGTATGAAATTCACATATTGAAACCTAAAAAAGACTTGAGAGAGAGCCATACATTTTTCAGCTTTCTCTTCTGCCAAACCCACTTAATAAAATTCTTTCTAAGAATCTATTCAGGTTTAGGGTTTATTCCTGACCAAAACAACAAGTTTTAAACATAGATTGGCAAGGGTGGGTTTTATATCTTCTGAAGCCCATGATCCCAATCACAGAATCATAGATTTAGAACCAGAAGGGGTCTTGACATTTTCTCCAACATCCTCATTTTTACTAAAACGGAAACTAAAGCCCAAAGAGGGGAAGAGATTTCCACATAGAAAGTATAGTTCTTCCTAATTTTTAAACAACAAAGTATCTGATGTTATAATACATAATTCCACTCTTTTATGATGTATTGACTTTTTTCTTGCTCATACTATATTTGCTTGGATTTTGCCCTCTTGTATATTATCCCAATGATACAAACATTTTGGTAAAAAAAAATTGTTAAAATATTTTCCTCATTGCTATACTTAAATCGTGTATATGTACTAATACAAGGTGATACAGTGGAAGGATTGCTAGATCTGTCATTGTCCTCAAATGAACTGATGCCTTTCCCCTCTAATGAATTTTATTTTTTCTTCTAAGCCTCAATATAAACTGTCACAGACCCATCTCCAAAATTTCACTGTGATATGGAAATGATGCTTTATTCTCAGAGTGGACCAATAATGCCAGTGGTTTCTATTAAGAAAATATTTTGAGTACAGGCCCACCAACAGACTAATGTAGCTAAACTCAGGTTCATCTCAAGAAGGTTTGCAACAAAGTGATGATATGCAAACTAAGATGTGAATGAACTACGCTTTTTAGTCAATAAACATTTATTAAGCTTATACTATAGACATGGAACTCTTCTAAACTTTGGATCATCAACAAAATCACAGATCTTTTGGACTGAAATATTTTACTCATTACCAAAGAGACAATCTTCTGGACAGCCCTAGGAACTAAAGCAATTTGTGTTCAGGACAAGCAGATGCACTGCTTCCTACAATCACCCTGATCACATCATCTATCAAACAAATCCCAGACCTTTCCAAGGGAGAGCATTGTTAAGGATAAGAGCATCATTATATCTATACATTCCAGGGACTCTCTGATCATTTGGGCAATAATGGCAGCAATCATCACAGGCACCTGACAATTCAGAACATTATTTTACATAAGGGTATGCCTTTATAGTACATTCTGGTAATATTTTAGTACATGACAACTGGATAACTGCAGTTATATTGTTTTACCACTCTCAGAACAATTACACTATTTTGCTGCTCAATGGAGCTCATACAGTGCATATTTAGTACTCTATAGCTCAAAACCAAAGACCAAGGTTTGCACAGACAAGGATCAGTCCTGGGTGTAGCTTACAAATTACTCTTCTTTTCAACTAGGATTTATATCAAGGGGTTCACCTAGGAATATCAGAATATGATTTATCCTTAGAATGCTACAAAAGGGTTATAAAGGCCCTAGTTCCTTTGTAAGCATTCAGACCAACAATTTATCAGATAGAGAATAGAAAAAAAACCACCCTTAAAATAAGAACTTAAGCTTCAACTCATAAGCAATCAAATTAACACATTTCCCTTCTCTAAAAAGCCTCTACCTTACCCAGGGACCTACATAGTCCTCCAGAATTATGGCCACCGTGTGATTTGGGCCACACACTCATGCAAATAGAAGTCCCTCTGGGTTAAAAAGTCAAACAACCCAATTTTTCTCAGTGAGGTCAATAGAGACATATACTTCTCCTCATTTATAGCAGTCCCTGGACTTCAGGGCCTACTGGAAGGGGAAAAATTGTAGGGTGTCAGGTTCCCTCATTCCTGCAGAGGCCAAATCATTCAAAGTACCAATGCAGAACAAAATCCTGCTCCCAGTCATCAAAGTACTGCAGTAGATAGAACATTGGACCTAGAGTTAGGGACACCTGAGTTCAAAACTGGCCTCAGAAACTTATTAGTTGTGTGACCCTGGGTAAATTCACTTAACCATGTTTGTCTCAGTTTCCTCATTTGTAAAATGAAATGGAAAAGGAAATGGCAATACACTTCAGTATCTTTGCCAAGAAAACCCCAAATGGAGTCATGAAAAGTTATATATGACTAAAATTGATACAACAAAATCATGACTCTGACCTTGATTCAGATTCTTACTTGGCTCAGAAACTCCACTGATTATGAAGTCTTCTGAAGATCTATTAGCTCTTTCATCCTTCTTCACCCTCCCCCAACTTTATAGCTCTACTATTTTTGGCTTGTGTGCAAGGTCATAGCTTAGCCCAAGAATTCCATATCATTGTTCTACCACCTCCAGCTGCTTAGCCACATAGGTTTTTCTCTCTAGAGGCCACATGGTTCTATGAAAGAATCTTACAGATTCATAGATTTTCCCTCTAGAGAAATTAATGTTCTACCTCTCAAGTCTCTAAACTTTGGTTTTTTCCCATATTTCCACCTCTAGTTTACTCTCCCTTTCAAATTTCAAGTCCAAGAATGTGGTTTGATTATATGACTAGCCATGTCTTAAACAATTTCAAATGTTCTGTTAATGGGGATGCTTCTAACTTGTTCATGTTTATTGCTAAAACAAAATCATCATTGGGATATTAAGGAGGATCCAACCTGACTTTTTAGTCCACTCTCCCCCCCCCGGAACTGGAGTAAAGTGACTTGCCCAAGGTCACACAGCTAGTAAGTATTAAGTGTTTGAGGCCAGATTTGAGCTCAAGTTCTCCTGACCTCAGAGCCAGTGCTCTATCCACTGTACCATCTAGCTGTCCTGTTGACCCGTACTTGTACCTTTTACTTAAGAACTTTTTGTATACTTCAGAAAGCATATATTTTATAAAGTCAACTCAGCAAACATTCATTATGCCCCTCAAATATAAAAACCCATCTTCTTTTAATCAAAACCAATTCATAATAACAAAAAATTGATGGATAAAAAGATATAAAATTTCTTCACAGTGTTTTAGAAGAAGTTCCAAACTTAAAATAAGAAGGCATGAATGTGAGGCCCCACTCTGAAACATCATCATCATCATCATCATAGCTAGCATTTAGAGAGAGCTTTAAATTTTGCAAAGCACTTTACAAAATACTATCTTATTTTGTCCTCATAACAACCCTGGGAGATAGTACATCCTCATAACAACTCTAAAAGGTAGGTATACCCTCACAATAGCTCTAGAAGATAAATGCTATTAATATTCCCACTTTATAAATGAAGAAACTGATGCAGACAGAAATAAAGTGCTACCTATGTAACCTTATTCATATTTTTCAGCTCCCATTTCTTCATCTATAAAAGTATTCATTAGATTTACTTCACAAGATGTAGAATAGAGTAATATATCAGAAAGACCTATGTCTGAATCCCAACTATGGGATATGCTAGTTATGTTACCATGAGCAAATCAAGATCTGTCAGTAGCCTCAAGCAACTCTCTAATATCATAAATTACACATGAATTACCACTCTACATTGGTGGAAAGAGTTCCCTAGTGATGAAATCACAGCTCCATGCCAAAAACAAAGAAAATAAAAAACCTTACCTCAAAAAGTTTTTTTCAAAGTTCAAATAATTCACATAAAATGCTTTAAAACATTTGAAGTGCTCCATAAATGTCAATTATGATTATTATCTCTATAATCTTGGATAAATCATTTCACCTCTTTGGGTCTCAGTTTCCTCATCTAAACATAAAGGTGAGGGTTGATTGAGTCAATCAATAAAATCACTCTGTTATCTTTGTCAGATGAGAACACATTTTAATTTAATCAGAGTAGTGATGAGGGGAGATGTCTCCTGATAATTTAAGGCATTTCAACTAAATGTGACAGGAAGTCTATTTGGAATGGTTAAGAAATTTAGTGATGCTCTGTAGGACTTAATATAAAACCAATGAGCTAGTTTGGAATTAGGAAATCAAGTATATAGATGCTTAATTAAGGAAATTTCAGCTAAACCATTGTGAAGACATCATTTGGGAAAGGAGAAGAGCCTGAAATCTAGTCCCAACTTTGGCCTTCACTTTAATCTCCTCTACCTTTTACTAAAAAGGACTCTGGGACCTTTAAAGGGTATGGAGGATTTTGGATGTGTCATTGGTATCCTAGAAGAATTTCTGGAACAGCTGACAGCATACCACTAAAGTTTTAGATACCTCTAAAGTCACAGCTGTAGGACAGATAGAATTCAAAGAAGAAAACAAGATCCAAGGTTCTACAGGGATCTTAGAAATTAGACCTAACTAGAGAGAAAATCTTAAGGACTCCAGCAAAGGGATTTATAAGAACTCTGAGTGAGCCCACTTACCCCTGAACTCCATATATACTCATGGGAAACTGTATCACAGTCTTTTGAGGATGATGTTTTATGCCAATTATTCCACTGTAATAAACACCCATTTCTAAAAGCTAATTAAGTGGCTATCTAATTGTAATGAGGAACCAACAATGAGGTCTAATGAACTACAACAATAGAACACCACTCCCTTGGCCCTCAGGTGTAATTTTAGATCCTGAGAGAGACATAATAACAGTCTCCTTTTTGGAATCTGAACTATCGCTGACAGAGGTGATTTGATAGAGTAAGTCCAGAAGCAATATACATTATATATAAAATGAAGGGATTAGACTGGATAATCTTTGAGGTCCCTTCCAATTCTAGATTTTATGATCCAGCATATATTAATATTAGTGCTCGAACTTTGCTTTTTCAGAGAGCAAGATTTATTAAATAAAACATAAAGTCTGATGAGAAAGGAGATACCTTTAAAAATGCAGCAGTAGGCATAAGGATCAGAGGAAGAACAAAGAGTCAGGCAGGAATATGTGATCATTACTAAAATCCCCAGTCCCAGACAAGAGATAGCATTTGTATTATGGGTTTGGAAAGAATCAAATTATTTTAGAAACTTGTCCAAAAATGTACTTAATGACACAAAGAAGAAAAAAAAAGGCTTGGGCTATTTTGCCTGTCTTGTCAAACCTCAACAGACACTACAAAGAGAAAGCAAGCCTCACATTTTTATGAAAGATTACAGAAGCCACAGTTCAATATGACCTAAAGAATAGATCTCCAAAGAACAAAGTGAGACTGGACAGTTCATCTTATGAATTAACCATTCAATCAGCTTATTTCAACTAAATTCTTACTAATTTAGCAACTTAAGCTAAAATCACCATCCTCAGAATTCGGAAAAGGACTTCTAGCTTTTCACTGAGAATTACTCCTAAGAATAATATGTTGCCAGACAACTTAAAGACCATTTTTATTCATTGTATCATTTGCAAAACTTCAAAGAAGAGTGAAAGAACAATAAATGATCAGTAACTATGAATCAAGGAATGAATTAAGAATTTGAGATGACAAGAGTCAATATCTCAAAAAGACAAACCAAATATCTGAATAATGAAGAAAGAAAAAAAAGACAAAAAGAAGAAAGAGATGTCACATTTGTCCACTGCTCATCATTTACTTTTCAGAATACCACAGACTATCACTGGATTTATAACTCAACTCCCAAGAGTCATTGAAATTTTTGGATACCTTCCAACCTTCCTTGGAAGGTGGAGAAACCACTGCTTTAGTGCAGCCTTGACACAGGGGGAGAAAGGTAGCTTTACAGGAAATGAAACCCAGCAGAAGTAGTGACAGCAACTAAGAGGCAGGTGATGACAATCAGTGAGATTCATGATAAAGATTGAAGAAGATACTGAGTGTGGCCTTCAGAGGAAATGAAATATAAATTTCTTTATAGGCTATAAAAGCAATTATTCTCCACATGAAAAAAATTTCCCCATCTATACTGTTTTCCTTCTTACAATCCTGACCTAAACCCTGAACCCTTTCTCTCACCCTAACTTTCCTTCTAGGTTAATTTAATTAAAATTTTGATTTAGTGAAAAGTCACATAACAACATATAGGACTTGATGTACAGATCAAGTAAATCACCAACAAGCAAATTTCCATCTGCAAATAACTCTTTGGATGTACCTTAACCAGATAAGTACTGCCATTAGCTAATTCTATTATCTCATACATTTTGTACTTTGAGGAAGTCACTTTAAAGATGAACATGTTTCTTATCTGATATATTCATGACCCTTAAAAATTGTAGCAATTTTAAAACAGAGTGCTCACATTTTTAACTTTAAGACATGTATATATTGATATGTGTGTGCTTGTGTATATACATCTATACACATACATATATATATGCACAAATGACATATATGTGCATAAATGTTGTTAAAGAGTACTGGTTAAAATATAACAAATCAGCAACATTTCAGCCAAAAGGCTTCTTGTTGCCTACAAAAAGACTCCATCACACATATCATGCTCCTTCTAATCAGAGGGACACCACTTAGCAAATAACTTTTTGCCTGGATCTCTTACCACACCGCAGTCTTTTGGAATACCCATTTCTTTTCAAAATTCAGTTCAAGTAGTACTTTGTAGGTAAAGTTTTTTCCAGGTCTTCCCCTTTCCCTAGCCATAACTGCCTTCCACTTCAAAGTTATTTTATATTTACATGTATAAATATTAAATATAAATATTTACACAGAGATAAAAACACATAAACATGATCTTCCTCATGAGAATGTATGTTTCTGTGTATCCCCAATGCTTAGCAAATGCCTAACATATGATTAATATTTAATAAATGCTTGTTGAATGATGAAGTAACTTATCCTAGACCCTAGATACAATTCTACTATAGTGCCTGGAAATGTTTCTTTTTTTTTTTTTTTCCAGATTGAGACCCAATTTTCCTAACTTTGAAAAATTTCATGTCAGTTTCTTTAGAAGTTGTGGGGATGTGTGAGGTAGGATGATGAAAGTTGGTCTTCTGAAAAACATGCTCAATTACTTCCAACATTCTTGATATGACATGTTTTGAGATCATTCATCACAATTCATTCCACAGTTCTTTAGCTCTCGAGTTCTTTTCTCTTTTCCCTTTATATACTCTTATTGACTCTCATGGGATAATTTATTTTTTCTTTGCAGAAGATTATCAGAATCTTTATTTGCAATCTTAGTCTCTCTTCACAACAACAACTTTTTAGCACAGCAAACTGGATTTCTCATAAACATCTCAAATTCAACATGTCCCAAATCCACAAAGCATCAGCATTTTTATAGCCACTGAAGTTCAAAATCTCAATATCATCTTTGACTCATCACTATCCCTAACTCCAAATAATTAATCTGCTGCCATAGCTTGTTTGTATCTTCACAACATCTCTCCTATGTCTCCTTTTCTCTGCTCTTGTGGGCCACCATCCTTGTTTAAGCCATCTTTACTTCTTAGCTGCTAATTTGTCTCTGTCTCAAATTCCTCCCCACTCTGATTCATCCTCCACTTAGCTGCAAAAGTGATTTTCCTAAAGCATACTTTTGAACATGTAACTTCCTCTTTCTATTCAATAGCCTTTAGTGACATCCTATTAAATCCAGGATTTAATATAAAATCCATTGTTTGGCATTTAAAACTACTTATAATTGGTCTCTTCCTCCATTGCCAATCTTCTTACAACTTATTTCCCTTCTGGTACTCTTTGACCTGGCTCTGTTGTCTCATTTGCTGTCCCTGAGACTTATTGACACTCCAATTCCTTTTTCCCTGCCTTTGCACTGACTCTCCCCTGGGTTTGACCAATCTCCCTCATTAACAGTCTCTTTTAAGTTTCCCTGGCTTTTTTCAAGACTCAATTCAATTCTATATTTGACTGAAGGCCTTTCTTTGTCCTCCCAGCTGTTAGTACCTTCCACTCTTGAGATTATCTTTCATCTACTCTGTATATAGCTTGTACATATTTAGTTATTTACATTTTTATTCCCCCAATGTGATGTGAATTACATTAGGACAGGAATTATTTTTACTTTATTTTCTAAGAGCAGCACTTAGGCCAGTGCCTCACACTCAGTAAGTGCTTAATAAATGTTTTTTGATTCAATGATTGATCCTATGATGCATCATTATCAAAGGTTGTTCTGCCCTCATATACTTACCATAACATCTTATTTTGAAAATGGATATCTACATTGAAAGAAGAATCCAATTGAAAAACATAGTCAAATTGTTCTAACATGGGGAAAAATTATATTCATATAGACCTTTAAATTAAATACATAATAGTTCTGTATTCCTAATTCACTCCTCTAAAAAATGTCAATACTAGAAATACTTAAAATGAGATGACCTTCATGAGAAAAATAAATCATTCATCTTATATTGTCAAAATGAAGCATAAGATTAATAATCCTATAGCAGATATATTTTACTTTCCAAATTTTCTCCATTTCCTGTGTAAAGAAGTAAGAATTGTAAAAAAAAAAAAAAAAAAAAAAAAAGACTGTGATATCATTATCAGTACCTCACAGAAAATATTTCTATATCTTGTATGTATGTAATTAGCACAAAAACTGACCACAGTGCCATAAACACATTAGTTCTAAATTGAGAAACAATGTTCTCTTTAAGGATGATAACAAATAAAAATGTAATACATCATTCCTAAAATGTGAAGAAAAGATTAGGTTGTCTATATTGTCTTATTAAATGAAATATTTCTCTTTTTTAAGTTTCAAATAAGATAGGTACTTAAGGAGCAACCTCCAAAGTGTATTAGTCCCAAACTCCTGAACACAGCTTCAAGGTGGTCAAGGGTGGTCAAAGATAAGGACTGCAAAGGCTGAATGACATTCTAAATATAGTCAGAATATACATAGCATGCAAATAAATTCTACTACTTAAGTAGTAGTCTTATCTTATTTGGGATCACTTCCCAAATCCTAATAACCTGAAAAAATTCTAAGATGAATAATACTGACAATTTAATGCAGCCACCCCTTCTCACTTAAAAAATAATGCAAAGTTGAAAATGCAAAAGGCCAGAGAGTTTTCACAAAGGCACTGCATGTTCTGCTGCTGTGTGGCTATATCCTTCTGTGCCTACATCCCACTGTTCCTTATATTTATATTTTCATTTTTTTTATTCTAATGACATTAAATACAGAAGTATGAGAGCATCAACAACGTATCGATGTGTCTTAGCTATAAGAGCATTCATCATGTTTGTAATAACTTTTCCATTCTGGAGAACTATATCTGTTTTGGAAAAATGGTCTTCCCAAGATTCATACACAAACTTATGGTCAACTCATCTGTTTTCAACCTGATACACTGAAATACAGTTGTCAAAATAAAACATTGCAAATTACTTTTAACCAACAAATTATATAAAGGACTTCTGACTTTAAGATGATTTAAGTGAAGTACTTAACAGTAGGTGACTTAACAGGGAGAAAAGGAATGAAATAAAGGTTTTTATTCAGGAGGTTTTGTTTTTCTGATATAAAGAGAGGACTAAATGCAGATAGACATAATTCATTTCCAATGAAAAAACAATTAATGGCCCATAAGTAATTTCACAGAAACATAGTCAATTACCAGAATAAATAAATATCGTTTCTATTCCTTAATTTGAAATAGAGTCAAATATACATGTAATAGATTAGTCAGTTTTACTTGTACTATTTTGATTTAAATGCTTTATAACTTCCAAGGTTTCCAACTGGACTTTTCTACTTTACTTATTACTTGCATTATAGTATTCTAATTCATTCATCTACATTCAATACTTCCTAAACAAGAAAATAGAATTACTGAAAATTAACAGTTATTGCCACTAACTGTTCTTTATGTCAAACTGTAATGCGTAAGCATATTTTGCATTGTTTTCTTTCTCTATTTACCTTCAATACTACCTGTATTTCATATTAAAGGTCACCATTCTTCTTTAAATTTCTAATAATCAATTTTACTTGTTATTTGGCTATTACTCAGTAAAATTGGGGTCTGCAAATACTTGCTCATCACACTAGTTACTGGTGGTCATTCTCAAATGTACAAATAAGATTAAACAACCTTTTCCATGAAATTCTCTTCAACTACTATAATTTGTATTCTGTCTTAACTGCTTCCTTCTTATCTACAGGTAGAAAAAAATATAGACTGCCTATCTACAAGATGCCAAAACAGTTAATTGAGTCAGTCAAAATTCTGTTAAATTACTGAAAAGTTAAATCACATGAGCCCTCCCAAGTGTTTTATATTGAGTAAATGTAATTGTCAAAAAATTAAAATTTTCATTTTCTCAGTAATTTTTGTGATATCTTATTAACCAAGATCATAATCATATTTCTTCAATCTTTAGAAATAGATAGTAGATAGTGCCTCTAAGCAAATGATAATCACTAAATTCTTCCTTAAATCTACTTGAATAACTCCTTCTCCCAGACCCCAAAAGAGAGAGTTCGTTTGGGCATAACAACTTGACACACAAAAAAGTTTTAAATTGAGATTCATTCATCATTCATATGCATTAATAAATAAATATACTATATTGGTATGCTATATTTTATTAACTCTTCTCCTACCCTGCTTGTTCATCTCAACCTTATTGGACTATATGACCTTCAAAGCAATACATTTTACTCACACTTTAAATCCAGACTAGCAAGATAATTCATTTTTAAAAATAATACTTTTCCTATGCAATACATTAATGATTTTAAGTCCTGGATGGCTTTGTTTGCATTTATCATAAGTGACATTAAGAAGGTTTTTTTTGTTGTTGTTTTTTTAAGAAGTTTTTTTAATTATTTCACCTCCCTGCCAAAGAACAATCAGAAAAAAAATAGATTATTCGCTATGAAAACAGAATTTTCTCTCAAAAGAATAATCAGCTCAAAAGAAAACAGAACCATAGAACCATAGAGCTAGAACTAGAAGAGACTTTAGAGGTCATCTAGTCCTACCACCTAATTTTATAGATGAGGAAACTGAGATCCAAATAAATTAAGCAATTTGCCCCAGTTTTACAAGGGATGTAAATTGAAGATCATCTGACTTCAGAAACACTTTTTTTTTTGACTGATTCATACTATCTCCTCCTGGTTAGAGACCCTCTATTTTCTTGCCAATCGGTAAAAAAAAAAGAAAAAAAAGAGAGAGAGATTTGAAAGATCCAAAACACAACTTTTAAAAGAGACAAAAAATAAACCAAAGCTTTCATATAAAGGAAAAGTAGTTTCTCATTAACTGATTTATTCTAGTAATTGTAACAATACTTGATATTTATGGTATATCATATCATATGATATGGTATGCAAAAATGACCATATTTCTTTTAATATCGCTCTCACCCCATGAGGCAGGTATTATATACCTACTTTGCATAATAAGAAGCCTTAGATTATGAAGTAGTATTCAAAAAGAGAAAAAAAGCAACAGGAAATTTAAGATTATTGCTCCTTTCTACACTCTGTGAGGCTTTTGGTACTTCTTTATCTTGATATTATCTAATTGGTGGTTTTTAAAGCTGGTACTAATACATAGCCTCAACCTAGATCTGCATTATACAATAAATGGCTCACTACTTTAGGGTGTAATGATGTTGACATTTCTGCCATTTCAGTTCCCATGAAATAAGTTTAAATTGCAGATATTTACCTCAGCAAGGCCCTATGATTCTTTTTCAAATCAATTCAGTAGGGAACTTGTCTGCAATATTTGCAACTGTCAAGGAATAGTTACAATAATGTTTATGTTTGCTTTTGGCTATATCTCAGAGCCTGTAATTTCATTGATCAGGAAACTTTATTTATTAATGCATATCTCCAACTTGTAGTCTCAAAGAACTTCCTAAGGAACTGAGAAGTTAAATGATTTATCTAGGATCATCCAAATATATGTGTAAAATGTCTAATGGAACCTGACTTGAAAAACCAGGGGAAAGATTACATAACTTTCTTCAGTAATTTCATCTAACAACTCTCAAATTAGAAATGTCTTCAATATGTCAAATTTAAATGTCTTTTGAAAAATTCAAATCCATTTCTTTTATTTAGTTCTCAGTCTATTCCAAATTGTAGACTATTCCAAAATGTAGAAAAACAGTTAATGTATCCTTCTCATTTCCAGACTAAGTAATACCAGCTCCTTATAAACTTTCTTCCCAGATACTTTTCTCCCAATCCAACATTTTCTATAGAGAAGAAAACTTTATATAAAACTGATGTCAGGAGATGAGAAAATATATCATATTTTATATAACTAGGACTCTATTACTCTAGACATGCACTTAACTAATGGGAGCATTTAACCATGCTCCCAGGCAACTATTTAATAATATAAACTGAAGACCAGTTGTCAATTTGCATCAATAAAAAGACTTTCTTCTTCCATAGTTCCATAAATACATCAATTCAAAAGTGTACACCAAAAAGTAAAAACTATTATTTACTCATCTGAGTACATATTTTATTTCCCCTTTGGAATGTAAGCTCCTTGAAGGCAGGGATTAGCTCACTTTTGTTTCTCTTTTTTTAATAATTTTTTAAAAATAATTTATTTTATTGATTTATTTTGTCAAATCATCTATCTATTAGGTAGAATTCCTGCCATCACTGAAATCATATCATTTACAAATCTATTGTAAGACCATATTCTATAGTATATATGATATATATACTCAAGGAAATTACTTGAACCAAAAATTAATTTGAACAAATTTCAGATATCATAGGCTTGGAACTTGTAAAAATATCTTGGGAATTTTTTAATATTGCAAAGAGTTAAATCTTATCTCATGAGAACAATGTTCAACCTTGTACTTTACAAGTTCTTAAGGGTATGGAATTACTGTACCCTTCAAAAGAACTGCATAGACACAGACTTTTTACTGAATCAATCAACTGTGAAAAGTAGATGTGAATAATTCCCTAGTCACCTCTATTGAATCAAAGATATAAAATAGTTGTGAAAAGTTCTTAATTACTTTGGAAGACATCAAATGTTTTGAGTGTTTGAACAAAATAAGAAGATGATATGCAGGATGTGCATTGGGGTTGGCTGAAAAGATTCTGTCATACTCAGTAGGTCCTTGGATAAAGCAGCAAGACAATTTAAAATCTAGAATTCCAGAAGCAGGCCAACCTATGTTCAAATCTGACCTCAGACACTTAATAGCTGTATAACCCTCAACAAAAGTCATCTAACTTCTTTGCCTCAGTTTCCTCATCTGTAAAATGAGCTGGAGAAGAAAATGGCAAAGTAATCCAGTATCTTTGCCAGGAAAACCTTAAATGGGATCACAAAGAATCAGACACAATTGAAAAATAATGAAAAGTTAAGCCCCTAAAAGAAGAAATACCTTTTAAAAATAGGAATATTTTGAGAGAAGAAAGAGAATTTCTGTCAATTCCTTCCTTTCTTTGACCAAAGGATGAGCATATGAATTTTGAAATGTCGGAAGATTTAGACTTTCTGAGGTATCAGCATTAGCTGAGGAAGCATCTACTTGGGTAATCAAAATCAAACTAGGCACACTTAGGAAAGGCATCTTCAGGACTACAAAGAGGGCAACAGAAAGCTACATACATGTAAAGGAAATTTCATGAGCACTGAATGAAGAAAAAGACTTCATAATCAGGATCTGTGATTTTAACCTTTGTCTGAATGTAAGCTCTCTAGCCTTGAGTTCATGTTCTGAACTCTGTATGTATTTGTAAGAGTATGTCTGAGATTTTGAAGGAGAATATTTTGTCATATCATTACTATGCTACTTTAGTAAATTAATTAAAAGTTCATTAACTCTACCTGGCTAATTAATATCAACTGATAATCAATAGGGTGTATATCATTGGGGGTTAATAAGTGACAGTGTTAGAAAAAATAGCCCACAACTCTTAGAACCCCAAAAGGTACAGAAGTCAGCCACCTTCTCAGGAAACAACTTGCCAGTATGAATGGGAATAGGATGATGATCCCAGCGCCTGGACTACAATTGCACTATGTTTGGACACAGATCCAAAACCAGTACTAAAAAGAAGTCTCCCAATGGAAGCACCAATTCGTTTCAGGCAGCTCTTAGGAAGTCTTCTGATATGTTAAATGACCCAGTTCAAATATTCTAATACCTGATGGGATCACAGACTTGGATAATTGTTTTTAAGTTAGAAAACTTCAGTTTGAAAAGAATTGTATTAATTTTTAATGAAACTATTGTATCACAGGATACCAAAGTTGGAGAAAACTCCTATTATCTTGTCTGACCACAATGGAGTTCTACTGTATTCCCAAAAACTAGTCATTCAGCCATGAAGGAGTAATGCACTACATCCCAAGAAATACTCTCCACTTTGAGGATATTCTGTTAGGAAGTCTTTCAAAAAACTCTATCAAAATCTGCCATTTTTGTTCATTCCTCTTAATTTGTTCTCTGAGGCAAAGCAAAACAAACCTAATCCTTCTTTTACATGACAGCCCTTTGGTTATACATGTATTTCACTTCTTAATTAAAACTGAAGAAGGTTCAAAGAAGAACAATGAACAGTGCACCTTCTCCTCTGGGACCATCTGGGCCCCGTGCCCAAATATTAAAGTGAAGCTGCACACCCCTCCCTCACTCAAATCCATTTTACTTGCAATTCATGGCATCACCCCATAGGAGTATTTTGGGATCAAATAAGGTAAAATATAAAGCACTGTGTAATTATAAAATATTGTCACTAAATGTGCTGTTACAAGGTATTAAAAAAAAAGAAATTAGACACTACGCAAGAAAAAAGTTAATGTTGACATTAGGAAAAACTTATTGACAACAAATGTGATTAATATATCTTTGTCTTTCTATCCCATCCACCCAATTGCATCTCTTTCAACCCTTTTTCTGCAAAAGTTATTGAAAAATTTGTACCACCTCTAGCTTACTATCCACTCTCTACTCAATGCTTTGAAATCTAGTTCCATCTCTATCATTCTAGTAAAAATATTCTCTCAAAAATTACCAATGACCTCCAAATCACTAAAATCCAGTGCCTTTTTAGCTCTCTTGTTCTTTGACCTTTCTACATGGCACTGTGGACCATATCCTTTTGCTTTCTATGATATCACATTCTCTTGTTCTTCTCTTACCTCTCTAACCACTCTTTATCTTCTTCAATGGTTCTCTATACATTTCTTTATGCACTTAATATGGTCTGTTCCTGTGGTCTGTTATTAGACATCTTCGGGTTTGGTTTTGTTTTTCTTCAACACTCTCTCCTTAGCAATCTTAATTACTCCTTCAACTTTAATTATTAAATATATGTGGAAGACTCCTAAATTTATATGTCTAGTCTATATCTCTTTTGCACTCCAGATCCATAAATTCACCAAGTTGTCCCACCATTACTTCAAACTCATATCTATAACTAAGCTTCTCATTTTCCATTCTAAATCTCCTATTCCTTCTGATTTTACTACATCTATCAATTAGACTCATATCTTAACTTCTCATCTTCCAATCCAAGTATTCCTTCTGAATTTAATACATCAATCAATGGTTTTTCTATTCATCACTCATATCCTAGAATTTTTGCAAATATCTTTGAAAATATCACCTCATATTTAATTGATTATTAATTCTATTTAAGAAAATCATTCACATCTATCCTGTTCCCACTGGTGCCATTCCAGGATAGGTTCTCCATTACTACTTACCTCCTAACTAACTTCTTCCCCCTCCATGCATTCATATTTCATCCTACTGCCAGATGTAATCTTTCTCATGAATAAATCTGGCCCTATCATTCCTATGCTTAAAGTCCTTTTAACATCTGATACTTTTAGAGACTTACTTTATAGACTCTCCTATATGTGTTCAATGCTCCAGCAAAATTTAATTTACTATCCTTCAAGGTGCCATATTCTTTTTCATTTCCATACCTGTTTTAATTCTTCCCTGTGTTTACAATGTTCTTTCTCCTTTTCTTGGTCTGTTGGATTCTTTCCTATCCTAGAAAGCCCTGCTCAAATATTGCTACTTCTAAGAAGCTTCTTTATTGCCACTGTAACTAAAGGCCTTTCCTCTAAGACATAATCTGCTTACACTTCTTTAATGAACTCATGTTAATTATCTGTGAATATTTTTTTTATTTCTTTACTAGACCTTAAGCTTTATGAAGGCAGGAATAAATTATTTTATAAACCCTTTTGTCTCCTATGTAGTGATTCTAAACTGCTTTATTTCTTTACTTCTTTTATGAAGGCAGGAATAAATTATTTTATAAACTCTTTTGTCTTCTATATAGTGATTCTAAACTGCTTTGCTACATCCTTCCCTGTGTACTGTTTCTCCCAATACTATATGAGTTCTTTGAAAAAATGCGCACTTGGTTTCTATTCCCAGCTCTTAGCACAGCGCTTTGCCCATACAAAACAATAATAAATGTTTCATTCCATCATTCATAGAGGTGCTTTTATAATGTTTACATGGCATTGTGAAATTTATAAAGCACTTTAGGGTTAAAAAGGAGTTTTCTTCACAACTCTGTGGTACAACCATTATTTGCACTCCCCTACAAAAACATATTGTGCTTTCCCATTCCATTCTAATGTCATGATCCCTGGAATGGTAAGTACCTACTAATATACTTGTTTTGTTTCCTGCACCTTTGCACATCTAATTTAAGTATGTCACTTTCCATGGCCTTGTTATAGTATTATTGAGTTGTTAGTTGGTTCAAAGATATTTGCAGGAATTCTAACATATTAGAATGATAAATAGTCGAGCCACTGATAGATGTAGTAAAGTCAGAAGGAGTAGGAAACTCAGGATGGAAGATGAGAAGATATAAGAATGATGAATAGTAGAGCCACTGATAGATACAGTAAAGTCAGAAGGAGTAGGAGACTCAGAATGGAAGTTGAGAAACTTAGTTATGAACATAATGAGTTTGAAGTAATGGTGGGACATCTTGATGGATTTACGGATCTGGAGTACAAAAGAAAGATACAAAAGAAAGACATATAAAATAGTTGTTAGTTGGGAGAACAAATTCCAATCCAAGTTTTAGAAAGATTTTGATTAAGTCATTTGGCAAAAGAGACTCAGAAAAAAGATGTAAGTCTTCCTCCCTTCTTGGTCTATGTAAGGTTTACATTTTATAGAGTTCAGACAAGAGCATGAAGATATTTATCTGATTGGCCTTGCATAGGGAGTAGGTAATCTCCAGCAAAGGTCATTTTGAGATGTATATTAGCAAACAGATCAATCTAATTTGGGGAACCCAAAACACAGGCTTTGGGTAGACTCAAAACAAGACCTGAGTGGACCCAAAACAAGCAGTGGGTTCATTTAAGCATTCCTTACCATCATTTGGCTTCCCACTTCACCTCCAGTGTCTCTGAGGTCAGCCTGACCTCTGTGGTGAGTAAATTTTTGGATTAGATTATTTTTAGCCACATAAAATTAAATTCAAAAGACATTAATAAATTAAAAACAATATTTTCTACATATTACAAATATTATTATCCCTATTTTACAGTTGAAGAAACTGAGGCTTTTAGAAATTAAATGATTGGCCCCAGGGTCTCATAATCAGAAGTATCAGAACCACAGTTCACTGTCACATTTTCCCAAAATAAATTTACTATTTTTAACCATATCATATTTCCTATTGATTTAATACATTACCAGTTTTGATTATAATAAAAATAACTAACAATAATAAGGTGCTTTTTGTGTTCCAGGAACTGTAAGTAATTTAATTATCATCTCATTTGATCCTCACAACAAATTTGAAAGGTAGATGCTGTTACTATCCCTATTTTACAGATAAGGAAACTTAAGCAAAGATTAAGTGACCTGCCCAGAGCGATTGTAAGATATATATCCTTAAGGAACTTTAAAAATGAGTTTTTGAGAATTATCTCTCTTGGTCATTTTAATTATTTACATGTGTAAAGACAGAAGACAGTGAAAAGTTGTTCCCATTTATGCAATATTCAACCTCTGAACACTCATTAAAGAGCCATAGTTATGAATAATAACAATAAAATATTAGTAATAGTGAATACTCTACCAACTATTACACCGATAGCAAAAATATAGGCACCACAAAAAACCTAGAAATTGTGAGATGAGAAAGTTCTAATTTTAGTGAAAATTTTTGTGTAGGTTTCCACAGACTTCTGCATTCTTTCTGAACTTCACCTATTCATAAGCCTACTGATGAAATGGGGTCACAATATTTTCCAAAAAAATCAGCATATCTCAGTCCACTCAAGTTTTCTGTATAGAATTAGGTAAACACTTTGTTAAATAGATACCAAATGATGAAAACAGATCTCAAAAAATGATATCTGGAAATGGCTGCAACACCTCTAAATAGGAAGTAATCTATCCTGGCCTGGAAGCCTACTGTTATACTCATTATGGCCTGATGAGGTGAATAACAAGTTTTGTTATCTACATATTATTGATAGGAAAGCAAGGCTTAAATCCAACAATGTCCTTATCACAATAAAAATGAAGGCTCTTACCCTATAGTTAAGAATCCGATTAATACATTTCTTTCTCAAAGATTCAAAATAAAGGATGTTAAAGACAGAACGATCTGATGGCCATATTAAAGAGAACAGTGTTAAAAAAACAAGGATGTAATTCTTTGATGCAGGAGTGTCAGTACTGAGTCTGCATCTGAAAGAGATCATAAAAAAGGGGAAAGGACCCATGCATGCAAAAATGTTTATAGCAGCTGTTTTTATGGTGGCAAGAAACTTGAAATTAAGTAGATGCCCATCAATTGAGGAATGGCTGAATAAGCTGTGCTATATGAATGTAATGAAATACTATTGCTCTATAAGAAATGATGAGTAGGCAGATTTCAGAAAAATCTGGAAAGAAATGAATTGAAGATGAGTGAAGTGAAGTGAGCAGAACCAGAAGAACACTGTACACAGTAACAGTAGAACTTTGTGATGATCAATTATGACAGACTTAGCTCTTCTCAGCAATGCAGTAATCTAAGACACTTCCAAAAGTCTTGTGATGCAAAATGTCATGCACATCCAGAGAAAGAATTATGAGTACTGAATACAGATCAAAGCATGTGATTTTCACTTTCTTCTTTTTTGTGTGTGATTTTTCCCTTTAATTCTGCTTTTTTTCTTTCGCAATATGACTAGTGTGGAAATATGTTTAAAATTATTGCACATGTATAGCCTCTATCAGATTGCTTACTATTTTAGGAAAGTGGGACATGAGGGAGGGAGGAAGAAAAAATTTGAAACTCAAAATCTTAGGAAAATGAATGTTTAAAACTATCTTTACATATAATTGGAAAAAATAAAATGCTATTATGTGGAAAGGGAAAAAAAAACATTTAACCTATTTAAAAAGAGAGAGAGAGATGCCAGAGAGCCTGCAAATTCATAATTTATCAATACCTGATCTGAACTCCATTCATTCCAAACATCTCTTGCACTTAAAAGTCACTCACATAATAATGTTTTACTGCTTATCTTTATCCATGCCAAGTTACATCTAAGTCAGATAAAATTATACCTGAGAAATGTAAGTAAATGGAAACACCCCAGCTTCTATGGGGAAAAATTAAAAATTGCAACAACTTAATTCATAGTTTAAGACATATTAAGTATTTAAATTGTTGACTTGAACATGTCTTTCCACAAAGATTACAAACTTCTCTCCCTATATGACTAAGAAAGTTTATGTTAAAGTCTTAAGATGAAAAGTTTCATAAGATAAAGAACAAGTTCAAAATGACATGTTAACGATTCTATTTACTTGGGGATGGCATTAACTGATCCCTCAACAATGTTCAGAAACTTATGTTCAGGAAGCTTTTTAGTACTTGAGGTACTTTCTTTGAGTTGAAGTTATTTTCTAAAATATTGTTCATAGGGTATTAAAAAGTTTACAAAATAGGATGTTAACCCCCAAGTTGCATCTCAAACTTAATTATTATTTCTAAGAATTCTACTTAGCATGGAAATGCTATATACCAGTAAGAGAGATTATTATTATTGTAGGTCTGAATAAATAGATCCTATTATTAAAAACCATCATAATAATATTTTTCTATTTGAGTAAACTGAGTGTTAGAGCAATTAAAAATCACCTATCATATGCTAATTAATGGTGTGTAGAATGGGATATAGCTTAGTAGAAGCTAGGGGGTGTAATAGAGTTCTGGACCTGAAGTCCAGATAAATCAAAGGAAGATAAATCAAATTCCTTCTGAGATCCTTTCTTTTTTGAAGGGCTAGTCACTTAACATTTCTCAGTTTCAACTTTCTCATCTGTAAAATAGTATTCTTCCTCCCCCCCATCACCCACCCTTGGGTCATTGTGAGGATAAATGAGACAATATTTGTAAAGTAATTTAAAGATTTTTAAATCACTATAGAAATACTAGTTATTAGTAGTATCATGGTAAAATTTGTATAGTCTATAGTGGGAATGATGATTTAACCATGTTTTTTCCAAATCCATTTAATAACTACCTTGTGACATTCTATCATATCTGAAATGACCCACAAAGAGGAAAACTGAACTCTTTCTTCTCTGAACTTCTAGATGCATTTTGAATATTTGCCCTTATATATTCTGGATTAAAATAAAAGAAAAACAAAGATGCTTTCATATTAATACCATTGGATGAACTATGAGGATCAAAGAGAATAATGGTGTTGTAATTTGTCAAAGAAAAAAACTATTAAAGAAAGGTTTAATTTTAAAATTGATACCTCTTTTTGCCAAATGCACTAAAATAACCTTTAATTTCCTTATTACATAAACCGGCTGTTAGGTTTCCTAAGTGAAATAACATAGTACTAGATACATGTCTAATAACCCTATGGTGATTTTTTTCAAAGGAGAAATATGGAGGTAATAATTATAGGTACAGAGAAGGCCAACAACTTATTCTGATCAACTTAAGCAAAAACAGACTTTTTTTAAAAAACTACATTTAATGCTTTCTAATTTAGAGCAATTTAGTAATTAGAAACATGGAATACATTAACTAATCCAAAATTTAAATCTTTTGGAAACTTTTTATGTAAAAGTCTTTGGTGTTGCAGCCTTAATAGTTCTCCCAGTGAACTTTGCTGTTTTGACTATGCAATCAAAAACAAAAAAATTAACAATATACAATTCCAAAGCCCATCTATAAGTCAACAAGAAAAGTAATTATAATCATTATTTTCATGCTATTATTTCTCTTTATCATGCTTGAAAGCATGCATAACATGCAAGAATTCATATTGTTAAAATATACTTCTTAAAACTATGTATTTATTCTGATGGACAATGTGGAAAATGAATAAGGCAAATTCAAACTTTTAAAGCCTATACTTTTCTTCTATCTTAAAAAAAAAATTTGCCTAGAACAAAAAGGTAATACCCTAAATTCACCTTTAAACAAAAAAAAAATTCACATTGTATTAGCCTCCTATTCATGAAAATATTAATGATTTCATTAATAATTTTAAATAACCAGTTTTAAATCTAAATAATATAGGTACCAAATAAAATACTGAGTACTATGCTTCATTTATGTTTAAATTTTGTTTTGCTTCAATGCTTTAGATGAGTTGGATAAAACAAAATCCTGCTCCCACATATAAGAGCATGCTTGTGCTTTACAACAAACATCCTTATTCATATCTGTTTCTGCAACATAGTAAAGAAAAAAAAAAGCACCAGCAAGGGTTAAACAAGAGGTTTCCTGTTGGTGCTCTGTGAAAAGCAAGATTCTATATTCCATCGAGGAAAAGAAATCATCTCGGCCCTCCATATCCAGCATTATTCAGCACTATTTGGCCCACATTTCAGGAACCCTTCGATGCTTTATGCCCACCTGACAGTCTGTCCTCTATATTATGCAAGTGATGTCTCCCCAAGGCAAATTATCACCCAACCATCCTGGTCTTTTCAGCACAGCTGTATCCACTGACATGCTCTGTAAAGTGAGCCATTGCAATATAACTGTATTCCCCTTCTCTATCACTTCTCCCAGAGTGGGGAAAAAATCATATTTCTCGCATCACTGCTAAAGCACAGCAATAGGCAGCTGATTGGCTGGCTGGGTTGGAAGGAAACATCAATCAGAGGCCTGGGCCAGCAATGGCTCGCTCACTGCAGACCTGAAACTAGGTCTCAGCCGGCTCTTACTGCAGGAGTGGAAAAAAAAAAAAAAAAAAAAAGGCACTACTTTCTCAGAGCAGGAAGAAGAGGAGGCCATGAGCATTTCCTGTTGTGCAGTTGAAACAAGCAAAGACGTCATTACATTCACACTCCCTCGGGGTGTCAGCAGACTGAGGGCCAAAGTTCAGTCATTTCCAAAGTGATGAAAAAAGTCTTATTCCTTTAAAAAACTGCTTTCCTCAGAAAACATTCTCACCACTTAAATTTCATGGCAGCTTGTCTCCAGACCAAACTGCACAAGCCTTCTATGCGACAAATATCTACATTTGCATGGGATATGAACAATTTTTCAGACTATAGGAAACCTTATCTTGTCAACACTCTAAAATTATAAAAATTCATTATTACTATCTTTTTTTAAATTTTTGCATCTCAGGAAGAAGGAAATTGAATACATTTCCAAGTCACTTTTCCTTAGTTTAATTTTTAATATCTCTTTTTCATTCTCCATCCTGAATCCATTCAAAAGCAACCCAAATTCAAACCTGCAGTTACTTTAGTTCCTGTTTATCTCTCTGAATTTTCTCCTCTTTAGAAAAGTCTTGAAGAAACTTTTCAGAACTTGGACATTTCAAAGATAAATGATAATGCAATGTTGCATAAATAAGTGAGTTGAGGGAACACAGGAAGCCCTCCTCAGCATCTATGTTTTATTAATAAAAGCATGTGGGTCATCTATCTTACTTTTATCATCAGTTCTTTAATTAAAGATTTTTTTCATGTTTTCACCAGTTTTTTTTTTTTCCTAGGGACTTACATCATTCCTTTTTTAGAGTTTAAAGTTTGGAAAAATCACCATGATGTATAGTAGGTTTATGTGTGTGCCTAGTCACACTTCTCAGCTCTCTAAAACTGAGCAGCTAAGACAACAGAAGCTTTATGGAATCATTCAAGAAAGTGTTACCTTTTGATCACAATTTCAAATACTATTTAACATTGACCAAAACATTTTTTCAAGATTTGCAAATTAATGAAGGATACATTTGGGTAATTTTTTTTAAAGTCATTTCTAAAATCCATTAAAATTTCAATTAACTGATGGTTAAATAACCGACATTTATATATACTCCTTTAAATACATTATATAATTCAAGCTTCATAATAACCCTATGAAGTTGATAGTATGGGTATTATTTCATATTCATTTTGCAGATCTAGAAAATGAATCTTAGCGATGTGTAAAGGTAGTAAATGGCACTTCTAAGAGTTGAAATCAACTCTTTCTGATTGTGAGACAATCTCTTTATTCATTATTCCACACTAAATTTCTACACAGAATGAAGTCATAAAGTTAGATTGGTTAAAAAAAAATTGGTCTCAAAGAATTGTATTGGCATTGTGTAGTGGGACAAAGGAAAAAAATCTTGAAGTCAGAAGAATGTGGGTCAAAAATACATACTAGATCTATGATCAAATTAATCTCAGGCAACTGTAATATTATAAATTATAAATCTATTGTCAATATGCACTGGTAGAATGAGTTTCCTCATGCTCATCATGCTCATGCTGATGCTACTGGGTACCATAGTGCATAGAGTGCCAGGCCTGAAGTCAAGAAGCCTTATCTTCCTGAGTTCAAATCTGGCCTCAGACCCTTAGAAACTGTGATCTTGGAGAAGTGCCTTCAGCCTCTTTGCTTCAGTTTCCTCATCTGTAAAATGAACTGAAGAAGAAAATGGTAAACCACTCCAGTGTCTTTGCCAAGAAAACATCAAATGGATAGTGAATAAGTAGACACAACTGAGTAATAATAATAATAATATGCATGTCATGCTTTGATATTTTCAGTCTGAGCTAATTAACTGAAAATATGCCTATAACATTTGATTCCATCTATTTTTCTTCAAAAGGCACATAATTAAAATATTTATAAGTATATCATCATGAAGGCTCTCATGTCACTGAATTTTAAAGGAATAACATGAAATCCACCTTGTTATGAAGTTGTTATGTAACTAATCATCAAGTGTATCTCTAGTATCCTTCAGCAAGATATATTTTTTAGAATTACTAAAATTAATTGAATAATATGCTATTTATAAATTAAAATTTACTCTAATATAAACAAATAGACTCAGAATAATTCTTGAGTTCAGTTCCTATCCATAACTGTGGACAATATTTAAAGGAAATATTTTCTATCACAGTGATCTAAGACTTCTGAATACCTACAGTAATTATACAAATTGTCATTCTCTGATTTTTTGCACAGCATACATTTAGCATTTAAAATTTTTTAAAATGTTAGAGCTAGAAGGGATCTTAGAAATAACTTAGTCCAACTCAATTATTTTAATGATGAAGAAAACTGCATAAATAGAATGTCTTTTTTGTTTTTTTTGGCTTTTTGCTGAGGCAATTGGGGTTAAGTGACTTGCCCAGGGTCACACAGCTAGGTAATATTAAGCGTCTGAGGCCAGATTTGAATTCAGGTCCTCCTGACTTTAGGGCTGGTGCTCTATCCACTGCACCACCTAGTTGCCCCCAATAAATAGAATAAGTCTTAATAAGTCTTACCCATGATGACACAGCTGTGTGATCAGATTGATGTCAACTAATAATCATGAAAGAAAGCACACCAGTATGGTCTCAGAGCCTATATAACTCTGTTAGAAAACCACTCCCTAATCCCTTCAGGTTAACTCTAGAACCCTAAAGAGAGTGTGGGGGGAAGCATTTCTGAAGAGCCCATCTGCCAGGGCTAGTAAGAACAAGAGGTTGGGAAAATGACTATAGGGATGTGCTAAACTAGCATAGTCATATAGACTCAGACACTGCTTTCTTTTAATTCTACAGAAGAAGCATAATATAGCAGAAAGAGCACTGACTCTCAAATCAGAGGTTTTGAGTTCAAACCTTTGAGTTCAAATTCTGGCCCTGGATAAATCATTTAACTTCTCTGGATGTCAGTTTCCTCATTTATAAAAAGTAATTGTCTGAAAAACCTCTAAGGTTCTCCTAGCTAAAAATAAATAAATAAATAACATTCTATAAATTTTAAATTATCCCCATATCCCACTTAAACTAAAGCTTCCTACAACGTGCCTCCAGCATGCACTAAACATACTGAATAACCAAGGAAAGTTTTGATAACTATATATATATATATGTATGCATATATATGTGTGATATTTCCATCTTATAAAAAATAGAGTTGAGACATTTCTATGATTTGTACAAAGATTTTGGTAAAATTAGAATTGTAGAATTATCTAGTCCAATTCCTTCATTTTACTTTAACTGAAATAAAAAAACTTTTAATTAACTTTCCAAAGTACCCTAAATTTTGTCAAATGATTATTAAAGTAATATAACTTTCGAAATAATATCAAATTAGTTTGAAGATAAAGAACATTATGACTCAGTGGATAGAGCACTGCCTTTTTTTAAGTCAGAAAGATCAGAATTCAAATGTGACCTGGATCTCTGAACCCCTCCCCCAAGATATCTTGGAGTTTACTGGCTAGATTTCTTAAAGAGGATGCCTTAAACCAAAATCATTCTTATTCTTATTGATTGGTTACCAGTAGGTCCCAGACCAAGCCCCATGTGGTCCTTGTTTGAGTATTGATTGATTCAGAATGAATGTAAATAGCAATCATTTTTGCTTTGTCCAGAAACCCTGAGGGTTTCAGATTTATTTATTTATTTAGATTTTTTTTTTTTTTTTTTTGAATTAGATGAAAGAGGAGATTCTTAGCTCAAGTGCTAAGCTCAAGGCCTGGGCCTTATTGAATGGATGTGGCCTTAGTCTGAGACTTGTTGAAGACTTTAGCTTAAAAAGGTTAAGGTCTCCCATTTCATCCAGGGCCATCTTCAATCATCCTGATCTACATCTGACTACTGGACTCAGGGCTCTGAAGGGGAAAGTGAGGCAGATGATCTTGCACAGCTCTCCCTCATTTAAATCCAATTCACTTGCATGTCATGGCATCACCTCCCTGATGTCAAGGTCTTCTTTTAGAATGAAGGACAAACAATTTACTAGCTCTGTGACCCCAGGCAAGTCACAACCTAAAACTGGAGAAGAAAATAGCAAATTACTGCAGTATCTTTGCCAAGAATACCAAATCATGAAGAGTCAGACACTGAACTAAATGACTAAACAAGAAATGTTTTTGATATGGTCAAACTTGCTCTTTCAAATCTTTTTTTTTTTTTTTTTATGAGAAAGAGAGTAACTGATCCATGAATAAATGAATGATTAAAACTATTAGCTCCTAGAGGTCAGGGATTATTTTCATTTTGTCTCAGTATTGCCTTTGTGTAATACAATATTCTTTCCACATAGTAGGTACTAAATAAATGCTTGCTAAATAGATGCTTTCTAGGCATCAGGCCTAGGAAAAATTGTGAAGTAGATTATTTTTGGCTTATGTAGCCTCAGCATTGCTTTTAAATATCTCTTACAAATCCCCACTCCCCCATGACAACCATGTTATCACCCCCATTTAACATCAATAGGCTCACCACTGCAAAGATTTAGTCCAGTTCTTAGCCTCCTTCTCAAATTAATTTATCTGTATCAAATTTACTTTGGAAAATACTCTTTTTTTCTACTAATTTGATAAACTTGTCTTGTGTCAATGTGCTAAGAAATTTTTGTGTTATCTCACTCAGATGATATATCTGCATTTTCAACATGAACTTTCCAAAGATAATACATTATCACAAAACAAAATCAGGAAGACAGTCCCTATTTCATATATAGTAAAATCAGATCCTATTGAAAATACATACCTACACATATATACATATACAATATATCTACAATAGATACATATGTATATGTGGGTATATTTTGTGTATATATATATGCATGCATGCATGTATATATGTAAGTGTGTAATGTATAGCAGGGACAGTGAGGTGGATATCATGAATAGAGATCTAGGACTGGAGTCAGGAAGATCTTAGTTCAAATTAGGTCTCAGAGATTTACTAGCTGTGTGATCCTGAACAAGTCACTTACCCTCAATTTGCCTGTTTCTTATCTATAAAATGGGGACATAATAGACAAGGAAATAGCAAACCCCATGGATAGAAGTCAATACACATAGTGTTGCATAAAACTGAACAATTCAACAACAAATCTCCCTGACGCCAGTCCCAACACTATACACTGTGCCCCCTAACTGTGCACTCCCCAACTTCCCCTTTCCTCTAGAGTCTAGGATATAATATAAATTTATTAGTCTGGCATTCAAGGTCCTTCACAGTCTGGTACCAGTTTACATTTTCAGCCTTTATTTAACTTTAATCCTCTCTCATATACAATATCTCACTAATATTGGACTTGCTACAGATTGTCCAAATACATTAAACACTATTCTTATCTCCCATTTTTAGAATCATTATCTTCCTTCAAGGCTCAGCTCAGGTGCTTCCTCTGTGTAGTCTTCTTAGATTTCCCGAGTTGCTAGCTTGTCCGGTCCCTCCTCAAATTACATTGTATTTACTTATCTGCATTACCAGATTCTAATGCTTTGTGTTATCTTTCTAATAATTAAAGAGGTCAGATGATCAAAAGATTTCAACTTGGGAGGGACTCCAAGAGATCATCTGGTTCAACCCCCTAATTTTAAAGAGGAGGAAACAGGCCCAGAAAAGATAAGTGATTTTTCCAAAGTCCAAAGATAGCAGTTATCATAGCAGAGGCATGGCATGCTGCTTTAAAAACACAAATCAGTAAAAATTTCAATAGAAAAAAAAAAGTATTGTACCCTAGCCCCTCATTGAAAAACATATCACCAAACACCTCAAAAATCTGAGCAGATGTGTCCAAATAGACATAACTGGATAGATACAGTATCGTAAGCAGATGAAATGCAAATTGTAAACAGTAGCCAGTTCCCTGAATCAACATAATCTTATATTTTCTATTGATACCATAAGAATAATATATTTACATGAGAGTGTAAATGTTAACCATATACAAAAAAAAAAAGATGGATAGTAATGCATTTTAGCATAACAAACTATATTATAAGATTTTTTGTGTTTATATACTTGTGTGTGTAAAATGTTAAAAACTATCATTGGATATGAAATCATATCACTCTTTATTCTACAAATGCCAGTGTCTCCCAATTACCTCTAGGATCAAATCTCTATTTGAATCAAAAGCTCTTTACAACCTGACCTCAACCTACCTTTCTTGCTTCACTATACATTATTCCCCTTTCACATGCTATAGTCCATCTAAGGTACCTTTCTGACTTCCTCACACACTATATTCTGTCTCCTGCCAATATTCTTTTAGCATTAGCTATCCACAATAACTGAAAAAGGCTCTATTATCATTTCTCCCTCTTAGAAAACCAAGTTTCCTTCAGGAGTCAGTTTAGGCAGGACTTTCTGCTTCAAGGTACTAATCTCTGTAGTTACTAGTGACTCTCTCTGAGGTAAACTGCTAAATGTTTAATAACCTTAACCCTTAAAAAATGCACACAAGAAACACTTTTTAAGTTAAATCTGTATTTATTAACATTTTCTCCATCACTTTCTTAAATCTAGACAATCAACAAAATAATAAAACTCTAATTTGTAGAATTTGCTGATTTCCAAAGTGTAAATGGTCATACTAAAAATTTAACAATTGGATCTTAATCAGTACAAGCTTGTTCCAGCACACCTGAAAATTCTCTCCTAAAATTTCTAAATCTATTACATATTGATCCTATCACAGACATTCAATAAATGCATGTTGAATAATTGACTGATACAAACATAGGAGGAAATAAAAAACAGCATCACTATTGTTTAACAAATTGTAAGATTTATTAACAATAGAAATAGGGCAGCTAGGTGGCCAGATTTGGAACCAGGAAGAAGTGAGTTTAAATCTGGCCTCAAACAGTGACTAATTGTGTGACCTTGGGTAACTTCTGTTTGCCTAGGAAGAAGTTAGTGGCTCAATGGCTAGAGTGCCAGGGCTAGAATCAGGAGAACCTGTGTTCAAATCTGGCCTCACACACTTAATATCTGTGTGACCCTAGGCAAGTCAGAAATTGTTTGCTTCATTTCACTGATCTATAAAATGAGTTGAAGAAGAAAATGGCAAACTCCTCCAGTATCTTGACCAAGAAAACCTCAAATGGGACCATGGTGAATTGGACAAGACTAAAGTGACTGAAGAAAAACAAACAATAAAAACAAGTTTTCTTGTATAATGCATATCATTTATTAATGAAATGTGTGTATGTACATATATTGAATAATAGATAATTATACTTGGTAAGGATTAACTCAAATTATGTCATACTATGCCATTGTCCTTACACAATTATTCTGTAATAACCATATCCTATACTAATGATACCAAACTCAAATAGAAACAGATCCCCATGAGCCTCATAATGATATAGAAAACCACAAATTAATATTATCTATATCTTATATTTTATTCATTTTGTTAAACAGTTCTCAGTTATAATTTCATTTGATTTAGACACATTTTAGAAACACTGAGAGTTCAACTATTGTGTTAAAATAATTTCTTATACTTCTCTACTATTATTGTCTAAAAGATAATATAAAGTCTTATAAACTAATATAGACCCTGAGTTCAAGAGAAATAAAGCTTTGTTGTGAATCAGCAAGTTTTGAATAAGTAATAAGTGAATAAAATGGAAATTTTGAATAACAATAAAATTCTGCCCTTCCTGGTTATTGACACTCATTGCTCTCAAAAGCCTCATCATCATGCCAGTTAAGTATGGGAAGAGTTTGTGAACTGGAAAAAAATGTCTCCCTGGGCAACAGATTTTTTATTTTATTTTATTTTGGAAATTCTCCCCATAGCTGCAGGAATAGTTTAAAAGATGAGGTAACTCCACAGACTGAGTAGTGTTGTGTTTGATTCTCCATGATTAGAAATACATTAAGTGAGTTCATGATGACAATCAAGTAGAACATATATTCACTCATTTAATGAAAAATAACAACATGGATTTGGATTTAAAGTTTCCCAAGATGTTATAAAAACAGGACTAATGTTTCCCATGCTGTTACTGGACAATATTATAATAATTCTTCAAGTACTTCAATGTTTAAACAATACATAGTTCCTTTATGGGTATTCCCCCTACCAATCTTAATAACAATTTTTCTACAACTTGATAAATGATCTTCAGGGGTTCTTGTAAACAAAAGATTCATGATAGTATCAGAGTTGGAAGGGACCTTAGAAACTGTCCAATCCAATTTCCTTATTTTATGGACAAGGAAATTGGGGTGAAGAGGAGTTAAGAGATTTGCCCAGGTCACATAGCTAGGAAATGTTTGAGATAAAATTTGATCCCAATCTTGGAATCTTCCTGACTAAAAGTTTACTACATCGATGCTGCCTTCTAAATCCAACAAAATGAAGAGTACCTTCAAACTTATTTAAAATAGTCCTACAGCTATAACTATATAGTTTTATTTTTGAATCTTTAGAACTTGTCAGAGCTGCAATGCCACTAGCAAAAACAAAACAAAACAAAAAACATGATCACCACTAAATCAAAATTAGATAGCAAAAGAAAACATCAGTAATACAACTATTTAAATAATGAATTTTAAAACTTACTAGCTAATTATCTAGTTTATACTACATCCTGTTTATTAAGTGTTTTATGAAAGAAATATTGAATTAACTACCAATTAACAAGCTTATAGTTCTTATTAAGTGCCTATGATATAGCAGGCATTGATAGATGCTGAAGATACAAATGAAAAAACAAAACTATGCCTGCCCTCAGGGAGCATATGGTCTCCTGATTCTACCTACATATTTCCTACATAATAATTTATATGATGGCCAAACTATCCCTAATATCTTCCTTAGATTTTCAGAGGCTTGATAAAGGAATAATGGAAATGTAGTTGTTCAGTTTCACAATATGACTGGGATAAAGAATGTAGACAAATAGCTTTTATGAGTAGGTCAAATTGGGCATCTCCTTTTTACCAATTGACCTTTCACCTTTCATTTGTCATATTTCTTAAGAGTTAGTATATACATGAAGTTGGTCCCAAGAAGAAGTGATATTATATTAACCAAATCATCCACTCTTTTTTCACAGTTTCATATCTTATTGAAGTGAAACATAAATTGATTATGTTACAACCTCATACTCCCTCTGCACACACACCTACATACTCACACAAACATGAGTACCCTTCTCCTAAGACAGAAACTGTAGCTGAAGATCACCTAAAGTAAATTAAAAATGATACAGAGAGCATTTCTCCAAAGCTAAAGGAGAAATTTCCAAGAAGTGATGACTGGTTTGACTAAAGGCTCACACCCACATTTCCCATTAAATAAGTATCTTTCTCCTCTTCATCAAAGGTTAACTGTTCTAAGAAATATATGTCCATTCAAATCCTCACTATGCTCATTATTAATAAATCATGACATATCTGTGCCATCCTCAATCTGTGCTGCTAGACTGTGCTCCCAGGAGAGTAGTGACTTTTATAAATATTGCAATTTCACATCTACATTAAGAGAGTATTTGAAATTACTGTTTTTTATGTATTTTTATTGTCATTATTTACACAAAATCATTTTTAAAAGCTTCCATATAGCCCAAGAAACTTACAAAAAGGCTATATTATGAATTATCAGAAAAAAAAATTAGGCAAATCTCAATTTATAATGAAATGGAGACCATTATCAGCTTTAGACTTCTTATAATGAATAACTTATGTCCACATGGTATCAGAGATAGAGCAGATGTGTACATATGCACATCAATAAAAAATTGTTCAGAACTCAATTTAACATCAGGCCAACCTGGTTTGGAAAAATTTTTGACCAATGTGAAAATATAATTTTATCTCCATGCATTCTTCACCTCCTGACAATGTTCACTTTTCTAAGTCAAAATATAGCAATAATAATAATAATATTCAATGTCAAACCCATATGTGTTAAATAGAAATTCAAATACACAGATATAATAATATTTTAAATACTTTATTACATTATTTTATTTTACATAGACATTTTCAAAATCCATATTTATTGTTTTATTTTCAGAGTTCATAAAAAAAAGGTGTAGAACAGACAAATCCAGGACCTGACAACCTCTGTATAAGTTTTACTTATTAATTTTAAGATTCTTACATCCAAACTTACAATATGGTGACATCCAGTCTTATAATATAGTGACATCCAATCCAAGACCTTTATCAATGAAGACACTGAAGTTTGAGAAGGTTACATAACTTGTGTATGGTTACCCAGGATTTAAACTGGAGCCCTCAACTTCCAAATCTATCACTCAACTGACCCAAATTCCACTGCCATTGCTCTTTCCATTGCAGTAAGCTCTTTCTCTAGTAAAAGAAAAAATATATATTCTATATAGTTCCAAGGAAGAGAGATAATTAATTTATCCAACAAAATCTCATTAGGTGCCTGCCACATATGAAGCATTATGCAAGGCCCAAAGGAGAATTCCAAATGAACAAGAGATAATCTGAGTTCACTGGAGTTTTTGGTTTAGTTGAGTTGACAAAATATTTATACAAATAAATATGATGCCAAGTAGTATGTGACAAGTGAATAAAAAAGCATGAAATCTGGTTCAGAGGAAAGAAAAGCCATTTCTCCGCCCCCCCCCCCCCCGCTTTATAAGGGGACTAAAGAAAGGTTCATAGAAAAGAGAGCATTTGAATTAGATGGTTGGATTTCAACAAGTGAAAGTTACAGGGAAACTCATTGGTAGCTGAATACTAAGGAGAAAAAAATTTAAAAACAAAACTTTAAAATTTTTTAAAGTAAAATTTAAAATTCAATCAAATTTTAATTTTTTTAAAAATTTAAAAATCATTTAAGAAGTGGAATGGATTATTTTATGAAGTAGGGAGTCACTATTTAGATAGAAGCATTATGATCATGTATAAATATCAGGGATGTAGTAAAGGGTATTTTTACATTGAGTGGAAAATTGCACCAGATGATTTCTCGGATATTTCCAACTTGAAGATACTGTGAAAGACCAGTTCAACTTTGGTATTTTATACACAAAAAGATGGTGTACAAGAGGATTGAAGTGATTTGTTTGTTGTTGTTGTTTTTTTAATTCGTCTTCTCCCCACCCCACCCTACCCCGAGGCAATTGGGGTTAAGTAACTTGCCCAGGGTCACACAGCTAGGAAGTGTTAAGTGTCTGAGACCAAATTGGAACTCAGGTCCTCTTGACTTCAGGGCTGGTGCTTTATCCACTTCACTACCTAGCTGCCCCAAGTGATTTGCTTTTTAAAAATAAAATAAAATCTAGAAATCTTATTAGAAAAATTGAAATAAAAATCTGAATTTCCTGATTTCCAATGCAATGCTGTTTCAACCTCACTCTGCTACTTCTGTGAGTGAGCCAGTAAGTTTAACAATCCCCTCTCCAAAAGTTCAGGATACATTTTTAAACTTAATCCTTTTTAAAGTATCATTTTCTCTATCATTTTAAATCTAGACAACCAACAAAACAACTAATTAAATCCTGATCTGTAGAATTTGTCTATTTCTATGGCATATATGAACATTTAACAATCAGCTTTTGAGCAGGTATGAGCTGGTTCTAACATATGTCTTGCTGCTCATTTTCAAAATTCTTAATTTTTTTACCTTTGCCTTTCTTGCTCTTTCACTCCCTCATATCCAATTGATTGTTATCTTGCCCATTTTACATTACAAACAATATATTGCTTACATCTGTTCCATTGTCTCTCTCCTCTGTTATCACCCTAGTTAGTGTAGGTCCTCTTTACCACTAGTGGGGATTATAAAAGTAGTTTCCTTCCTAGGCTTTCTTTCTTCACCTTCTACACACATAGTCCAATCTTCATAGAGATATAAACATGCAAAACTGATTATGTCACTCCTTCTTAAAGCCCTTCAATGACTTCCCTTTGTAAAGATCAAAGTCTTTACTGGCACCTTAGTCACACCACTCCCTTCCATACATGATAACTTCAGATACAATAGAGTATTTATCATTCCCAAATATGCCTTGTGTTGTTTTGTCACCATTATTTTCCTTGTTTTGTCCCCTATATCCAGAATGTCCCACTTTGCAATCCCCTAATCTGCATCTATTGAAATCCAATTCACCTTTCAAAGTCCAGTTCAAATGTCATCTCATAACTAAAGCTTCTTCAGTATTCCTAGTCAGTAATGCTCAATTCTTCTTCCTTCAAATGCCATAAAACACTGGATTTATGCATTATTAAAGTATCTATCATGTATCTTTTTGTATTTCAGGTATTGTTTATGTGTCACTGACTACAGATCTATGAGAAAAGTGACTTTAATTAAATTTTTAAATTTCTTCCAGTGTCTTGCACAGTGCTCTACATAAAACAGGTTAATTAATAAGTATTTTAAATTTATTGAAGCTAATTCCACATGACCTTCAACATCTGTCCCATCCTCCTTCCACATATCAGTATTGCTATGCAAGACTATACCTGTTTTATTGATTAACAAATCACTATATAAGTGAGCAAGTTAGTTTAACTAGACAACCTTAAATCCTCAGTTTTCTGATTTACAAAAGTAACACTCACTCTTCTAGGACCCTAAATGGTTCAATAGGCCAAAAAAATGAATATTGCTTTCGAAATGTTTAATTGACAAGGGCAGCATGGTGACAGAAAGAGGAATGGACTGAGCCTGAATAATTTGATTGGAATCCTGGCCTTACCATTTTCTATCTACATGATCATGGAAAAGAAAACAGTTCAAAATACTAAAATTAACTATCTTGAAGGGTTATTGTACACAGTCAAATTTAAATACAAGTTTAAATCTGTACAAGTTAAAAATCTGTAAATCCTAAAGCACCATGCAAATGTGAGTTGTTCTTTATCTAGTCACAGGACCTTCCAAATTAGAAAAAAGAAGAAAAAGGTATTCAAGAAAGATAAATTAAACAAAAAAATATATAATATCAAAAAGATATTTCCAAAATAACTTTGAACATTGCCAAAGTCCAAAGGTTTATAGATCAGGACTAAGAGGAGCCTTCAAGGTTATTTACCCCAAATCTTTTATTTTACAGGTGAATAAATTGAGACTGAGGGATGCTAAGTGACTTTCCTGAGGTCACACAGTAAGTAGTAGACCCTGAATTAGAACTCCCATCCCTTAACTCCAGATCTAGTTCCATTATACCAAAAGAACTCTTACACATCCTGCTTTTTTTAGTCAATGCTATTACAATCAAACATAATGAACCATGATTTTGTGGGCAGTTACCTTTGTTGCAGGAAGACCATTGGAGTGGAAGGGGAGATGAGAAACAACTATGGTTATAGAATAATGCATATAAAATAATATGCAATTAATATGTTGAATTGTTTTGCTTAGTTTTTTTTTTCTCTTAAATAAAACTGTTAAAAGGGAAACCTCATTAGGTAGAAGGTAGAAGAAAGACACATTTAGAAGTGAATTTAATATTTTTTAAAGAGCATCAATCAAAAGAAAACAATGGCTTCCAAAGGATATTCCAAATTGTAATGTTTCCATGTAATAACAGAGAAATTAATAATATTGCCCTGCTAGGTCATATCCTTTCTGTTGGATGGTTGAATGAATGAATGAATTCTATAAATCAACAAGTTAAACAACATATGTTAAATCAGATAGTTTGAAACTATCTTAACTATCTGATATTAGTAAATAGACCAAGTATTTATTTTTTTTTTAAATTGCTACACATTTGGCTATATAGCTTACAATTGCAAAGAAGTTTGACTCTGTGGTAGCATATTACTTACTGAAAGAAGCAGGTTTTACCAATATAGTGCCTAAACTGAGAAGATATATAACTTAGCAGATGATCTTTGACCAGAAAACTTCATTGACCTCTGGCCAACCAGACGAATATTTTTAAATTTAGCTAAACTGGTCCTTGGATGACAGGAATACAGTATTCCAGCAGGTCTGTATTCATAATCTAGGACTTGCCAGAACTTGTGTTATAGAATGTTAGCAGTGAAAATTCTGGGAAAATAATGGAGTAGGTTCAAAAATTTCAAGCTCTCCAAATTTCCCCCACAAATAGAGCAAATTTGAGTTTCAGTATAAACATAGAAAAGTGAAAAATCAAAAAGACTTGGGGCAAAACAAGGGTCCTCCAGATACAACCCAAAAAGATCTGAAGAAAAACAACCAGGCTGGGGAATAATCCCAGGGAAGTGCAAACACCTCTGGGCTAACTCCTCAGAAATATCCAGTGGAGAGCCTGGGGTTAGCTGGGTGTGGCTGGAACCTCAGAAAGGAACTACAGAAACTTGACCTGTGTGGAGTCAGGATCTGAGTCATGGTGGGCCTGGACTGATTAGGAACCCCAGGTCCATTTGTATTGCAGGGATGCAATCCTGGATGAGAAGGAATCAGCGCAGAGTGCAGAGGCAGAGGGCAGGAACTCTGCTATACTTGCTGGAGCGGGGAGCTCTTGTTTTGGGGTCCCAGGTGAGAGGGCAGAGCTCAAGAAAAGCTAGAGGCACCATTCAGGATTAGAGGTGCTTAGACTAATACCTCTTTTAAAAAATGAACCAGCAAAGAAGAAAGAATCCAACCATAGAAACTTACTATGGAAACAGGGAAGACTAGGGGCTTCATCTTCAGAAACAGACATTGAGATGAAAAAAAAAAAAAAAGCTTCTACACCCAAGAGTAACATGAAATGGCTCCCTACTCAGAGATAATTTATAGAACTCAAAAAAGAATTTAAAAATCAAATAAGAGACATTAAGAAAAAAACTAAAAAAAATTAAAAAATAAAAAACATCTAAGAAAAAAGAGTATGGGGGGGAAAAAAGCTAAACAACTAGAAAAGGAGATAGAGTCTCAAAGATGAAAATAACTCTTTGAAAATTAGAATCGGGCAAGGTGAAGCCTGTGAAGTTACATGAGAAATATATACCATATGTTTAATATCGACATCAACAATAGAGTAGATCAAACTGAAAGATTGGGGCAGAGTTAAAGTAAAAATAGAAATTATGTTATACAAATGAGATGCAGAGGAAGAATAGACACAGAGGCATTAGAAGAGGAAGACCTGAAAACCTACTCACATTGGGAATGGGTTAAATAGGCAACACTACATATAGCACCTTCCAAAATCTAAAAAGAAATAAGGGAAAGGAATGAGCAGATGGGGAAGCAAAGGGTAAAGGAAGAAGACAAGGGAGGGATCCTTTAATGGAAGGTTAAATAATAGTAAGGTAAGTTAAAAAGCAGAATTAAAGCAAAGAGAGTCAACAGGGATAGGAAAAATAGGTGTGTATATGTGTGTATACATATATATATTTACATATGTATACATAAATATATCTTTTCTTAACTATAGCTTGCTTGGGGGTGGAAGATGAAAGGGAGAAAAAAGAAAAAAGTAAATAAGATGCACAGCAGAGAACAAAAGAATAATTTACAAGGAAGTTTAAAAAATGGACATTTATGAATATAATTTCTTCTACTAATATATATACTTTCTTGAATTGGTAATTTGTTGTGGTATATTTTGAATCCTCCTTGATGTTCTGCTAGGCACGTGACAATGTTCTCTTTTTGTTGTTGTTGTTGTTTTGTATTTCTTTTGTTTTTTTTTTCTTATTTTTTAATGACGTGCATGGGAAAATGGGGAGGGGCGGAAAGAATGCTAGATGGCAGAACATATAAAGTGATACAACAGAAGTTAGAAATATCTAAGTTCAAACTTTGCCTTTGACATTTACTGTCTCTGTGATGATGGGTAGGATTAAGGCTCTATTTTATAAAATAGTGATGATAATGGCACCTGCCCCTAGGGTTACTGTGAAGAAGCTTTATATAATAATGTGAATTCCTAGCATAGCTTTAAGAACCCTTGAATAAAGTCTCAGAGAATAACTTCAGTGGCTAAGTAATATATTCCCAATTGCTAATTACACAGAAAATTGCAACCAACAAGCATTTATTAATCACCACTTATATGTAAGGCCCTATCCTGAAAATGTATCCCTGAATTTATAAATATAAAACAAAAAATGCTAGCAATCAATAACAACAACTTTGCTAACTTCAGCATGTTTTGTATTCATTCTTCATAATTGCTCCCTTCCCTTCTCATCAGTTAGGAAAATTGCAAAGGAAAAAAAAAGCCAGCAAGCTAATTTCATCAAGCTCTTTAATTTATTGGCTCTGACCATAAAAAGTTTTTCAGATCTAATATTAATATCTGTTGTGGTTATCTGCTGCCCTTATCTGATTAAGTATTATTAAACTTTACCAAAAATAGACCCCAAATCAACAATCAATGTAAATTCAAAAATTTTAATTAAGATTCCTTATTAAGCAATTTCACAGCATATCTATTATAAAGATAGAGGATTTTTTAAAAGAAAAAAATTAAGAATACAATGATAAAAACCTGGGATGAAATAAATCCATTTCCATATCCAAAAGTAGGCATGATTCTCTTAATATTTTGGTTATACATGGGCAATGTTGATGCTCGCAGACTTCATATTTATGAAATGTAGCTTCAAGATTTATATTTGCTAAACACTTTTTTCTGAAAACAATTAATATATGCTTTAATAAAGTATATTGATAGCAGTCAATTACTTTGAAAGAACACTGCTAAAGCTTTTCACAAGTGTATTGTTTTATATTGAACTTTTTAGGAAACCAAACCATTCTTAGTTCATGGTGTTACTTGACATATGGAAAATAAGAGGTTTTCAATTTTCATTAATAAATAATTGTACTATCCCCGAAGGGTATTATAAACAAAACTCCATTTTTTAGATGAAGAAATAAAAAATGCAAGATGGGCACAACCATTTTGAAAATATATGTTTTATTCCTAAAAAGAGAAATAAGAGTCAACCTTCCACTCTTTTTGCAGAGGTAGGGGACTCCTGGTGTGGAACATTGCATATAATGACATATAATGGTTGATGGGTTGGTTAATTTTGCTGAATTGCTTGTTGTTGTTTTAGTTTTTCTTTATATTTCTTGTTCTTTGTTATAAGGAATGGTTCTCTGGAAGAGTGAAAGGGAAGAGATATCTGGAGCATGGATGCCATGGAAGCCCATTCCATGTCTTTCACCAATACCACTTATTACGTGAGAGCAGTGGGCTCTAGATACAACACTGCTTTCTCCATTCAGGACTTCTTGCCAAAATACTGGATAGAGCCTTTTTCTACTTTCCTGTCTTGCCCCTTACTGCTCTTCTCCCTCTGTCTTTCTGTGTGTCTGCCTCTGTCTGTCTGTCTGTCTGTCTCTCAGTCAGACCTACACACACACACACATCAATTGGACAAGATCTTTAACGTCCCTTCTAGTTCTAAATCTTTTGGTCATTTAATAAGACTATAGCATAAAGACAATCATCCCCAAGCTTGCTACAAAGAAACCAGCTTATCAGGGTTGTGATGAGCCAAGCTTCCTTTCAATTCTCCTTCCCTGCCTGTTACAGTCCACCAAAGCCAAAGGGCAGGGCCCTCCTGCTTCAATTGTGGACTATGACTTTATGTATGAGGACAATCATTGAAGTTAGTCATTTCCTCTAGACTATCTTGTAGACTGAGTATGGTGATACTTGAGTAGAAAAACTTTGACCTGTATTTGACTGTGACAAGGAGGGCTAGAAACTACTTTTTCCCTCACCTCATTATCTTATCAAACACTGTGATATGTATTTACATATATGTGAATATTATATATATATATGTGTGTGTGTATTATATGTATATACAAACATGTATTTATGCCATTTAGACTACAAATTTCTAGAGAATTGGCCTATGATTTTCTGCTGATAGAGGGGAGGAAATGTATAATTCAGTAATTTTCATTAGTTGTTGTCTTAAAGGTTCATTTCACTATTTGGTTTGATAGGCATTCACTCTGAGACTAAATTTCCTACCACTGGAGAAAAATCAGGAGTAGCACAGTGAATGGATTGTCAAGTAAGATCTAATGCATAATGATAAAACACTAAAGCCTAGAAAGAAAATAAGCCATACTATAGGTAGTTTGTTTCCTAAGTGTTTATGGTTCTGTCAATACAGTAAAAGGTAAAAACCAGTTCGGCACTTCAAGTGACCAGTATAGACATTCAACTTTTATAATTTGAAGCCATATATATATATATATATATTAGACACATTTTCTAAATTGATCATCCACAATGATGGAATCAACCAAAAAATTAAACTGATTTTGAGGTGTAAAAATACATCTGAAATTGTGCATCTTTTCTATTGAAAAAAATTAATAGCTCTACTATGTGATACTATAGTTCAAAAAAAAATTTAAATCATTTCAAATGTCACAAATTCCTGTAATATTTTTAGTCAAATCTTGACATTTACACTATCTCTAAGATCTTATATCTGTCTCTTCTTCCTTCAAAATATAATTGCAATACCTTCTCAGATGTGAACCTCTCATCTTTCCATGTTTATTGAACACCTCTACTTGGTCTCCTCTGGTCATGAATTGAAACCAAAAAAATTACAAAATTCAAGAAAAAGTGTATTTTAGAAATATTTTTTGCTAAATAAATATAGAAATTATGTTTTCTTTTTTAATAAAATTACAAAGCTGACAATGAACTAATAAAAGTATCTAACTCTTCTGTATGATATCATAATTGCAGAATACAAATCACATGCTCCATAATTGCAAGATTAGATTCACATCAAAAGCATGAATTACAATATAAGTACTAAAAATGTTATACTTTTCAGATCAATTAAGGATATATAAACTAATTTCAATCTATTAGCTCCTACTTGCCTGCTAAAATTAATCTTTCCTAACTATACCTCTTTCAAAAGAAGTAAAAAAAAAAAATCTTGCAATTCACTTCAACCTTTTAATGAATAGTTACCTCTATTCAAATGAACTTCCCTATAACATTTCTCATGTAGAATTTGACATACCCATTATTTTAAAAGAAACTTTTTCCAAAAATTCATGAGAATTACCTTTGCATCTTGGAAGTTATAGTTGTTTATACTAAGACTTTAAACACCTGTTTAAAAACAACTGTGGAAAAATTGGAGTTGTGTCTACCTTTACCTGCTATCTGGCTCAAAAGCACAACATTTTTTTGTTGAGCTTTTTTTGAAATCAAAGTGAATCTTTGACAATATAAATAATGATAGCTTCACTAAATCTGCTATTTTTCCTTTTCAGAACAAAATAAAATTTGCCATCAGGTAAATCATTGCCAAATAAAACATTCTTCTTTTAAATATTTCTACACTAGACCAAATTATTTAATATAATTGTGATTTGTATAAAGTAGTGACAAAAAAGTTGTAATTTGCAATATTTTAATAACTATATTTCTATACCTTAACTTTTTCACAAATTGATGACAAGTAGTTAAATCTATTTCTATCCCAGAAATTGTATTTAGTTGCTTGTCAACCAATTTGAGCTATTTTCTGTGTATATTTCCTGGAATAGGAAAAGTTTCTTGGATATTAAAGGTTTGGGGATTTTTTTTTTTTTTTGCTGAGATATTTGGGGTTAAGTCACTTGCCCAGTGACTCACACAGCTAGGAAGTGTTAAGTGTCTGAGACCAAATTTGAACTCAGGTCCTCCTGACTTAAGGACTGGTGCTCTATCCACTGTGCCATCTAGCTGGCCCAGTATTAAAGCTTTTAATTGTTGTTCTTAAATAACATTTCACATTAAAAATCAATCATTAACACTGTATGCTGAATTTGACCTCACATTTTAACCAAGTTTACCACAGAATTTTGTCATTCTTTTTAAAATTTTATTTTTTAAAAACAATTAAGTTTGTTTACTCACATAAGTGGAAGAATTCCCATGTACCTTGGATGGAAGAAAATACTCAGCAAAAGATTAATAACTATTGAATGAATGAAAAAATAATGAAATAAGTTAAACAAAATTAAACTTTTCTCAAAATCCAATGCTTACATTTAGATAAAATAATAATTTTTTACCAGTGAAGTTATTTCTTCCCTTTTCTTGATATCATACCCTACTATTCTATAGCTGTGTCTAAGAAACCATAATTGTATGAAAAATGAAAATCAATCAATAAATAAACATTTGAATGCCTTCTATTTGACAGGAACTGTGGGATAGAAATAAAAGTGAAACAATTTCTGACCATAAGGAACCTGACCATTCAGGAATCTAGCCTGAATAAGACAACATAAACATATAAAAGTATGCAAGAAATCTATATGAGTTAATTTTTTAAAGCAAGACACTAACATCTTAGGGAAAGGAATTAGGAAAGGTTCATATAGAAGTTGGATTTAAGCTGAGACTTGAAGAAAACTAGAAATTCTAGTAGGTAGGCGTGTGAAGGAGGAAAGTACCTTCCAGGGACAGCAAAGTCACAGAGATAAGAAATGAAATATTATGCATGTATAAGGAGTAGCAAGAAAGAGTTAAGAGAGGAGAAGGGAGGGAAAAGGAAGGGAGAAAGACCATGCAAAGGAGTCAGAAAAGAAGAACCAGAGAAGTGTCATGAAAATGCAAAGAGAAAAGATGCCTTCTAAAATCTAGTCATTTTGCATTATGAAAATAAAAGCATATGTAGAAAATTGGATTGTTTTTATGTTCAGAGATCTTTGGCAACACAAAGAATATATTATTGACCATTTTTACTGGTATGATATTCTCTATATACTTTATGTACATAACCAACCTAGACAAACAGATACCAAAACTTTATTCTTTTATTTCTCATTTCTTTCAAATTTGGCCTGCAAACAATGCTATTCTTCTAGCCATTCTATGTCAGTGCTTTCAGAGCCCAGAGCTGCAGAGCTCCAGCTATGGTGATGGCACTGGCAAGCTGCAGACTAAATATAGAGTAACTTAGATTCCTCCACCTCCAAAACCCTCCCACAACACTTCCTCTCCAATATCATAATTAAGCCAAAGTGAGTACACCATCTGTCCTAGGATATACTACAGATCAAAGATGTTGAGACCAAGTGCTTCTTGACCCTAAAACAAGTTCCTTTTGTGACCCAGAAGTGATGGATCTCACTTCCAGTTCCCTGTTGCCCATGACTACCTGCCCCTCCCAAAACAACTCCTTCTGACACTCTCCTCAACTCGACTACACCTCTCCCATATACACTCTCATTAAACTCATTCAATTTGACTACTTTTCATCAAGAAGATAGTTTTTGGAACCTGACCTAGTGGACATGAATCTTGCAGCCTACTGATAGTTGTCTAATTCTGACCTCCTCTCCTTTAAATCTGCTGTCACACTACAATTAAATCTTTGGTGGTTGAGTTTACTGGTTCCATTCAATTCAACCAACTATAACTAAGTTCCTACCACATTACAGCATATTGTGCTAGGTGATGGACATGCAAAAATAGAATGAGACGTAGTTCTTGCTTTCAAGATTATAATGTAATGGTTCACTAAGTAATTGCCCACTCTCACTTTCAGTTTGCACTGTTAGACACAGTTGCTACATTTTAACTGAGTTGGACAATAGATCAAGTAAAGTATATTTTTAAGAGCCTCCCAGGGATAGAATGTGGGGGGTGGCACGATGGTGGCGGAGATCAGACAGGATTCTCTGTAACCTCCTCTAACCTCCCCTCAAACCAACAAAATATGAAGCCTCTAGACTGATTCTGAAGCAAAAAAATCCACAATATCCGGAGAACAACACGATTCTAGAAGAAGATACTCTGGAAGAACCTCAAAACAGGTCTGTTTTAATGGGGCAGGGGGTGGCCTACTGAACCCAGACTGCAGCACAGGGAGACCGAGGCAGGGAGCTGGAGCAGGGAGCTGGAACAGGAGTCAGAACAGGAGTGGGAGCGTTGTGCTTTTCACACACCTGGGAGTCTTCTGCGAGCCTCTTGGAACAATTTGTCCTGATTGTGGGCAGGTGGTTTGGAGGGTCTGCCTTTTGAGGGGGATAGATTGTGAACCACTGAACCCCTGATGAGCATCATAACTAGCTGCCATTACACAGCACCTTAAAGCAATCAATCAAACAACAGGTCTGATAAGCACCAGAAATAATTCAATCAGCGGAGCTGCCCAGCCCCTGACATAATTCAATCAGCAGAACTGCCCAGTTCCTGAAATAACTCAATCAGCAGAACTGCCCCAGGGCAAATTAAAGCAGCTGTCCCACCTTTGCCCTAAACAGACCTCACACCTTTAAAAAAAAATGAATAAAAAAACCAAAAAGAGCTCTCACCATAGACAACTTTTATGGAGAGAGGGAAGAACAGACCTCAAATCCTGAGGTCCCTAAAGGTAAAGCAACTCCAGAAAAAGCCCCAAAGAGAGACATAAATTGGTCTCCATGTCACAAGGCTTTCTTTGAAGATTGCATAAAAAATCTTAAAAGAGAGTTAGAAGAAACATGGGGAAACGAAATGAGATCACTGCAAAATAAAATAGAAAAAATGGAAAAAGAATGCAGTGAACAAAAAAATGTAATTGGTCAATTGCAAAAGGAACTAAAAACAGTAACTGAAGAAAATAAGGCATTAAAAATTAGAATCGAACAATTGGAAATGAATGACTCATCAAGACTTCAAGAATCAGTTGAACAAAAACAAAAAAATGAAAAGATAGAGAAAAACATGAAATATCTCCTAGGAAAAACAACTGACCTGGAAAATAGATCTAGGAGAGACAATCTAAGGATTATAGGGCTTCCTGAAAGCCATGATGAAAAAAAGAACCTGGACACTATATTCCAGGAAATCATAAAAGAAAACTGCCCTGATATTTTACACCCAGAAGGCAAAATACTCCTTGAAACAATCCACCGATCACCTCCTGAAAGAAACCCAAAAATTAAGTCCCCCAGACATATCGTGGCTAAATTCCAGAACTATCATACCAAGGAAAAGATATTACAAGAAGCCAGAAAGAAACAATTTAAATATCGGGGAGCTACAATTAGGATCACACAGGACCTAGCAGCTTCTACTTTGAAGGATTGAAGGGCCTGGAATCAGATATTCCGAAGGGCAAAGGAACTTGGATTACAGCCAAGAATAAGTTACCCAGCTAGAATGAGCATTATCTTCCAGGGAAGAAGATGGTCTTTCAATGATATAGGAGAATTTCACCTATTTCTACTGAAAAGACCAGAACTGAACAAAAAATATGATCTACAAACACAGAACACAAGAGAAACATAAAAAGGTAACAAGAAAAAATAACTCTTGAGAACTATATTTATGTTATAGATACTTATAGAATGAGGGTTGATTTTATGAATTGATTATTGCATTATGATTATGATATGATTACTGTGATTTTATGATTATTATCGTATGATTACTGTGATTTTATGATTATTATTATATGTTTATTGTGATTTTATGAATCTTATGATATGATAAACTGAAAAAGAAATTAGAGGTAGAAAAGGGATAACACTGGAAGAAGAGGAAAAGGAGGTAAAATAAGGGAAATTACATCTCATGTAGAGGCAAAGAAAACCTATAATGATTGAGGGGAGAAAAGGGAGGGGAATGAGAATTGGGTTAATCTCCATCTCATCAGATTTGGCTCAGAGGGAATAATAGACATACTTATAAGGAAACTGGTGGGAAAGGGGGGAAAAAGGGGGTGAGTGGGGCTCTAAAGGGGAAGGATTGTTTGAGGGAAGTGGTTTTCAAAAGCAAAATAGTAGGGAGGAGGGAAAGGGGATAAGAAAGAGAAAAGCATAAGTTAGGGTAAATAAGATGACAGGAAATACAGAATTAGTTATTTTAACTGTGAATGTGAATGGAATGAACTCTCCCTTAAAGCAGAAGCAGATAGCAGACTGGATTAAAAACCAGAATCCAACAATATGTTGTATACAAGAAACACATCTGAAACATAGAGATACATACAGGGTGAGGGTAAAAGGCTGGAGCAGAATCTATTATGCTTCAGGTGAACAAAAAAAAGCAGGGGTAGCAATCCTGATCTCAGACCAAGTAAAAGCAAAGATAGACTTAATTAAAAGAGACAAAGAAGGAAATTATATCTTCCTAAAGGGTACCATAGATGATGAAGCAATATCAATACTAAACATATATGCACCAAGTGGTATAGCATGGAAATTCCTAGAGGAAAAGTTCAGAGAGATGCAAGAAGAAATAGACAGCAAAACTATAATAGTGGGGGATCTCAACCTCCCTCTCTCAGAACTTGATAAATCAAACCACAAAATAAATAAGAAAGAAGTTAAGGAGGTAAACAAAATGTTAGAAAAGTTAGGTATGATAGATCTTTGGAGGAAATTAAATGGAGACAGAAAGGAGTTTACTTTTTTCTCAGCAGTCCATGGAACTTATACAAAAATTGACCATGTGCTAGGACACAAAAACCTCAAAATCAAATGCAGGAAGGCAGAAATAATAAATGCATTTTTTTCAGATCATGACGGAATAAAAATCACATGCAATATAAGGCCAGGAGAAAATAGACCAAAAACCAATTGGAAACTAAATAATTTTATTCTAAAGAATGAATGGGTGAAACAGCAAATTACAGACACAATTACTAATTTCATTCAAGAGAATGACAATAATGAGACCACATACCAAAATTTGTGGGATACAGCCAAAGCGGTAATAAGGGGAAATTTTATATCTCTAGATGCTTATTTGCATAAAATAGAAAAAGAGAAAATCAATGAATTGGGCTTGCAACTAAAAAAGCTAGAGAAAGAACAAATTAAAAACCCCCAATCAAATACCAAACTTGAAATCCTAAAAATAAAAGGAGAGATTAGTAAAATTGAAAGTAAAAAAACTATTGAATTAATAAATAAAACTAAAAGTTGGTTTTATGAAAAAACCAACAAAATAGATAAACCTCTAGTTAATTTAATTAGAAAAAGGAAAGAGGAAAATCAAATTGTTAGTCTCAAAAATGAAAAGGGAGAACTTTCCACCAATGAAGAGGAAATTAGAGCAATAATCAGGAGTTACTTTGCCCAACTGTATGCCAATAAATTTGATAATCTAAGTGAAATGGAGGAATATCTACAAAAATATAGATTGCCCAGATTAACAGAAGAGGAAATAAATTACTTAAATAGTCCCATTTCAGAAAAAGAAATAGAACAAGTCATTAATCAACTCCCTAAGAAAAAATCCCCAGGACCAGATGGATTTACATGTGAATTCTACCAAACATTTAAAGAACAGTTAACTCCAATATTATATAAACTATTCAAAAAAATAGGGAATGAAGGACTCCTACCAAACTCTTTTTATGATACAGACATGGTACTGATACCTAAACCAGGTAAAACAAAAACAGAGAAAGAAAATTATAGACCAATCTCCTTAATGAATATTGATGCAAAAATCTTAAATAAAATATTAGCAAAGAGATTACAGAAAATCATTCCTAGAATAATACACCATGACCAAGTAGGATTTATACCAGGAATGCAGGGATGGTTCAATATTAGGAAAACTATTAACATAATTGACTATATTAATAACCAAACTAACAAAAACCATATGATAATCTCAATAGATGCAGAAAAAGCATTTGATAAAATTCAACATCCATTCCTATTAAAAACATTACAGAGTATAGGAATTATTGGACTTTTCCTTAAAATAGTCGGTAGCATCTATTTAAAATCATCAGCTCGCATCATATGTAATGGTGATAAACTGGAACCATTCCCAATAAGATCAGGGGTGAAACAAGGTTGTCCACTATCACCATTACTGTTCAATATTGTATTAGAAATGCTAGCCTTGGCAATAAGACAAGAAAAAGAGATTAAAGGAATTAGAGTAGGTCATGAGGAAACGAAATTATCACTCTTTGCAGATGATATGATGGTCTACTTAGAGAACCCTAGAGAATCAACAAAAAAACTATTAGAATTAATCCACAACTTTAGCAAAGTTGCAGGATACAAAATAAATCCACATAAATCATCAGCATTTTTATACATCACCAACAAAATGCAACAGCAAGAGATACAAAGAGAAATTCCATTCAAAATAACTATCGATAGTATAAAATATTTGGGAATATATCTGCCAAGGGAAAGTCAGGATCTATATGAGCAAAACTACAAAACACTATCCACACAAATAAAGTCAGATCTAAACAATTGGAAAAACATCAAGTGCTCTTGGATAGGTCGAGCGAATATAATAAAGATGGCAATACTACCTAAACTAATCTATCTATTTAGTGCTATACCAATCAAACTCCCAAGAGATTATTTAACTGAACTAGAAAAAATAACGACAAAATTCATCTGGAAAAACAAAAGGTCACGAATTTCAAGGGAATTAATGAAAAAAAATGCAAATGAGGGTGGCCTAGCTGTACCAGATCTAAAACTATATTATAAAGCAGTGGTCACCAAAACCATTTGGTACTGGATAAGAAATAAGAGTAGTGGATCAGTGGAATAGGTTAGGTTCACAGAACAAAATACTCAATGACAATTGTAATCTAGTGTTTGATAAACCCAAAGACCCCAGTTTTTGGGATAAAAACTCGCTATTTGACAAAAACTGCTGGGATAATTGGAAACTAGTCTGGAAGAAATTAGGCATTGACCCACACCTAACACCATATACCAAGATAAGGTCAAAATGGATTCATGATCTAGGCATAAAGAATGATATTATAAACAAATTAGAACAATGTAGGATGGTTTACCTCTCAGACCTGTGGAGGGGGAAGGAATTTGTGACCAAAGAAGAACTAGAGGTCATCATTAATCACAAAATAGATAAGTTTGACTATATCAAGTTGAAAAGTTTTTGTACAAACAAAATGAATGCAGACAAGATTAGAAGGGTAGCAGTAAACTGGGAAAATATTTTTACATCCAAAGGTTCTGATAAAGGCCTCATTTCTAAAATATATAGAGAATTGACTCAAATATATAAGAATTCAAGCCATTCTCCAATTGACAAATGGTCAAAAGATATGAACAGACAATTTTCAGACGAAGAAATTGAAACTATTTCCAGCCACATGAAAAGGTGCTCCAAGTCACTATTGATCAGAGAAATGCAAATTAAGACAACTCTGAGATACCACTACACACCTGTCAGATTGGCTAAAATGACAGGAAATGATAATGATAGCTGTTGGAGGGGATGTGGGAAAACTGGGACACTGATACATTGTTGGTGGAACTGTGAACGGATCCAACCATTCTGGGGAGCAATTTGGAGCTATGCTCAAAGAGTTATCAAACAGTGCATACCCTTTGACCCAGCAGTGTTTCTACTGGGCCTATATCCCAAAGAGATTTTAAAGGAGGGAAAGGGACCCACATGTGCAAAAATGTTTGTGGCAGCCCTTTTTGTAGTGGCAAGAAACTGGAAATTGAAAAGATGCCCATCAATTGGAGAATTGCTGAATAAATTATGGTATATGAATGTTATGGAATATTATTGTTCTGTAAGAAATGACCAACAGGAGGATTTCAGAGAGGATTGGAGAGACTTGCATGAACTGATGCTGAGTGAAATCAGCAGAACCAGGAGAACATTATACACAGCAACAAGACTATACGATGATCAATTTTGATGGACATGGTTCTCTTCAACAATGATGTGATTCAAACCAGTTGTGCTGCAATGAAGATAGTCATATAAATCCAGAGAGAGGCCTGTGGGAACTGAGAGTGAACCACAACACAGCATTTTAACGCTTCCTGTGAATATTTCCATGCATTCTGTTTTCCTTCTTAGGTTTTTTTTCTTCTTCTCTTTCTAGATCTGATGTTTCTTGTGCAGTAAGATAACTGTATAGATATGTATACATGTATTGTATTTGTCATATAATTTATCCTATCTAGCATGTATTAGATTACCTGTCATCTAGGGGTGGGGGGCGGGGGGAGGGAAGGGAAAAGCTTGGGAAAAAAAAAGGTTTTTTTTGCAAAGGTCAATGTTGAAAAGTCACTCATATGTTTTGCAAATAAAAAGCTTATTAAAAAAAAAAAAAGAGCCTCCCAGGAAGGATGCATACCAAATTATTAGCTTTATTAGTTCTCAACCCAAATCAACCATGAATAAAACCCTAAAATATCCAAGATATTTATGATAGACTTGCTCAAGAGTGACAGATATTTAATCTCAGAGAAGGCAAAGACTGAAAGGTTCAACGAGACCAAACTGCTCTCCTTCCCCTGGAGAGCATAAGAACATAGATATTTCTAGTATCTATTTCTAAACACTTTTGAGTTTTACAAAGTATCTTTTTCACAACTCAGTGAGGGTGGTAGAGAGTACAAAAATTATAATCTTTATTTGATGAGTAAGGAAATTGTTACTTAGGGAACATAAATGAATGGTCCAAGTTCACAAAGCCAGAAAGCATCTGAAGTAAAATTTGAATTCTGGTCTCAATGACTCCAATATTCAATCCACAGAACTTTCTCTCATATATTCAACCTATGTGATTTGTGACATGATAATAGGTAAAGGTGTGCTGCAAATAATTAAGAATTATTTAACATCTATAAATACAAATATTCATACATATTATTTCCTATAGCATTGCTATAAACCTTGAGAAAAACAATCATTTAAATCACAGAATGTGGCAAGCCTGATCAGGTATTTGGAGCCCTGTCAGAATCATATTTGACCTCCTTAAAATAACCACACCTTGAATTTTATGTTTCACTTTTCCCCTTCAGCTATAATATTCTGTTCAATTCCATTCAAAGCCCATTCATAGCTCTTACTATTAAAAGGGTGACTAGTTTACATCTTCAATTTAGTTTCTGATAACTTAAGTTTGGAGTAGCTAGGTAGTACAGTGGAGAAAGCACCAGGCCTGGAGTTGGGGAGACATCTTCTTTGTGAGTTTAATTCTAGCCTCAGACACTTACTAACTGTGTGATCCTGGGCAAGTCATTTAATCATATTTGCCTCAGTTTCCTCATCTGTCAAATGAGCTGGAGAAGAAAATGGTCAACCACTCCAGTATTTTGGTCAAGAAAAGACCAAATGGGCTTTTGCCTAACAAACAAAAAAATAAAATATGTACATTCTGTATTATATAGTATGAAGTTATTCAAGAATACTGAGGTCCATTGAATAAGACTCAAACTTTCCTTTGCTGCTTTATCATTGACATCAAATTTGCAGCCTTCTTAAAATTTAAGCCAGAACTTTAAGCAACTTTATATTTCAAGTTATAGATTCAAGACCCAGGAATTTTTCCTCATTGTGGTTGTCAAATAATGATTTCAATTGCACACCCTTTCTCTACACAGGGAACTAAAGTCAAGCTTATAATGCTCTGTTGACACTAAGTAAGTACCAAAATCTACAAATAATATTTATTAACAAATTTTCTGTTATGCTAAAAGTTAAAATGGCTTTGCTGGTTATTTTTCACCATCGCTTATTGGTTGACTTTCATTAATCTTCATTTCTCACACAGAGTTACAACAAAAAGAATCATAATAATATATTTTATCACAAAATTTTACTTCTCAAAGAATTGCCATCATTCTTCCTAATATCTTTTTCTTTTTTGCATTATTTTTATTTTCTTGAACATTTTTGCCACATAGTTTGAATTTCAAATCCTCTTGTCATTGATTATAACTTAAGGGGAGGAAAAGACAGATACAGAGGAAAAAAATTCATATTTATTTCTGTTGAACTAAAGGTCATATAAAGTCCTACCAAATATGTTTTTATTTCAAATTTGAAAACCAGTTTGGTAAGATAAGTATATTTTCAGGCTTTATATAAGAACTCTTACTTGAAAAGACTAATCTTATTTGGTAACCATTGTCAAAGGTTCAAATTGAATTTATTTTAACTCTGTGTCAGGTAAGGTTATGTTTGAAGTCATTTTTTTAAGGTGGAAACTGCTCAGTATGCCTGTCTATTTGTGAACAGTGAAAGAGTGCCAAATACTCAAGCAGACACATGTACCACTATTCCATAAGGAATACCTGTATACATGTAGCCTTCTGTTTTGTTTCCATAGTAACAAGAAGGTTTGCAAACAAATCTCACAAAAAGAGAGTCTGATCAATCAAAAAACTCTAGGCTAATCTTTCATTGTATCTATGCATTATGACTTGGTTAATTGATAATCTATAGTAAATCTACTTTCACATTTCAAATTTAATAAATATATGCAAAATACTATCCCTACTTTACATGATATTACATCAAATATCTTCAGGAGACCCTATTAAATCAAAATTGATGAGATTTTAAATGTTCTATCCTATTAATTCTATTATTTGCATAATCATCTTCAATTCAAATCAAAATCCTTATAATAAAAGGAACATCACTATAAAAATAGTATCAAATTAGGCCAGCAAATTGAAATTTGAACAAGTACCTTAACAGAAACATAACAAACAACTTTTTAATTTTCAGTGTTTCATGGCTGACCTAAATTCAAGGACAAGGAAACTATTGACTGATATACCTATTCAGAAGATTCAGCATTGTAACATTGATTTTTACTGCATATCACAAATATACTGCACATTTCTAACCTAGTGGTGAAAAAAGATTGACACTTGTAAAAACCTTGTTATATTAAGTTGATGGGAATGAATATTCTGTGCATTTTTATCTTTTCCACTATAAAATATGAATTCATTTTTCTACCTGATGCTCTAGTATCAGGATTAATACTCTCTTTAGTAGCAATACACTGCATGATTTTTGGCAGGCAACAATCAAAAGGCATTATGGTTTTATATATATTTTTGATAAGCCATTTTGTTTACATCCTAAATATTCCCCAAGACAAATATATTTTGGCTTCTACTTGGTTAAAATAATGTTGCTACAACATTATATCAGGTGAAAAAATTATAACTTTTATTAAAGGAATATAAACAAACATTAAATATTAAAAAAGGATTTGGTTTTCTAGGGGGAAAGAAACTAAATGGTACTGAAGAAAACGTTTCTAATAAAGTTAAATCTCCTTTTCTGGGAGACTGGATGAGTGAAAATGTAATTAATATGGATCCTATTAATATTTCAAGTAATTTCTGGGCTTGATTATACAGTACAATGAAGCAACTGTACTGAAGAGAAAAATCAATAATCCCTGACCATTGTTCTTCAGTATGTTGGGGGAAGGGGATTAAGGAAGAATTATCCAGTGAATGATTGGGAGTCTATACTTTCCCCACTTAAAAAAAAAAAAAAATTAACATTTAAAAGTAAAACTGAGTAATTTTTATGACAGAAGAGGAAGGGGAAAATTTGTTCAAATGTTCATTACAATAAAGGTGCTGTAAAAAAAGCCCTGTTATATCTGTTTTAGGCCTAAAGATAGATAAGGTTTTTGCCCTGTCAGTTGTGCACACATAGATGTCTGTGTGCATTATGAGGCATTACAGGTGTCCTTTAAAGTGTCTAAATAAAACTGATTTTAGGAGCTTCCTTTTGCTCGGTTCCTCATCAATTTGTACTACGAATTCCTCTACCTGATTCCCTTCACCAGAAAGTATCTGTATCAGAGACCCTATCTCTATTCGGCAGACCCAGTGTTAAAAGATAAGACTTGCGAGTATTCCCCATTCTCCAGCCCTATTTTCCTCAAGCTCTGCGTCCCAAAGCCCGCCCATTAGGGAGAGGGCAGGCTTCTGCAGTCCCTCTTGTAAAGCTGCTTTCAAGTCCAGGCATAGCGTCGGGAACCACTTGAAGAATATTCTTCTTTCTCTCCCCCTCCTCCCCCTTCTCAGGGGGCTAAGTCCTTGAAGGAGAACACCAACTGACAGCTTCTGACCTTTTCTCCCTCTATATAATTCAGTCTAGGTCTGTTGGGATAGCATTTTCCCATGTCATCTGTTTCACTCAATATGTGTTATATAAGAGAGCGCGAGAGAGACTGAGACAGACAGATCGAGAGAGAGGAGACAGAGAGAGAGAGATAGACAAATTCATATAAATTACAGATATCTGCGATAACAGCTGAGGTTCAAAAGCAGATCTGGATTCTTCCTCCATTAAACACTATAAACAGTACAAACATACCCAAACCGAGGAAACAATGTTTTTCTGTGTTTTGCCCCCACCTACACCAGACATACAAGGAGGAACTGAGGGAGGTGGAAAGGGAGCCTAGCAGAAGCAGCCGGAGCAGCGGCAGGCAACCGCGGCCGCGGCGGCCGCGGCGACAGTGGCAGCAGCAGCAGCAGCAACAGCAACATCTGCTTTGATAAGCAGCAGCTGAAGCTGCCGCGGCGGCCGAGAGCCCCTCGTTAACCCCCTTCCTGTGGCTGCAACACGTCATGGAACATTCCCGGAACGGGCCAACGTTCCACCCACTTCAGGGAACAGACATAAAGGCGCAGACACAGATCCCCACGGTGCACAGCACAAACACACATGTCCTCCTATCCCCGGTCAGAAACACACGCATAAACACACATGCAAACCGCCCCCATCCTTCTTCACGCGCCCCCGTTTATCCTCTCCCCACCCCCATACTAAACCAACACTGCAGCCAGTACACAGGGAATGGGAAAACGCTCTGCCTGAACCTTCCATCAAGTCAGCCTTCTCCTTCCTTCCTTCCTTCCTTCCTTCTTCCCTTCCTCCCTTCCTTCATTCTTCCTTTTCTTGGGAAGAGAAAGAAGTCACTGAAATTCTAATACCCCCCCCCAAAAAAAGAAAAAAGATAAGACAAAAACAAACACTAGAACACCAACACCTTTTTCTGTCTCTCCATCACACCCCAAAGAGGACCTCATCCTCCTCAGTCTCCCTTCCCCCAATATCCCCAATCTCAACTGCTACCTTGCAACGGGGACAGGCAGCAGCAGCAGCAGCAGTAGCCGTGTGTGCGCTGTGCATGTCTCTCATTAGTAACCATGCACATTCCTCCCTCCACCTCTCCCGAGCTCCCCCCCCCCTTCGTGAGGACATTACGCAAAACAGCCTCCCCCTAATCTGCATAGATTTACAGCCAGGGTATTCCCCACATTTCCTAACGCGCCAGAGACCTTCCCCCTAGGTTCCCCCTCCCCTTAGTCTCTCTCTCTCTCTCTCTCTCTCTCTCTCTCTCTCTCTCTCTCTCTCTCTCTCTCTCTCTCTCTCCTCACCCCAAAGAAACCTCAGCAAGAATCCCCAGAGATGGGGAGGGGGGCCAGAAAACATTTCTAGCATAAAGTATTTAAGATTCTAATCATAGAGATAAAAAAGAAAAACACATCTCGGAGGTGACTTACCCATCAGATGGCTAGCCTACAGTCACCGTTTCTTTCCCAAATGACGGATACACCCTCAACGTACCCTGAGGCAGCACCCAACAACCCAAAGTATGTGGATTTTGGAAAGAGAGGAAAAGACCTTGTAAGTTGCTCCAATGCGGCCAGTAGCTTCAACGTCCAAGACACAACTTGGCAAATACTTATGCCACAGTCAGGAAAGATTTTTTTTTTAAAGACCCTCCTCTTCTTAAGAAAGACAGCACTCCCCCGGCGTCCCCCTTTCCTCTCCACTCCCACACCTCCCGCCGGCCCGCCTCCCCGCCTCTCTTCCGCAAGCCCCTCCGGCGACTGTCAGCTCCTGGCCGGCTCCGAGTGACAGGGGCAGGAGGAGGGGATACCTTGACAGGGGAGCGAGGAAGGGGGTTCCTCGCAGCAGCTGCTGCTGCTCACCTGGAAAGTCACCGTGGAGAAGGAAGAGAATGAGGAGGAGGAGGAGGAAGAGGAGGAGGAAAAACCCCCTGGTGCCCTTGTTGTTTCTGCTGCTGAGGTTGCTCCTTGCTAAGCTTGTGCGGGTTGGGGGGTGTCTGGTAGCATTTCCTTAAGGACAGAGGGAGGGAGGGAAGAGATCCCGACAGCCAAGGCTCCTCTTTCCTTTATTTATTTTCTTATACTGTACACAGTGCGACAGACATAAGGTGAAGCTGGGCTTGAGAGGAAGAAGAGAGGCCAGAGCCGCAGTTTTCTGGATGAGAGAGCAGCAGCCTTTCTGATCTGTAGTCAGACAGGGTTATTCCTGGCACCACTTCCCAGAACAGAAGTTACAAGGAGAAGTGAGAGAGGGAGAGAGGGAGTGCGGCCGAG
>JAJPUD010002268.1:58479-154207 GCA_023553655.1 Myrmecobius fasciatus
GAGAGAGAGAGAGAGAGAGAGAGAGAGAGAGAGAGAGAGAGAGAGAGAGAGAGAGAGAGAGAGAGAGGAAAGCTCGGCCAGCGACGTCATCGGATCCCCCAGCGCGTCCCAGGGTGAGAGGCTGAACCAGAAAAACCAGTCTAGAGAATGAGAAAAAGAGAGGGAAATGCACTGTGTACAGAGTAGACGGGAGGGGGAGGGAAGAAGGAACTGAGGGGGCAGGGCTTTAGAGTCCAAAGCTGAAGCCTCTCCCAGGCAGCAGGGAGATCTCTTGCTTGCCCGCTCTCCAAACAGGGAACTCCCAGGAGAGCCAGTCTCTACTTGCCATGCAAAATTTGTGCGTCTCTTCCCTTCTAGAGAATTTCCCTTAAGGATGTGGAATACTCCCTCCAATCCGCCCCCGCCCCATCCCTTCATCTCTCTCTCTCTCTCTCTCTCTCTCTCTCTCTCTCTCTCTCTCTCTCTCTCTCTCTCTCTCTCTCTCTCTCTCTCTCTCTCCTTTCTATCTCTGTCTCTTTCTGTCTCGGTCTGTCAATCTGTCTCTCCCCCCCTTTCTTTCCAATTTTCCCTCCCCTCTCCCATTATAACCATTATAACTCTTGTCTCTTTCTTTGCCTTTTTCTCCCCTTTCCACCTCGGAGTCCTTTCTCTTCCCTCCTTGCACTTCCTTTGCCCTCATGTCTACCATTCAGTTATCCAGTAGGAAAAATAAAATAATACTGAAAGTTCTGTTTATGTTTCTGAGGGCACTTTAACCTGTAATCTTGCAGTTCCCTTGCCCCCCTTCCCGTCGAGACATGTGTCATATATGTATGTACGAGTTTAGTGTATATAGTATGTATGTATATATATAAACTAACTTTCTTTGCACTCAACGCTGACACTCTTGTCAACCCTGTTCCCTAGCATTCGAATAGGGTAAACATTCCCGGAAACCAAGCCATTTTCAATACTATGCATCCAAGTAGCTTTGGGGAAGATGTCAAAGAGACAACGAGGTTATTTCCCAGTTGGTGGGTCAGCCACCTCAACACTAAACATTTATTTAATACCAGCCTTAGAAAAACAAAGCAAACCCCTTTCTCCACTCGGATCACTTTTCTTATTCCCCCGCTCCGTACCCCACCTCCACCTATCCCAGATATTGTGGTGCCACCCTCGAGGGAAAAAAAAAAACTAAACTAAAAATTAGAGGAATGAAATGAAACCGCAGACTGGGAGAATGGGGCTGCAGGGCGGGAGAATCCCAGGCGACCTGGTCAGAGTTTTTGGCGTCCTCCCGGGTCGAATGATAGGCGGAGGACACCAGGGCTTCTGGAGGCACTTAGCCTGCATTTTGTGTACTCATATGCACCCTTGGAAGGGTTTCAAGAAGAGGCCGCGGCCGGGAGTCCGGTGGCCCGCACAGACTGCTGCACAGGCTGGGTTCGCAGCGGGCGCGCTGACACCCGGGGTGGTCTCCGCCCCGTAGTATCCTCCGGGGAGCCGACTCGGCCGCCACCTCAGCCACTCTAGGGGCGCAAAGCTCCCCGGCGCGACGGTCTCTGGGGCTGGCGTGGCCCTCCCCCCACACCAGCCAGCTCTGGGGGGGCGGAGTAAACAAGAGACGTAGATGATTTGACCTGGCGTGACCCTGCTTTCTGGCTGGGGTTTCCCTGAGCAGGTGACTCCGGGGGAGGGGTGGAAATTAGTCTCTGGAAATTCAGGCCAAAGAAATTAACTACGGGTAAAGCTTTGAAAACAGGTATTTTGCTAACATGCGGTACTTCTTGTGTTTCTAGTCCTGGAGTTCGTAGAAAAAACAAACAAACAAATGATAGTGATAACGTTTAAAGTGCGTATCTGTGCCATCTTACCACCTAAGGGGGAGGATAGCTCCTTTGGTTCTTATCTGTAGCACTATTGCAATTTTTTTTTTTTCCCATTTTCTAATAGAGTTGCTTCTGGAGCCGTCCAAAAATGAGGCGTGTTGCTGGTGGTTAGGGTGACTCAATATTTAGGATCACAGCTATAAAGCTGAAAGGTTTACAGGAACGAATGTGAGGGTTCTAGATTTAGAGCTGGAGCAGACCCTAGAAGTCATCTAGTCTAACTCGTTCTCAGGTTACAGATGAGGAAGCTGAGACTTTCTTGCTGAGACTTTCTTGAGATCGTACAGGTAGCAAATGGCAGTCTCAGGCTTTGAACCCATGTCCTGTGACTGCAAACCTGTCACTTTAGCCATTATATCAGCTATTTCTGTGCCTTTTTCTTTCCCTTTCTAAATATAAAAGTACTTAAATGACCGAAAGTCTGTCTGATTGGAATAAGCTCTAGAATGTCCTTATTTCAGAGACAGCTTTTCCTTTCATTGAAGAAGTGCTTTTCTATTTAGTTAGTTTCTTTGTTTTGTTCAGAACACTTAAGAACATCCTTACTCATCACTTTTCCTCCGGTTTATACCCTGTATTCATTATTCATTATTCAAAACATTTCAAAACTATTTAAAACTCAAAAACTTACCTAAGTACGCTAGGACTGTTTTTTATTTAACTGCTTAATTGGACAATCAAAAATTGTATTAGGGGACAGGAATGCAACAGAAAGCTCAGAAGAGGGAGCATTACTTTAATATTGGTTTGAGAAGCTCCTAGGTTCAAACCCAACCTGAGAAAAATTACTAATTTATCTGGGTCTCAGTTTCCTCTTTTTATATAAAATTAGAAGGTTGGATTAAATAACCTCTGAGGTCCTTTGCTTCTCTTGATTTTTTTTTTAAATCTGATTTTAGCCCCAGCATACCTGCATATCCACACAGCAAATAAGAGAATAACAACTGCTCTAGCTCTTAGAACCACAAAAGCTTAGAACACAAGAATACAACTATGAATGAATGAAAAGCATTGTGCTTATTATTAAATGCAAAGCATTCCTTTCAACCTGTTGACTACAAATGAAAAGTAGATTTCACTCCAAGAGTTCACATTCTAATGTGGAAAGATAATATTAAAGTTTTAGCTGAAAGTCAGATTTTAAAAAGAAAGAAAGCCCTGAGGTGATAATAGTGATAATAGCTAGCATTTATATAGCACTTTGTTTTACAAATTGCTTACAAATACACTTATCTCATTCTATCTTCACAATAATCTTGTAAAGTAGATGCTATTATTACCCCCATTTTACAGGTTAGGAAACAGAGATGAGAGAAGTAGCTTGTTAGTAGCTAGTAAAATAGAAGTGGAACTAAGGCTTTTTTGACTTTATCCATTAGGCCAAAGTTTCTTAAACTGTGAGTTTCCATGCCATATGAGATTGTGTAACTGAATGTGGAATTGGCAACAATAAAAGTCATCAAATATTCCACCAAGATTTAATTCTTTGTGTAAAAATAAACAAGCACATATGTATCATTAGTATGCAAAATTGCTTTAATTTTTAATAAACAGTAAAATTATATGTATAACAAAATTTGTCTTAATTTTTTAATTATTATTATCAGTATGTGTTTGATTTGTATACCTATTTTATATACCTAAAAACCTAAAGTCACATAAAATTTTCTCCAGAGAAAAGGGGTTACAAATGGAAAAAGTTTAAGAATTCCTGCCCTATATCACTTTTAAGAAGATGCCTGAGCATCTTCTTGAATTTTCATTTCCATTGATAAAACAATATCCATTTTTGATATTGAACTGTTTGTCAATGCCAAGGACTTTGGTGGAGAGAACTGGGAATTGCAACACAATACCTGAAGATCTTATTGTCAAATCACATACCCACAAGAGCTGTTTCCTTAAACTATGTCTGTGGCTCTGGAAGTGATTCAACCTGCCTAGCACATTCCACCCCTTGAATATCCCTCAGGCTTCGAGGTTGCTTCAGTTAAATTGACTTTTCTGCTCTGTTGGTGATAATTGCTTGGCATTTGGGTTTGTGGTGGTAAGGAAAATGGACTCCACCTCAGGTAAAGCTCCCTTGATTGATGGCTATTGTGGCTAGGCAATGTCAATTTCAAAATGAAATGACTTGAATAGAATTTAGAAATTATATTAAATGGTATAACTTGTATAACAAGAGTCTCATTTAATTTTCTTATGTATTAGAATTCCAATTTCTTTACTTCCAACAGTTCTAAGGAAGAAAAATACTTAATGTTCTTCGGCTTCCATTAGTTATGGCAATAAAATTCAGGGATTCTTGATCTACTCTCCCTTATTGTTCACAGGATCATAGTTTAGTCCTCAAGGATCTCTAAGAGATCATATAACTCAAATGCCTGTTTCTCTAAGAAAGAAAACTGAAGCCCAAAATGTAGAAGTTTCTGAGCCAAGGTTACACAGACAAATAGTATAATTAGGATTTAAAACCAAGTTACTGGATTATAGATCTTCATCTGGAAGGGATACCAGGCACTATTTTTTTCAAATGGAGAAATTGAGATCCAGAGAAGTTATGGGATTTGATACATACTGAGTATGAAAAGCAGGATTCAAACTTAGGTTTACTATGCTTTCCAGTAGACTTCTAATCACCTAGTCATCAATTTTTTTTCACTATTTCTACTGCTTCATTCCAAAATCTCAGATTTTTCTTTCATCTGAATAGAAAAAGAAGTCATTGAGTCAAATTAGTTCTTGTCTTGATCCATTTTTCAAGGTCTACTTCCCAGAAACCACCATTATTTGTATACTAGGTTTCTGTGCAGAAAACTTCAGGGGATTCAAATTGTCGGTGGAAACAGAACTAGCCCCTCATCTCTAATCATTCAATACCTCAAGGTAGGTTCCATGGTATGAAGAAACCAGCCTGAGAAAGCCATAACTACTCATCCAAGGTAAAGGACAGAAACTTTCTCATTCTCATAGTTTTTTTTTTCCTATGCCTCTGACTCAAAGAAAAAATCTGGATTATAGAAATAGAGGAGAAGAAAAAGATTTGGTATCTACCTACTAAATTCCTTTCCAAGAATATGCAAAAAAAGAAGAAGGAGGAGGGAGATAAGGAGGAGGAGGAGGAAGAAGAAAAAGAAGGAGGAGGAAGAGGAGAAGGAGAAGAAGAAAAGGAGAAAAGAAAGAAAGGAAGGAAGGAAGGAAGGAAGGAAGGAAGGAAGGAAGGAAGGAAGGAAGGAAGGAAGGAAGGAAGGAAGAAAGGAAGGAAGGAAGGAAGAAGAAACCTTATTCTACCTGTGTTTCTCATAGGAAAACTTACAACTGTATGTGGAAACAAGAAGTAACAACTCTTTCTGGGTTCTCCTTTGATATATTGAGACAGGAACTAGTCCTTGTTGAAATAATAAGTTAGACTATTCAAACAGGTAAACAGAACAGTAGGATATCTGAAAGCTTCTATTTTTACCTAATCTAATCAATGAAGTTTGGCATAAAATTAAACAATGTGACATAATGTCAACTACACGGAATGGGCCTCTGACCTGTGGTTGACTGGAGTAGAACAGAGCAGACTAGAGAAAAGAGAGTCAGGAATCAAACAGAAGTTTAATTTCAAAGTGAGGGAAACAGTTTGCAAGCAAGGAGACAAATTAGACACATATGTCAGAGGCCCATCCCTGGAGGTGGTGGTGAAACCCACTGCAGTGTAAAGAGATCTCAATATTTATACCAATGTCTACATGATGAGCTGTAGCTCTGACAATGAGGGGGGTAACAGAAACAATGTGCTTTAAAGTGGAAGGAATAGTAAAGTTTATCTAGTTTTAATATTACAGATGAGGAAGCTGGAGCCTCTAAGAATTGTCACTTGCTCATGGTTACACAGACAGTATACACGGTAATGCTAAGTCCAGAAGTCAAACCCAGGACCTTTCTTTCAAAATCCAGTACTTTGGGGAGTAATGGGGGTGCTCAAATGGGAAATGACTGAATAAATTAGGGTATATGAATGTAATGGAATACCATTGTTCTACAAGACTATGAAGGGGATGATTTCTGAGGGATCTGGGAAGATTTTGTGAACTGATGCAAAGAGTAAAACAAAAAGAATCAGGAGATCCAATTGAAATAATGATATTTTTTAAAAAATCTTTGAAAGACTTAAGAACTCTGGTCAATGAAGTTACCAACGATGATTCTAGAGGACTAAAAATGAAGTATATTACTGACCTAATAAAAGAGGGAATGGATCCTCTTGTAAATGAAATGTAAATGTAAAGTGTAAAATATAGGATTAAACATATTTTTAGATGTAACTAACATAGGAATTTGTTTTGCTTGAATGTTCCTATATGTTACAAGAGTTTTGTTTTTTATTTTATTTTGTTTTTCTCCCTGGTGGGAAGGTGGAAGGGAGGGGAAAAATGCTTATTAATTGAAAAAATTTTAATAATATTTTAGCAAAGTATTCTTTCCTTAGCTCCAGGATATCTTTGTTATGCACAGGGGACAATGGTTTTGTGTTTAAATTTCTAACAGGAATTAAGTTTTAAAATAGCTTCTGTAATAGGGCAATTTTATCACTTGTTCAGATCAAAATCATCATCAAGATCTATTTTGAACCAAAATGATACCACAACCTCCATAAAACACTAGGCCAAAAGAAAGAGGGATTCTGTAACTCCTAAACTTGGTAATTCATGTTTTCAAGACTTTTATTTTATTTTATTTTTGCTGAGATATGCAAATAGGTTGGAGTACTTAGTACTGAAACTAGTTCCCTATAGTCTATAATATAGAAGATATTTTATCTTTGAAGATTGCAGTTCGGATTGTTAATAAATTAATTAGGGGTCTATTTGTTAAAACAATAAAACTTAATTAGCCTGTCTTTCTTAAGTTATCACACCTAGCATAACATTTTTTCTTTTAATAGCCCTACATCATTGTTCTACATATTACTTGCCAATGTTTCAATCATACTCATACTAGGAACTTAAACAATTATTCCTTTCCAAAATATGGAGCATTCAATATGTCCCTAACTAGAATTCTGCCCTAGGAGTTCTTCCTCCATACTGATGGTTACCAAGTCCATCTCATCCTGGCTTTCCACAATTGAAGATGTTATTGGACCTCCTTGCAGTGTTAATCTAGGACAGAAACTGCAGGTCTTCTCCAGGCAAGAAAGGAATATTATAAGCATGATTGATTCAACAAAGCCCAAACAAGATGACAAATCAAAGTACCTTTACTTCATTCTTCAGCTAATTACCACTGCCTCACTACCCCCCTTTACCCATAGAACTCATACTCTTATTCCTAAGTTTTGACAAGAGTCACACAGGTAGTAAATACCTTTACTCCATCTGCATCAGAGTGCAAACTTTGGTTTTTGATACTTGTCGTTTGTGAATTAGAAACTTGAATCAACCAGCAAGCATTTACTAAGCACTTAGCATGTAATCATTATTCTATGTTAGGAATGAGGATACAAAAATAAAATCTTTCTTGGTAAGTAACTTGTATTATATGGAGGGAGACAATATGAACAGATGTAAGTAAATATAAAATAAATAGAATAATTTGAATGTGGGGCTTAAGCAGGTGGGGAGATGAGAAAAAGGTCAACTTTGAACTTAACTGTAGAGGAAAACTAACAAGACTGAGCTGAAAATGTAATGCATTCCAGGCATGGGGGACAACATGTACAAAGGGACAGGAAATATAATGTTGGGTATAAGAAACAGTGAGTAGGCCAGTTTGGCTAGAACATAGAATCTATGCAATGGAATAATGTGTAATAAACCTGGAAAGATAAGTTGGAACCAGTTTATAAAATACTTCCAGTGCCAAAAAGAGGAATCTGTATTTTATCTTAGAGGCAATAGAGAGCCACTAGACCTTTTTTGAGCCAAACAAATGATAGTCAGTCCTATGTTTTAGGAATTTGAGGAATGTATAGTATATGTAGGATGGATTGGTGAGTGGAATTATTATAATGATCCAATGAAATAGTGAGAGCAGCCTGAATTGTGGTACATATATGAATGCAATACAAATGAAGCGAAAAGGATCAATAAAATAGATATTGTAGAGTAGAATCAACAAAACTTGGCAACTGATTGAATAAACAGAAGATAAGGAGAATAAACAGTTAAGAATGTCTCTAAGGTTTCAAATAAGGGTGATCTAGAAGGGATAGAGATATCAATAGAAAAACATTTTAAGGAAATAGACTGGAAAGAATCAGCACATAACCATTTGCTCTCCATGGCATGCCCATGAACTATCTCTCTTCTTGTACAAACTTACACACTTCTACTTCTTTTCTAACTCTGTTCTAAATTTTCTGTAATCTGGCTCTACTTTCTCATTTAATGGAAACTACTCTCTCAGTTTAATTTCTTTTTAGTTACTTTGATTCTAGTCTATTCTACAAAAAGTAGAATGTTGTTGCAAACAAAGAAATGAGATGTCAAATTAAATCCAGATTAGTAATATTTATACTAGAACATTAAGCATGTTTAAATACAGAAACATATCATACTGTAGAATTCAGCTGAACAAATTCAACCCTCCAGAATAGATCATAGATCTATCTAGATTTAAAATAGACTTCAGAGATCATCTAGACCTATTCCCTCATCTTACATATAAAATAACCGAGGGCCAGTGTTTTCTAGGTAGTATAGAGATAGTGATAGAGATAGAGAGACAGAAATAGAGAAAGATAGATATAGATATATGAAAGGACCACTGAACAACAAATGACTGTCACAAAGTCCATGCACATTTTTCTCTTAAAAAAAAAAAAACTATCCTTAGGTCCTCATCTATATAGTTGTTTTTTGAAGGGAATGGGAAGACAAAAGATTAAAGGGAAATTCACAGCAAAGTATGTCATCAAAGAATGTCACAGAGAAGTGACAGCTAACATCAAAGGGAGAGGAAAAAAAAAACTAATGTATAAAAAACAGCAATGCAGAGCCATTTAATGTAGGATGAACAGGACCAAACTCTATAACAGCCCCTAAGGGTATTACTGTATTACAGCATAGCACAAACATTCATGTTCCTAATGATGGCTCTGAATCATCAAGAAAAGGCTGTGTTAAGTTAGTTATATTCTGCTTAAGGAAATGAGAAGTGTGTAATATAATTTTAAAAGCTATCCATCAAAAATGGTTAAAAAATTTAGAAGTTTTTTGCTTAAAGGGATAAGCTTTAGTTACATGGAAAATTCATTTATGTAGGACACCTAATTCCTCCAATATCTAATAAATGAAAAAAATTATTGCATTATCATAATAATCAATTTTAAGATTGCAAATTTAGAGCAGAAATCTGGGCATCTTCGTTGAAACACCCTTATTTTATACATAAGGAGACTAGCTCCCAGAAAAATTAAGTTACTAGTTCAATTCTACAAAGTTAATAAGGGACAAAGCATGAATCAAATCTAAGACCTCTGACTCCAAAAACAGTGCTCCTTCCTTTATATCAATTAGATTGCATTTATCATGGCCACAAAGTAGCTATTTATTCAGCACATCCTATAATGAATTGTATCAGTGTGAAAGTAATATTCTTATATAATATTTGATCTTTGGTTCAGACATGTCATGTTAGTAGAGGACTCCCAAAATGGAAATTCTTTCCATAGAGCTCCACAGTTGCAGGCCAATACTTAAAATGAAATTTACCTATAAATTCAAAATTATGGTATAAATGAGATGCTGTGGTTTTTGCAAATTTTATAAATTGAAGTATTGCCTTCTATATTACAATTTAATAGATAGTTCTTTTTTCTGATTAGGATTAGGTTGATATAGAAGCCCAATGTATTAATTTTAAGCTTTGGTGTCTTACCTCAATTGTTTTAAAAGCAATGAAGTATAAATAAAAATATTATGGGGAGCTGCTATTTGTCCAACCCTGTTCTCTAAGAGGTCCTCATCATCAACTGACTTGGACACTTCTTAGAGATTGCCTCATGAGTAGCTCAAACTCACACATCGTAAATAGAACTCATTATCTTTATCCTCAAGCCCTCACCTCTTCCTAACTTCCTTATTTTTGTGGAAAGCACCACACTTCTTTCAATCACTTCTATTTATAACCTTAAAGTCAATCAAATCCTTACTCTTACAACACTCATATTCCAATCCATTGACATATCTTGTTGATTATAATCCACAAATCTCTCTTGTCTAATTTGTTTCTCCATTTATAGCACAATCATGCTAGTTCAGGCCCTGTGATCTAGACTATTGAAGTCACCTCCTAATTGGTCATCCTGGTTCCAGGATCTTCTCTCTCTAGTTCCCCTTTCACACAGCTGCCAAAGTAATGGTTCCACATTTCCAATAATGCCATTTCCCTGCTTAAAAGTCACCTGGAATAAAATACAGATTCCTGCATTTGGCATTTGAAATCCTTCACAATCCAACTCAGTTTACTTTTTTTTTTTTTTTTTTTTTTTTTGCTGAGGCAATTGGGGTTAAGTGACTTGCCCAGGGTCACACAGCTAGGTAGTGTTAACTGTCTAGGACCAGATTTGAACTCAGGTCCTCCTGACTTCAGGACTGGTATTCTATACACTACGCCACCTAGCTGCCCCTCAGCTTATTTTCCCAAGATTATTATATATCATTACATAATGCTATACTTTACATTGCAATCAAAATTGTCTATCCACTGTTCCTTACACATGACATCTTATCTCCCATCTCCATACTTTCAGAGAGATTGTCCCTCAAGGTTGGAATGCACTTATTCTTCACTCTTGCTTCTTAGAATTATCAACCTTAGGCAACAGATTTGCCTTATCTTAAATCTTTTCTTTTACTTCTCCTTCAGTCTTCTGGGTCTTTTTGAAATTTGGCTACTTTCTAATGATATTTACATCTTGGTCTCTCTTCAGCAATTAACTTCACTTTCACTCATTTCTCCTGACTCACTGGGTCAAGATGAGGATTGGAATGCTCCTTGTTCCCCATTGCAACTTCCAGGCTTCTCCTCATCATCATTCAATAATTTCTCCTTCTTTGAGACTCATACAATCCATATCTCCCATCCAATCAAAATCCTGGTACCTATTGTGTATTAACCTCTAGCACTCTCCCATTCCTTCCTTGATGAACTCAATACTAGATCACAATCCTTTTCCTCTGCAACTCCAGCTCTCATATGAGGGGATTTCTACATACTTAATGATACTTCCTCAAACACCCTAACCTTCCATTTCCTCAACCTATTCATTTCCATGACTTTCTCTTCCACTCCATCTCACAAAAATGATCATAACTTTGATTTTGCCATTACTTTCTCCCTTCCTTGTTATCTCTTATCATTCTGTGCCTGCTGCCACTATTTCCTCTTTCACTTCTTACTCACATTTTGAAGTAGTCTTTCTCCTTTCCAAGGAAAACCCCTCTATATATGCAGAAATGCTCCTAATCCTCCTCTATCATATTCACTTTATCACTTAGCTTTGGCATCTCCAATTTTACTAACAACTTCCCTACATCCGATATCTCCCCAAAACTCAAAAAGCCCTTTCTTAATCCTTCAAGACCAATCAAATCTCTCTCCTCTCTTTTGTGACTAGACTTTTGAGAAGACTATTTACAATAGGTGCCTCAATTTTCTTTCCTCTCACTATCAACTTAACTCTATAGAGTATGACTTTTGACCTCATAATTCAACCTGGAATTATTCTCTCAAAAGTTACCAATGACTTCTATAAGTGCTAAATCCAATTATGTCTTCTCAATCCTCATGCTTTTTAACTTCTGCAGACTTTGACATGTTTGATCATCCTCTTCTCCTTAATATTCTCTACACTGTTGATTTTCAGAATGCTATTCTCCTGGTTCTCCTCCCACCTGACCACTTCTTTTCACTGTTCTTTGCTAGATCTTTATTGAAGTCATAACTAACCATGAGTTATATTGCCTGGCATATAACAGGTACTTAATAAATCCTTACTGATTGACTTGTGATTTAGATAGTGATTAGGAGCCCTGAAAATTCAAGTGATTTGTTAGTGATAGCATAGCTAGAATGTTAGAATTTAGACTTCACCCCAGCTTTTCTTGACTCTGGTTCTCTACCTATTATATCACATTGTTTTTCCTTACAAATATGCTTACATATAAATATATATTCCCATATATAATATAGAAATAAATAATTTCATCTCCTACTAGACTCCTAGTTTTAATACCTCATTATTGTATGAAAGTGACTCTGGATTCTTAAACACTAGCTAAGAATTACCAAATGGAAAAGATTTTAAACAAAGACTTGCTGATATAATCTATGAGTATGATGTCCAAAGAATAACTTAGCTATATGTGAAGGGGTCCATTATCACAAGATGCTCATCAAGTGTTGAATTCCTCAGGCACAGCAGCACATGAAAACCAAAGAATTGTAATTTGTATCAATGGAAGTACTTATGCTGATGAAGTCATGAATCTTTCAGAGTATAATTCCATGGTAAAATTGGTCTACTTTTTGCTACTAAACCATGTCATTTCCATTAGTCCTCCACCCTGCTCATATTATGAATTATACCAATTCATAAAATGTTCTCTCTCTTTTCCCCCCAAGGCCTAGTTCAGGCATCATTCATCCTTCCACTTTAAGTGCTGAAGCCTTTATTGTCTATAGAACTTATACATTATGCTGTTATTTTTTCTTTTTCCATATAACTCCTATCTCTCCAACTATGTTACCCTAGAGGACAGAAACTATGTGATGTCCTTCATATTACCATTTCAATAGTGTCTTGCTTAGAATAAACATTCAATAAATGCTAGTTGTTGATGATGATGATGATGATGATGATGATGATATTCTCATAGTAGGAGAACATGAAATTTTAAAACTGGTTCACAAGATTTTTTTTTCTTAGAGTCTCATATCTATCTGGAATGCATATAAATCTGAATATCTCCATTGAGATTTGCAAAATTTTCTCATATGATTATGTGAGCTGGCTTAAATAGTCCTAGACTAATAAGCAGGCCAAGATATGATCATACTCAAGTATACAACTGTGTTTATGTTCCACAGAGAATCATAGAACCATGAGACTCACAGAAATACAGGCTTTCAGACTAGAAAAGACCTTTGAGATAATTTGTTTCATTCAGACTGGGATAGATCTTAGAGATAATTGACTTCAACCCCCTCATATTATACATAAGGAAATTGATCTTTCTGGACCGGCTTCTATTGTTCTCCCACAACCAAAGATTCATTACCCAAGGCATTTAGAGAAATTTCCCTTAAACACCAGCTACAAAAGGTCATATACATGTAAAGATGGTCCCTAAGTGTAAAGATGAGATAACTAGTGCTTGAGTGAGTGTTGATGTCATTAATTGGGTAAAGGCACACATGCGCATACATGCACACACACATGTACACACACACACACACACCCATATTCCATAAAGAAGACCTAATTTAAGAAGCCGATAATTTGCCCAGAAAAGGACAAATACTGGGTTAAAAGGGGTAAACATTCTTTGTTATGTTGCAGTTATTTAAAACAATGTTAGGAGAAAAAAAAAAAACTAAACCAAAACCTCAAGTTACTTTAGCCTTTCCTCAGAAGCAAATATCTCATTACATGACTATCTGCTCTTTGATATGACTTACAACTGTGTGACATATGGGCTAGGAAAGAATTCTAAGGGATAGGATTTTCTGAAAGTGTAATTATATATATATATTGAAATTTTCAGGAGGAAAATAGTTTTTAAGGTACCAAATTGTAAAGAAGATTTGGGTAATATAACTCTATTCCTCAGATTTTTTCAGGACTAAGTAGAGTGAACTGAGAAAAATATACAATGCTGCCTACAAACCCTGCCAACCCATTAAATGCGCTTCTAATTTAAGATAAATGAACCCCTAGAGTACTGCCCCCAGCTTGTCTCAGAACATGCATTTTATTGTCAAAATCAGATGAGTAAAAATAATAGTCTTTTGGATTCTTAAAAGCACACCTTTGCCTTCTTAGGAGATGCTAAGAAGCATAGGTCATGCCTCTTTTTTAATGAAACAACTCTCAAATTTGCTTTACATTTAGAATTCAACACACTTCTTAGATGTTTCCCATTGCAGAGTGATAGTTTGCCAAAAATAGGAGAAGCAATAACAACAAAGCTTTCTAACTAGTTAGTGAGTGACTTATTTCCTAACATCTCAAGCATATTTTCTCTTCTCTTTTGTAATAGATGCCATTTGATTAAGTATGTATGTATTAATATAATCTTAAAGCTCACAAATCTTCTTTCATTCTCAAACATTTTATTAACAAGATGTACAAATTCCCACCAAAAAGTCCATTATTCTACTTTTGAAATACAGCTATTCTCCAGAGAAGGGATGCTATAGATATTTAATAGAAAATTTTAAAATGTAAAATAGCAAAATTTGAAAACTAGGTGGAAACTTTAGAGATCATCATAGTCCAAACCCCTCATTTTACAGAGGAGGAAATGAATGTGCAAACTGGAAGAAATCACATATATAATCAAAAAAAATCCAAGATCCATATCCCCCAGTTCCTAGCTTAGTACTATTTATATTGTAACAACAAACATTATAGAAGAGTAATAGAAAAATCTCTTGCTCATGTAAGATTTATCAAGAAATGGAGATCAGAGATTAGAGGAAAAACTAGTCATGCATACGAGAATGAAAATGCTTACAAATGGGGCTATTAAAGTTTTTTTTGATCTGAAAAATTAAAAGGTAGACTGAATTATTTCTATATATATGTAAAGATAGACATATATTTAGAATATAATATATACATATATACTATGATTTGAAATTCTATGACACTATAAGCTTAAATTTATAGTTCTCTTAGAAAACTATATCTATAATAAAATGCCTATATAATGCCTCACAAAAGGATGGAAAAAAATCTTTTAAAACAGGATTTTTTATATAATCAAAACATCTAGATATTTGGAAACAATTTTTTAAATTTCCAGTTATTATCCAGATGTTTAGTATTGTGCTTGAATATAAACAACCTTTCTTTAATATTCTACTTTATGACTTTTTTCTTAACATTGTTTCATCATCCTAAGAAAAAGTACTGCTTTTATTCTTTTATTTTTTTAAACACCTTTGTTGTTCTGAAATCAGGAGACTGCACTATAGGATTTCAGACAGAAAGATACCTTATAGATTACCTGATCCAACACTCTCATTTTGCAGATGAAGAAACTGAGTCACAGGAAATTTAGATCATATTGGTAGTAGATGGTGCAATTTTAATGGTGACCTAGGAAATAGACTAATAGGATCAAATAGTATTGGAAGATACCTTAGGGTCATCTAGACCTCATTTTACAGATGAGAAAATCAAGACAGAAAAAAAATCAATGATTTTACTAAGATATTATATGCTATAAATCACAAAGCCAGGATTCAAATCCACGTCTTTAGACTCTAGACTCTTTCAACTATACCACATTGCCTTCCTGATTCCAGTCTCCCTGGTCTTCTAAACACATCATATTAGTTTAATAATATCAAAAGTCAAGATATAAAAAAAACCTTAAGTAGTAATGAGGTATTATGATATACTGAAAAGATCTTTCACTGGGAATTAGGTGATTTGGATTCAAGTTCTAGGTCTATCGTTTATTGGACAATCCTATGTTAATCACTTGATTTTTCTAGAATTCTGTTTTCCAATCTGTAAAATAAATAGATTGGACTCAAAGATCACTAAGGTCCTTTCCAGGTATAAAATTCTATGACCCATCCAATTGGAAATGGGAAGATAGCTTGAAAACATTTAACATTAGAACAAATTAAAGTATCTTTTCTTTTTACAGCACCAGTGTCATAGTATGCAAAATTATAGATTGTCAAAGTACTTCAAGACTGAGCCTATCTACTTGAAATTTAGATGCATTTGCTAAAATAATAAGCCAACTGTCATTCAAATGAGAAAAGCACAAGAGTTTTTTTTTATTTATAATGTATAGATATTGCCATGCTAATCACAATTTTTTTTAGAATTAGTATTCTAAGAAGAGAATGAATGCATTTATTACCTTCTGTTTTTTGGAAGCTTGATATATTTATCTACTTTCATCATGTCATTAACAATAAAAGCAGAGACCAAATTTCCACAAGTGTGGTCAAAGCTTGTTAAATCTACCTAGAATGTTTCCTGTGGTTTTCTACTCCAAATTATTTTGAATAATGCATCATATAACTAAAACATATAACCTTTAAATTGATATTAGCGCTTTATGAAAAGTTTTAATTTGCTCTCAACTGTGATTTGTTCGGATCATTTCACTACTTACACTTTACTAATATAAATGCCTACATTAACAATAGCTTATTGTGAAAACCAGCTAAATATGAGTAAATTCAAAATACCTAATAAAATTACGCTTCATATTTTAACTGATTCTGATCAAGAATGAATTATGTCATTTTAGAGATTAGCTAAATAGTTCACCTCTAGCTTTCTGATTTAAACTTCTAATGACCAAATGTTATTATTACCATCTGGTGTCTGGCCTCTATGAAATGCATTGGTGATGTCAATCCAGTGTCAAGTAGTCAGTATCTGGCTGCCAAAAAATCTCAACTGGCAGGCTTAGTGAAACAGCTAAATACTAAATGAACTATGGAGATAAATGTTTAGTTCTGTGAATGTTTCCTTTCCTTCAAGGCAAACATGTTTTCCCTGCTTGTAGTGCAAAGATATCACTACTTTTTGATGTGTGTTTCTTTATGAGATCCATCAACAAGCTTTCTAGAACTATACCTATATAGTGTTCACAGTAACATATTGTAAAAATTAGGTTGATATTATATAATACTATGTATATATGATATATATATATATATATATATATATATATATATTATGGGTTTCTGAGTTTCTAAACTTTTTCTGTGCCATCTGTCTGACCTTTTGCATGTCATCTGCAACTTCCACAAAACTTCCCCAAAATTCCCATTTCTTATGCTAATCCAGAATATAAAGAAAACGAGATGGGGAAAGTTGCAATGTAGAAGGTATAAATGTACATTAACATGTAAGATACAACAGTTAACAATAAAAGATGGGATTTAATTAAGTGTTAATTGTGTGGGACAAAACTTACATGATACAGAAATTCTTTGGAATTTCAGAAATAGTAAGAAACATAGAAAGAGATTAATTAGGAAACAATATTTATGTAAAAAAGAAAAAGAAAAAGACAAATATAAGATAGAAAATAATGTCTGCTAAGGGACCTGGGATATTTAGCCTGGAGAAAAGGGTACAGGTCTGCTCTCTTCAAGTGTGTGAAGGATTATTGTGGGGAAGAAGGAGCAAACTTGTTCTTTTATTTTTCCCATAGGGCAGACCTAGGAGTAAGGAGTAGAAGTTGGAAAGAAGCAAATTTAGACTTGAAAATCTTTGTAGAAATAAGAATTATTCAAAAGTAGAATGGGCTGTCTTACAGAGATTTCCTTCAGTGGAAGTCTTGTAACAAGTCTGGATGACTATGCATTAAGTGTTTTCAGATGATGTTCTTGTCCAGGTATAGATTGAGTTAAATGACCACAAAAGTTTCTTCTAACTCTGAAATTCTGTGATTCTAGGACTAAAGATTAAAAGTATATGTATTATAATAGACTAAGCTAAAAATATGTCAGTAGGATCAACCTTAAGTAAAAATGAAATAAATGAAATCTGGTTTTGAGTACTCTTAAATTTCCTTTTTGTCCCTTTTTCAATTTTCTCCAAACCTTCTCAGAGACATATCCTCAACTTTCTCCTTCAAGGGGCAGCTAGGTGGTGCAGTGGGTAGAGCACTATCCCTGAAGTCAGGAGGAGCTAAGTTCAAATCTGATCTCAGACACTTAACATTCCCTAGCTGTGTGACCCTGAGCAAGTCACTTAACCTCAATTGCCTCAGCAAAAAAAAAAAAACAAAACAAAAGAAAACCTTTTTCCTTCAGTCTCTCCTGTAAACCATTGGCATCTTAGTGGGAATTAGAACTAATTAGCATCAAGGTGGAATCTAATAAGATGAAATTTAATAGGGATATGTATAACATAGATTCAAAAAACCAATTATCCAAGTATAAGATGGGGAAGGTATCACTAAACCATTTCTTATTATAGCCTTTCTTATAAGAAAGGCAAAAGGGTTTTTAGTAAACTTCAAGCTAAATATGAGTCAGCAGTGTGACTAGGTAGCCAAAAAAGCTAGCTCAGTCTTGGGTTGTGATAATAGTGGTACAGTATCAAGTAGAAATGACCTAATTTTGGTCAGATAAGATTAGGAATATTGTATCCATTATTTGTTGACCATATATTAGGAAGGAAATTGATAATAAATAGGAGATCATTCAGAAGAAATTAATTTGGTAAGGAGAGCATGTCATACAACATAAGAGTAAAGAATAAAGATATTTAACCTGGTGAAGCAAAGATTTGTAGATAGTGTGGGGAAATGACACATGAGGAGATGATATCTGTCTTCAAGGACTTAAATCTAATTTAGACTGAAGGCAACAACAAAAAAAAACTTCCATAGAGGTACTCAAAAATTAAAGAGCCTTCATCCAAAGACAGCGTCTCTTAAGTGAGTTTAATTTCAATTAAAAGTTTTCTGACTATCAGGACTGTGGAAGAGGAGATTACTATTCTACTACTGGATGGGGTAAGCAACTAGGTAGCACAGTGGATAAAGTGCCAGGACTGAAGTCAGAAAAACTCATCTTCCCAAATTTAAACCAATCCTCAAATATTAGTTGTATGACCCTGGACAAGTCATTTAACCCTATTTGCTTGTTTCCTCATCTGGAGGAAATGTAAACCATTCTAGTATCTTTGCCAAGAAAACCCCAAATGGGGTCACAAAGAGTCAGACATGACTGAAAATAACCAAACTTCAAATTATTAGCTCAGAGTTCTCTTTTAGCTCTAATATTATGTGCATCTGAAAGTTCATAGAATCTTAAGAGGTAGAGCTGGAGAGCATCTTAGAAATTATTTAGCCCATTGTACTTCATTTTACCAACAGATAAACTAAATCCCCCAGAAGTTAAATGACTTACCTGAGATGATGTAGGTAGTAAATAAGAAAGAGGATTCAAATAAAGGTTTCTAATGATAGACCAGGTTGTTGTTGTTGTTGTTGTTGTTGTTGTTGTTTTTGTTGTTTAAGACTGTTTATATTTTGCTCAAAAAGTTATCAAACTGTGCATACCTTTGACCCAGCAATGTTTCTATTGGGCTTATATCCCAAAGAAATCATAAAAGAAGGAAAGGGCCCCACATGTGCAAGAATGTTTGTGGCAGCTCTTTTTGTAGTGGCTAGAAACTGGAAACTGAATGGATGCCCATCAATTGGAGAGTGGCTGAATAAATTATGGTATGTGAATGTTATGGAATATTATTGCTCTGTAAGAAACGACCAGCAGGACGATTTCAGAGAGGCCTAGAGAGGCTTGCATGAACTGATGCTGAGTGAAGTGAGCAGAACCAGGAGATCATTATTCACAGCAACAACAATACTATATGATGATCAGTTCTGATGGACATGACTCTCTTCAACAATGAAATCTTCAAACCAGTTTCAATTGTTCGGTGAAGAGAGCCATATACACCCAGAGAGAGGGATGTGAAATGTGGACCACAACATAACATTTTCATGTTCTCTATTGATGTTTGCTTGCATCACATTTCCTTTATCTGATTATTCTTTCTTAGATACGATTTCTCCTGCACAAAAAAATGATGTGTGGAAATAACTATACATATATTCAATTTCTTAAGTATTCTAACATAATTAACATGTAGTGGATATCCTGCCATCTAGGGGAGAGGTGGGGAGTAGGGGGGAAAAATTTATAACAGGAAGCTTTGTAAGAGTAAATGTTGAGGAATTACCCATACATATGTTTTGCAAATAAAAAGTATTAATAAAAAATAATAAAAAAGACTGTCTATATTTTAAGAGATGTGTAGGAGAAACTCTAAAGGAATAAATCTCTAATGATAGAACTTTAGGTACTTTGGCTCCAGAATGGGAAGATTTTGGTGTCAATAAAAGATTCTTGATGCCACTGACATCACAAACCTAAAATATGATTTGTTCATGTCTATATATCAGTAACATTCAGAAGATAATTATTAAACAGAATAGCAAATTAATCAATTTCCCCCCAGAACTGACTAAACGTTTACTAGAAAACTATACCAAGTTTTGAGTTCCCTCCATGATTTGAGGAGGGTGTGAAAATTTGAAGGACATGCTGAGAAATTTCACGAAATTAAAATAAGCTTATATTTTGTTTTTGTTTGTCTGTTTTTTAATTTATCAAGCAGGTTTTCTCTCCTTCCCATCCTTCATTGGAAGGAAGGAAGGAAGGAAGGAAGGAAGGAAGGAAGGAAGGAAGGAAGGTAAAAAAGGAGAGATGAAGGAAGGAAAGGTGGGAGGGAGGTAGGAAGGAGGGAAAGAGAAAGGAAATCAAAACAAAATCCTTATAACAAAATAGATATAGAAACAAATTCCTATCTGACTATATCCGAAAATATATTTCTCATTCTGCAAATTAAATCTGTTGCATCTCTGTTAGGAAGCGGGTGGCCTCATCATTTGTCCGCTAGAATCATTGGAGATAACTACATTGATCAAAATTTTTATTTTCCAATGTTGTTTTCTTTATCATGTTTTTGCTTTTATGTAAACTATACTGATTCTGCTCACCTCTCTTTTCACCAATTCATATGCCTTCCCAGGTTTCTTTGAAACTATCTCATCATTTCTTATGGAACAATAATTTTCTATCATAGTTAAATGCTATAATTTGTTCATCCATTTCCTAATTGCTGGGCACTCCCTTGATTTCACAAATAATTTAATAAAATGATTTGGCCTGCAAAATTTAATTTGGGTTTATAAATTTACATGTGTTCAGATCATATACATATATACACACTAAAAGATCTATATCTGTATGTGCATATATACAGAAAAGAAGATAAACAAAGGTATAGGCACTAAGAATTGTGGTATGTGTTATATAAGCAACAAAGGCATGCCTTCTAACACAAATATATGAGCTCTTGAACATATGATTAAAAGTTAGAAATGTTTTACTTTTATTTTGGAGGAGGAGGGGGATTTCAGGTTCTGGCTTTGTTTGGTAAAAGAGAACTGCAAAGAAGAATAAGGTAGCAACTTGACTATAGGGAATTATGGGAATCAGAGACAGGTAGAAAATAAGATAATCTCTTTCACTATCTGTTCTCTTCTCTTTTTCATAGACACACATACATAGACAGATACACATACTCTATCACCACCACCACCAAGTGCTTGGCAACAATTGTTGCTAAACTTTGAAATAAGTTGCTAAGTGAGATTAAGGAATCTCCCTCTCTAGAGATTTTTTAAAATAGATACCATTTGTCTGGAATGAGATAAAAGAGGTCCCCCCTGAAGGTGGAGCTTAGATAAGATGACTTCTCCCTATCTTCCAGTTTTATGATTCTGTTGTATATCCTTATGACTTACAAAGTAACAATATTGTCTCCATTCTTATAGATACAAAATTTAAAGAAATTCAGGAGAATACTTATATCATAGAAGAACTTTTTTTATTTGCTAAGCCTAATTTAGATAAATAAACAGATCATTCAGCATTCATCTGTGTTTAGCTTTCTCACAGAGATAAACATTTAACAAATTATTTTTGATTGAAATCTTTTTTCTTCAGACTAGGAAACTAAGTTTGAATGTACAAAGGGTAGATGTGGTCCCTAAAGTACTGTTCAAGCAAAAAGGTGCTATTTATACTTCTGATAAAAGAAAGCTAAAGGTACAAGTTAATGCATAGGGTCTTCATTTTAAATGTTGAATTGTATAAGTATTTAGGAATGGAGGGAAGCAAAGGACCAATAGTTAGAAACCAGTGTATAGTTCAGAGCTATCAATTGGCTGTTGCTATAATACTCTCCCAAGCATGGGACTGATTTGCTTTTTAACACTACAATTCACTCTATGACTTTGGGGAAACATACCACTGAACCTCATTAGCCCCCAAAATGGAAAACAATTATCTAAGTAGTTTTGGTGCCTCCTACTTTACTGGGGGAAAAGTATCCTGTAAGAAATTCTTAGCCTCATTGTCTCCATGTACTTTGTATAAATAGCCTTCAAATATATATCACATAGGATATGCACATGTATCCTTTCTTATTAAATTACTCCTTAAAATAACTTCATTAATCCAAAATGCTTTTCATCCTAAGAAACTAGTGACTCTTAACTGCAAATCATCATTTAATAAAATCTTTGGTTTTATTATTAGGTGTGCTGAAAGTTTTGTAGTTAGGTGTCTTGAAGTAGAAACCTTTTTTTCCCACCCACTATAAGAGGTAAAACTATGAAAAAAACTGCTGGCATTGTAAGCAGCGATGAGAATTGACAGAAATTTCATGTATATTATTGTAAAGATGATTTAGACCTAAGGACACTGGATCACATATAATAGAGCTGAAAGTATCCTTAAAGATTGATTAATCCAACCCTCATTTAATAAGATAATTAATTGAGGGATGACACATGGTCCTCATCTGCTCCAAAATATCATGATTTCAACCATCATGATATTCAACCATCATGACTTCAAATTGCACCAATAAACTCACCTTGATGGTCCCATGATAGAAAAAAAAATGTATGTTTCGTTGGCGGGGAGCATTGCAGCAGAGTGAAATGAGACATCTTTGTATCCTACACAAGGTTTGAACACCACCAGTAGTCCCTTGTCCTCTCACATACTAACACCAATGAAAGCATGAACACACAATTTTTTATTCTTAAAAAAGGTTGTTTGCCTACAAAGGTATATTATTCTTCAAAGAAATTTTTGAGTATTCATTGCAGCACCTGGAAGTTGATTTTATTTAATATTTCAAGGATTATTTCATCAGTGTACTGGGGTACTGCCTCTGTGGATTCAGATCAGAACCCCTTCATCACCCAACAGACAGCCTCATGACCGAAAAAGCCATCATTTAACGACCTACCTTCTGGGAATAAGCCTTTGTCCACTCAGCCAGGTTTGTCCTTGGATGACAGTCTGTCACCAGGCTCATGCTCAAATCTTTTCCAGCTTATTAAAACCTGTCAGTGATTGCTTTTGTGCTGGCATCATTTTTGAAAACCCAGGGTCACTAAGACGCCAATAGGAAGAAGCACAAGATCAAAACATTGCTGGGAGGAACTAGGGGGAATTGTGGGGGAGGGAGTAACTTAATTTATCAAAAAATCAAATTCTAGGTTCCATAGACAACAGTATTTTCTTATATTTATATATATGCATGTATATGTCTACACACACACACACATATATATATATACACAAATATATGAGGTGCCATTCTGAAATTCAAAAGGGCACATAGACAAGTGTAGTAATGTTAGAACTACCATATTAAATTTAACATATTTTAAATGAACAAAAATACACGATTTTATGTACCAATTTATTTTTATCTTCTTTGTATATGAAATTGACTATTGATATATGTCAACTTAATAATAATAAAAAATTTTAACCAAAATCAATTTTTAAAGTATTCTTTGTACCTCACTGAGAGTTCAGGCCTTTTCTTTATTATTACTCCAACTTTACCTATTTTCTAGTCTAGCCTGTCTAGAATTTCTGTACCATTCTAAACTATAAACTCAGTAAGTACAGTGGAGAGTATCATCTAAATTTTGAATCTCTCCAACACTTAACCTTATCTATTATTTGATATAATGTATTTTAGTGATCTATGTTTGTGTTTTACCTTTCTAGTAGAGAATAGAGTCTTTAGAGGCAGAGATTATGGCTTACCTAACTTTGTTTTCCCCCAGGACCTACAATACTATGCTTAGAGTAAGTTTCTATTGTGTTTTCTGTATTCACCGAAGGATTCTCATCAGGCTCCATTCTTAAAATATTATCATTGGCAACAATTATTCCAATGGTTCATTTATAGAATTCTTTCATATAGTCATCCAACAAGAATTTATAAAGCATTTACTTTTGTATAGTTCTTTACTAGATAATACACAGATCTATTCTGTGATCTATAAGATCAGTCTCCCTCCTTAAGGAGTTTGTTGTCTAATCAAAGAACATACATAAACAATGCCAGACATGGGATGATTTGGTCTTAGAAAGGAACTGGAAAAATTGTTAAAGAAATTCAGAGAAAAGGAAAGGAATATAAATAGGAAGGAAAGCTCTGATTGAGGAGGGCTAGTGCTGGATCTTGACAGAAGGATAATACAGATAGCCCCTAACTACCACATTTTTCTTGTGAATCTATACTCTGATGCTCAGAATGAAAAATAATAATTCCATTTGAGTGACCTAATGGCCACAGAAATCTCCCTGCCTTTCCTATTGCTAACACTCAGGACTTTCTTTCCTTTTCCCCATCAGATTTTCTCATAACTTGGGGCCAATCTAGCCTACTTTTCACCAATTATAGGACTTAGTTTGAGATTTCTATGGAAAAGCATATTCTAATTTCTATATAAGAAATGGAACTCATTGGTAAATTGGGTCAGCCTGCATTTGGATAATTTGATGTTATATAAAAATATGTTTCAGGTCAATAACAGCCACAAAATCAATCTGATTAAAACTGGAGGTTATTTGGAAATAATGTGTCAAAATAGGCTATGTTATGAAGAGTCTTGAATGTTGTAACAAAAATTTTGGACTTTATCTTATAGACAAGGGAGACTCCTTGAAGGATTTTGAGGAGAATGACACAAAGAAATTAGTATTTGAGAAAGATTAAATTAGTGGATGAAATTTTGGAGAAGATCCTACATCTCACATAGTCAGAGGATAATAATTCTAAATTTAGAAGAAAATATCAGAAGTACCTCATTTTACAGATGAGGAAACTGAGACCAAGGGACATCAAAGGATTTGTCCACAATTATACAGGAGTCCAGAACCAATGTTCTGAACCTGTTTCAGATTTCCTGTCCTTCAAGTATAAACTGTCTACTTTCATTATGAAGAGAAGCAGTGGCAATGGTGTATTTAAGAATGGAGGTTTATAGAAGCAGTGCAAAATGCTAATAGTTCACATTTTATTTTAAATTCTGGACTAAGTTTAATATGCAAGTACTCTGCCTGTTTAATTCCACTAAGGAAGTGTGCCATGCCTAGCTAATTTCTATTGCAGTGGTTCCCCAAATCCTACCCTTAATCTCTCCCCTTAGGTATAAGGGACATAGCATGACCATCCCTTTTCCTCTCAAATCTTAATCCATATTCTACTTCTACTCCTTCACAGACCCAGTCCTATAATTTTGGCCCCCTCACCTAGTCTATTCTATTGTGCCTTCTGGAACCCCTGTTCTTTTGTCAAAAAAAAATTTCCTATATTCTCCAACTTGTCAAGCAGCAATCCTTCTACCTCTCACATTAATCAAAATCTGACTCTCCTCTAGTGACATCCCACCCATTATATCACTTCACAAGAAGCAATTCCTTCTCTCATTTCTCCTGACTCACAGTGACAGAATTAAGAAGGGGAATACCCATTGCTTTCTACCACCATTTCAAAATTCTTCTGCTGCCATTTTTATAGACCTTTCCTTTCCTAAGATCCTTGAAACCCAATTATAATACACTTTACTCAATCCCATTGTTGTCATCCATTGACTTCAATGTTACATTACCAATTTTCTAAATATTTCAATACCTACCTTGTGGTGTTCCTTTCCACAATGCCCTCTTCCATAGCAATAGAGATTAAGTGTTGTAAGAAGCTTTTAAAAAATCTAATGCAACTCTTTTATTTAAAGTTGATGAATTGAGGTATATCAACTTGTTCAAAGTCACAAAGATGGAAAATAACAGAGGTGAGACTCGAACTCAGATCCTCGTATTTAATATCCACCATTTGCACCACTGTCCCACAATGACATTGTGCTCAGAGCCTGCAATATTAATCTTAATATATCTATTACCTTGATAACAAGCTGATCTTTCAATTTTTCAGTCTCTTCAATTTTAAAACCTTCCTTCCCCATCTACCTTCGGCCATATTCCAGTATGGTAACACATTAAACCTTAATCTCTCTCAGAATAACATCACCTACTAGATCCAGAACTTTGAAATTCCAATGACCTACCACAACCTCCCATCCTTCCACTTTTCCCACTCTTTCACCTAAACTAAACCTACTGTTTGCCTTTACCATAACCTTTGGTCTCCTTGCCTCTCTTCTGAGCTCTAGCCTTTTAGTTCCAATTGCCTACAGGACTCCTCTGTATGCTCAGATATCCCAATGGCCCTTCACATTAAACTTGTCTAAAAATGAATTGATCATCTCTTCTTTTGAATACTTTCATCCTTCTGTTTTCACTGTTTCTATGTTCTGACTTTTCCATTTGTACTTTTTATGTCTGTAAGCTGTGTTAGAGGGGATTATCGATTGTATTTAGAGTTGGATGGTATCTTATTGATACCAACACTCTCAGTTTACAGATGAAGAAACTGATGCAAACAGGGCTAAGTGACATGCCCAGGGTCACATAGGTAGAAAGTGTCTGAGACCATTTTTAAACTCAAGAAGATGAGTATTCTTGACTTCAGGCCTGGCACCCTATCTGCTGTGCCATCTAGCTGTCCTAAATAATCAGTAGGTCCAGTCAGTTATAGCTCTTCATTAAATCTTTCATCTCTCCTCTTTATTCCTATGATCACCATCCTCTTATGGTTACCACCTGCTTATAGTATTACAATACTTTCCTAAATCATTTCATCTCTATATGTTCTCTTTATTCCACCTGTCCTTCATACCACATAATCTTTTTTATATATAGATATGATTATGGGATTGGTTAGGTTAAAAAGCTTCAATAGCTCCCTACTGATTCTTAAGCAAAATTCTCTCTTCTGACTGTCATTCAAGGCCCACAATAAGCTGATGTTACCCTACCTTTTCAGTTATCTTTCCTATTACATACAGTTTAATTTTCTCTTATTCCACCTGAACTTGATCTGCAAATTCTTGTCATAAGTGTTTCCTTTGCCCCAGATGCCTTCCTTGTTCCTCCCGCCTTGTTAAATTACTACCCATCATATTGTACTTGCTTTCTTAATGGATGAGGGAGAGGTTAAAGAACTAGAAATTGGAAGTGAATTTTTTCCCACAATGGGGAATTATTTTTTTTCCAATTGTGTAAAGGTAGTTTTCAACATTGATTTTTGTAATATTTTGAGTTCCAAATTTTTCTTTCCCCTTCTCTTATCTACCCCTTCCCCAAAAAAGTAAGCAACCTGCTATAGATTATACATGTACAATCATGTACAAACATACTGAAAATAAAGAATTCTAAATAATTTTTAAAGTCTTTAAATAAATTATTGTGCATTCTCTAAAGTTCAACCAAATTACCATCTTTTTTCATGAATCCTTTCCTGATTCCCTAGCTAGTAATATTTGTTCCTCCCAACATCATATAGTACTTTGCTATGTAATTCTGTAATGCATTAAATATGTGGTGTATTTTAAAGTTAACTGTGTTTGTATCTTATTAGACCATAAGCTCCATGAGAACCATATCTTATCTAAACTTAGGATTCTTTCAGCTAGACCAATATCCTTCTCAAACTAGACAATTGATATTTGCTCAATTAATTAATTCAATAATAAATGCTTAGGATGGCTTTAGAATCTAGAGGCAGGAAGTTTTTTCAATAGTCTAGATATACAGTAATGAGAGTCTAGGCTAGATTGGTGACAATAAATTTAGAAAAGAGGGGATGGACATGAATGTTTCAAAGAAAAAAAATGAACTTGGTAGTTGGATGTAGAAAAAGAAGAATAAAAGTTTTGATTCCAAGTAACTAAGAAAATGGTAGTGGCACTGAATGAAATAAGGAAGTTTGAGTTCAGTTTTAGATGTATTAAAATTGAATTGACACCAAGATATCAGAGTAGAGATTCAATTGTAGATAGAGAACTCAAGCTCAGGTGAAACATTGAAACAAGCAAGAGAAGATAACTTCAGCTACTGCTTACAACAGGTAGTTGATTGGAAAGGGGGATCAATAATTTTGAAAAAGCATTTATTAAATACCTTATATATTTGGTATTAGACTAGCAACTAAGGATTCACTAGTTGAAAGGAAGTTACCTTCTAAGAAAGGTAAAGAAAGAACAGAGAGTCAAGGACTGAACTAGAAAGTACTCATAATTAGAAGACAGATGGAGAAAGAGCAATCAAGGAAAGGAGACAGAGAAGAAAGTCCAAAAGAGAGGAAGAGTCAATAAATAGATGGAGAAATTACTCAGGATGGGAGTGGGAAAAACAGAAAATTGGTGCCATAACAATAAAGAAGGAATTGATATCATGGACAGGATGTTCAGTAGTATCAGAGATATCATAGTGGCAACTGATAAAAGTCCATTAGATAGCTCAGAGAATATTAAAATAGCTATTAAAGAGTAAAATGGCCTGCTTTGAAATAGTGGATCCTCCTATCAGAGATATTTAAATAAATATTGGGATCCCATTTGTTGGGTACTTTGTAGAGAATAGTCTTGTTTGAATATGGATTAGATGTGACTGCGATTCAGGTTAATTATGACATGTAGAATTAAGTTAACTATTACATATAGAATAGAATGACAGGTATAGTGTAGTACATCTGGTACAAAACTTTGGCCTCCCTATATTTACTTTATTAAATATATAATCTTATATTCCAATTCTGTTTTGATTCTTTGGAATTATCCATCATTAAAACCTAAAATATATACTTGCTTAATTTAGGGGTCATAAATTGGCTTAAAGTATAAGCTCTTGTGAAGAATAAAATACTATAAAATAGAGTTTTCAGGACACTCTAGAATTTTGAATTCATTTTATATACAATTTATGCTTGATATCTAGTTTAATAATAATCATGAAGTGTGAAAGGAAGGTGAATCATTAATCATTTCTAAGAAGAAAGCTTTAATACTATCATTTTTAAAATTAGAAATATATTGTTTATGAAAATAAGATTACCAAAAGACTTTGATTAGAATTTTATTAGTTGCTACTTATATATTTAAAGGGAATTTTAAATCATCATTATATAATATTCATTCTCTCACAGACTATTTCTCTATAGATAATTTCAATATCTAATTTTTACATATTTGCTTTTGATTTCTAAAGAACTTAAGTGAAACACTGAATTATCATTAAAGCATCTTTTCTGGTTACAACTATATGTCAAATAAAAAAAGAATTTAAAAGTTCATTTGTTGGCACTCAGTTCAAGAAGAATGTATTTATTGGAGAACAATGAGGCATTTTGCCAACTATAATTAAGTGAATGTTACAACATCTTTATGAGAGATATGAGAATTATTATCCCCATTAACAGATGGGAACATTAAGGCTAATGACTTGCCTAAGGCTAAAGAAAAGAGAAACTATAGTTCTAAGGTTTGTTACCATAATCAGAAAGATGGCAAAGTTGATCCATGGAGCATAAAGGCAGCAATCACTGTCAAAGTCCTAACGAAGATACCATTTCTTTCTCCTCTTAAACTGCTTGGTTACACCAAAATAAATAAATAAAAATAAAATAAAAACAAAGATCCCAGGCTTTTCGGCTATCTTTTAGTTTATTGCCAAGCTGTGTTTTGGTGAAGAAGAGCAAGACAAAATCTTTTTGTAAGAGAACAGTTCAACTCTTGTCTTGTTAATGGTGTACTTTTCTTTTTGTATCTGTATTTGTACTCTTGTGTTGTGTACTTAACTGGAAACAGTCTTATGCATTGGGTTATACTATAAGCTACTTGAGGTCTTAGATATGGAGTCCACCATAGTATATCCAGCAATGATTCTGTTGTAAGGTCATATGTTTGAGTAACACCCATGTGCTTGAGAAAACATTCTGACCCCTTCCTCACTCTCTTGGACTTGCTTATTCTAGAGGTCATAAACCTTGACAAATGACAAAACATAATTCAACTATAACAAAAGCAATAGATCATGCACATTTTGAAAGTGGCAATCACAAAAATCCAGCAGTGAATTAATTCATTAAGAGCAGATTCTGATTCCATCAGGCAGATCAAAACCTCTTTTTTTCCCCTTTATTATAGGGTTGTTAGGATAAATTAGTCATGGCAGACCTACATTTTAGAATTTTTTTTTTTGGCAAAATCTTGTGTACACAATGGAGATATGGGCTAGATGACAGTATTTTCAAGTATATTCAGAACTTCTTGAATGGCCATGTCCAAAGAGTAATGCTTAATGGAATAATGCTATCCTGGAAGAAAATATCTAGTGAAGTGCTTCAGATATCTCTTTTTCATATGGTGCTATTCAACAGTTAAAGGGCCAAAAAAATTCCAGAGTTATGATGGACATGAGTTTGAATTTTCCCTTTAATATATACAAGGCTGAATGATATGAGTAAGCAATCAAATCTCCCTGAACTTTTATTGTTTCATCTGAAATATGAACTTCATGGAGCTACTGTGGGAATAAAATTAAATAATATATACAAAGTCCCTTGCAAATCTTAATAAACTATTTAAATGTTAGATATAAATGACTAGGACACAGGCATAGATTACATACTTATATACTATACAAACTGCAAATGAAATAAAATTAGGAAAGATAGTTTACATATTAGATGGCAAAATTAGGATTTATAAAGATTTGCAGTTCATAATAATAGGGAAAAATTTCACAAGACAATAACTGTTCATGTTGCATTCCCCCTGCAATGACTCCGTGAGGCATGCAATATAAGTATTTTAAATCCTCATTTTATAGATTAAAAAACTAATATTCTAAGAGGTTTAGTGATTGGTTCCTGTTTTTGCAGCTCCTAAGTGTCAGAGATAGATTCTTTTAAATATAAAATATGCCCTTAATTTCAGCTGTAGTGCCACTGCTTGGCAGCGTTTATAGTCTCTGAAGGCTATTGCTTGACTACTGAGAGGGATGGAAGTCCTAATTGACTAACAGATTAAGAGCCTTCTAAGAGAGAGACAGTTCACCAGATTTTTGCAATCTAGGAGGCATTATTCTTTTTATTCAAGGGGGTATTTCTTTTAACATTTGGAATAAAAACCATTTTACCTGGTTCCTGGCATGGGGGTTGGGGAAAAGGAATAGTTCTACTCCAGATCTGGAAAGTAACAGCTTAATCTCTATCCATTTAGCTTTCTTTACACATATGTATACACACACACATACACACACACACACATCACTGATAATAAACATTTCTTACAGATCCTAATGAAGGACAATGGTAAATTAGAGTGCATCTGTTGTTCTTCAGTCTAGTCTGATTCTTACTGATCCCATGGACCATAGTATGCCAGTACAATCCCTAGGTTTTCTTGGCAAAAATACTGGAGTGTTTTCCAGTTTTTTCTCCAGACTTGCCCAAGGTCATGTAGCTAATAAGTGCCTGTGGCTGGAACTGAATTCAGGTTTTCCTAACCAGATCCAGTGCTCTTGCTGCTTCTAGAGATTTATAATTAAGTTGGTAAGAGGACTGGAGGCCATGCCATATGAGGGCAGGTTGAAGAGAATGGTAATAGTTAGCTTGAAGAAGAGAAACTTTGAATGGAAGTGGGTTTGACAGTATAATTATTGTCAAACACTTTGAAGATTTGTCATGGGAAAAGGAGATTAGATTTGCTCTGCTTGGTCCCAGAAAGCAGAACTAGAAGCAGTTGTTTCAAGTTAGTGAGTAGCAAATATAACATAATATAATGTGATATGATATAATACAATACAATAAACATAATATAAGGAAAGCATTTTAAAATTAGGAATTAAAATTTAATTAATTATATTAACTTGATTAAAATTTAAAATGTAGAAGTTAAATTGACTGCTTTTAGAATGGGACAGCTTCTTGATATAGAGCTTTCAACCAAAGACTGATAATTAATAACTTTTCTGGGATGTTATAGAGGACATTCCTATTTCTCTTCATGTTAGACAAGATTACCTCTATGGCACCTTTTAAGCCTGAGATTTTATGATTCTATGTATTTTATACTCCTCCAACCCACTGTTTATTATTATTATCCCAGAATGATCTGATGCATTTAATATACTTCCTGGCTACTGTCATCTGGAGTTTCTGGCAGGAAGGATGCCCTTTAATAACTCATATAAATGAATTCTATCAACTGCAAGTCATTTGGGTCTGGGAGAAGGTGAAAATGATGAAAATAGTTCAAATGTGCTTTACTGAGAACTTAGCAGACATATCTATAGAATTCTGTCTGGAGCTTTGTTAGTCTTAATTGACACAATTGAAGATTTGAATGACTACCTAAAATAAGTGTTCTTACTCTGAGGTCCATGGATGCCCAAGGGCTGAATGGATGGATTTCAAGGTTCCATAAACTTAAATAAGAAAAAAAAGTCTATTTTAATTAACCTTTGGTTTCCTTTCTATTCCTATATATTTTATTTTATGCATTTAAATATATGTATATATATATATATATATATTTAAGAAGCAGCACATAGACTTCACCAGACTGACAAATGGCATCCATGACAAAGAAAGCTAACACTTCCTGATCTTGAAAAAGGGGCAAACTTTGGACTACAACAACCAAGAGGCTACATGGTACACTTAAAAGTGTGCTTTGATATGAAGTTGAAGGACCTTGGCTCCATATCAGCCCTGCCACTTAATACTTGTGTGCCTTTTTACTTCTGGGCCCTACTTCAGTTTTTTTCTATTGTAAAATGAGAAGATTAGATGAGATAATTTCTAAAGTACTTTTCAGATCTAAATAAATGATCCTTAGGATTATATGGAATCCTAAGGGCCATAAAGGAGCTGTAGGAAGTCAGTTATAGATTAAAGCTTCCTAAAGAGTTATAGTACTTTGCTCCTGATAGCCTGTGCTTCTTGTGTGGGATCTTTGTTCATTTAGTCTCGTAATGTCATAGAAATGACCCTTTAGGAAGACAGAGATAACTACAGACATTAGTTTCTCCAGATAGAGTCAAACCAAGTAACTGATACCAGCGCCTCTGTTTTTGAGTCCCTAAATCATCTGGTTCTAGGGTAAGATCTATAGACAACTGGAGCTTGTTTGAGAGAAAAGACTTGCCAGAGTCTGGGAGAGAATTCTGAGGGATATAGGTGTCTTAGTTGTTCACAGTGAAGAATTTCTTTGTTTAGGGCCCAGGGTCTGGATCTATACCCAATACCTTATAATTCTGGGGCCTCTGAGAATTAAACAGTCCATAGCTTTGTAGTGAGCTGAAACATTTCACTATAAAGGAATATATTCTGTGAGGGAGTTGTTACATCAGAAGAGAAACACCTGAGAAGAGAGCTGGCTATAAGAACATTATTTCACTGACCTGCCATCCCTTAAGTTTGGATCAGAGTTACACAGCTACTGTTTGCTTCCAAACTTGATCCTTGCTCAGTACACAATTAGGGGCTGTTAGAGATACCTCCTCTTTGCCACTTTTAGATCACCTGGAAGGATAGGGTACTGGACACTGAGGTCCTTTGTCAAATCCAACTGCCAAACATTCAAATTCTGCTTCAGAGAGCACAACTCATATGGGCTGGCCATATATACTAAGTGTACACCAAACATATAGTTGCCTAAAAGACTAACATAAGGCAAGCCTCACATCATGGTCAGAAAAAATAATACAAGGATACTATCAAGGTCTCTGAAGAAATTTGAAACTGATTGTGTGACATTGGAGGCAGACAACTGCCAAATGTGCATTAAAGAAGGTTCTGTGCTCTACGAGCAAAGTGGAATTGAAATAGTTCAAAGGAAATGCAAGATGTGTAAATTTAGAGAATCCACACCAAATATTCATATGAACTATATAGTGCCAGATCTACAGTAGAGCATTCTGAGCTCATCTTGATCTGATCAGCCACAGACAGACACATTGTAATTCGATTCTAACATAGGGATGCCATTTTGGTCCTCTTTAAGAATGAAGGACAACAATCAACCAAGATGCAGATCTTTTCCTTCGGTCTGACCCAGTTCTGGTAGTGGGTGACAGAGTTGCCAGAAAACATCCATTCCTGTACACTGAGCTAGTTCGGGGATCTCCTGGGAGTCTCTTCCTGTCCCAGTGTTTCCATCCTTGATACCAGTTTTGGCTCTTTCAGTCCCTGGACACTAAAATGTTCTGATTATGATCCTGTCCAGAGCCAGTCTCCAGTGTCCCCAGACCTTTTTGTTCATCTACTTACGCTAACTTGAATTGGAAAAATTACTCAGTGTGGCCTTTTCTTGGATTTCCCATTTAAAATTCCATTTGGTGCATTTTCTAGATCTAGATCTTTGTGGAAGGGGGTTGGGAAACTAAATTGTAGGAATTAGGCTTCTCTCTCTCTCTCTCTCTCTCTCTCTCTCTCTCTCTCTCTGTTTCTTTCTCTCTGTCTCTGAATCTGTCTCTATCTGTGTGGTATGTCTCTCTCTGTCTCCCTTTTTATTTTTCTCTCTTGGCTTATGTGAATAAGGCTCAACTTTAGGGACTATCCCAGAAGATTATTCTATCCTTAGCTTGTTATGCCCAATCTCATATTTTATTTTAGAAATATCATAATGTGTCATATTTAGGTTTCTACAAATTTGAATAACATAGTCCTTCTGATCCTATCAAGAACTCAGTGTAGCAATGCACTTATTGGGAACAAAGCAGCCTTTAGTATGCCACACAAAAAATTCAGAAAATGCAAAGGACTCACAGTAGACTATAAACAATGCAGAAAATACAGAAAGGACTGATAATAGCCCATAAACCGTATAGTTCTCCTCCCTCTCTGATGGTTCTCACCTTTCAACAAGACCTTCAAGTTCTCTAAACTCTGATTTGATGTGATTTGTACCCCTCTTGTAAAAGGGAACTGAATTTGTATCTTCTAGATGGGAATCACTCCAACATTCTAGTAAGCCATTCTTTAACCTGATTGAAGCATAGAATCAATGTTTTGCATACATACATATAAAATGCATATATACAATATATAAAATACACCTTTAGAATGTATAAAATATATAGTATTATGAAATACATATATATATATAGAATGCATATTCAATATATAAACCCATACAAGTATTTAACCTTATGATATTATTCTGAGGTCTTAGACTCCCCTTGGGTCTGCTAAGTAGGAAACCTCCCTTCCCAATGGATTCATACCTGAGATGTGCTGATTTTAGTTTACACTAACTCTTGACAGCCAATTTAAAATTTTTCAATGAGAGCACTGATACCTCAAAAATTGGCAAACACTAAAAATCAGGGCTTGGTGTATTGATTTGTTGATAATGTAGGTTTAATAAAATACTGGAGAAATGTTCATAATTGAGATTAAATTCTAAAGTGTGTCATGTAGTTTCCAGAGAGTGAGTTGTTAAATATTTCCCACTATATACCTATATTGCTCTTTAAACATTGCTTTGACTCAGCGGAAGGGCATCAAAAAGCTCAAGGTATGAAATTATTACTTGACCAGAGGTTTGAGGGCTAAAGGATGATGGTGGTGGTGGTAACTGGCATTTATATAGTTCTTTAAGGTTTGTAAATTCCTTTACATGTATTTTGACTTTAGAACACCACTAAGTGTGAGGATGTGAAAGAGCACAGACTCCCTGAAAGAAAAAAAAATACAGTGCTAGATAAAGAACATATTGAGATGGGCTATAAAAGTATCTATATGATACATGGTTGGAAGAACTAACTCAGTCTCACTAGATGAAAATTTGCAGGTCTGCCCAATTCTTTACCAGAGGTTATGGTGAGACAAGGTTACTCCCTTTTTTTTTCTCTAGAAAACAAGACAATTTCCAGAAGAAAAGTGCCATTATGACAATGATGAAGTCAGAACAGTTCATCTATGGAAGGAGACAGTAGTTGGTGACAGGAGCCCTAATAAAGGCAGTGGCTTCCCTTCCATTCTAACATGCCTAGGGGAAGGACATAAAAGGAGGGAGAACCTGGGCCTCTGACTTGGTATTCAGCCTGGCCTAGTAGATTCTGGTGGTTGAGCTGTGTGTTTTAGAAAGGAGAGCAAGAAAGCCAAGTGAAACCTCATTGTGGCAGAGCTATGCAAGTTGAGGGTTTCTGGTTACTTGAACAGCTTTCCCTATGTGTTTGTATTTCTATTCTCCAGTGTAAAGCACGTTTCTGGGAAAAGTCTTGTCTATGAGACTATGCTATAAGCAGTTTGAACTCTTGAATCTATGTCACAAGGTCAATGACAGCTGTCTTTAACAATCCCTGTATCAGAGGACATGGGTCTCTTGTAATCAGTTACAGTGACTTTGCTATCACAGAGTTCTAGAAACTCTTCATTTATATTATAGCCCTCTAATCTTTTACTCCTTTGTCTATTTTTCAGTTTAGTAACCTAGGTAATTTGCATGTGTGTAAAAATGCTATTGACATATTTTCTCCTAGAGGAATTCCTTATGTCTTGGTATAGAATATTTCTGTATATTTATTTTTCTGTTATTGAGATTGGCAATATTTGTATATAACAAATATTATTGATGATTTGTGAACTGCAATGCCTTCTTATATTCAAATGTACTTAGTTTGATTACTGATCAGTGATAATATTCATGGATCCTAATGATGGGCACTGTACATATCACAAAATTTCCTGAAAGAGCATCCACGGATAAGAACAGAATTTAATAATCCTACAATTTAACAAAATTATCATATCCTGTCAATAATAAAAAAGCCTCACCTATACCAAAATGTAACATCTTTCAACATTTATGATGATGTTCCTCAAAGTCTTTAATTGCCAATTCCTTAATAGTCTGAAATTTAATGACCTACTCCTTCACTTCAACTCAACTATTCACAGAGAAGGCCATGCCTTGGATTTCATCTTTACTTCTTTTTTTATGTATACATATTTATACAGTTATCTTGCTGCACAAGGAAAATTGGACCAAGAAGGAAAAAAAAACTGAGAAAGAAAACAAAATGCAAACAAACAACAATAGAGAGAGTGAAAATACTATGTTGTAGTCCACACAGTTCCCACGGTCCTCTCTGGGTGTAGATCTCACCTTTACTTAAAAGTGTTCTATTTTCTTAATCAAAAACTTATCCCTCTGAAAAAATAAAAGTGATTAAAGAATGCAGGGGGAAAAAGTCATGGATTTTATTAATAACCCTCAAAAGGCAACTGAAAGAATATTAACAATAACTCTATATGCTTACTTTCCTAAATTATAAATTTTATAAGTAATATACCCATTTTGAGGGTATTTTTGATGAAGATATTAGGAGAGAATGAACAGACTTTTATAAGTGACATTCAATAGTTACATATCTTTACCATCACACTTGATTGAAAGATTTCAAGAATTTATGATCCCATGTTGACCCCCCCCAAAAAAAATAGCTTTTGACTTGATAGAGGAAAACACTATCTTAAAGATTCTCTTTCCATTCGGTATTCCTTGTGAATGCATCAAAGTTGTATGAAATTCCCTAAAAGATATAATAGAGATAATTTTATTCAATGAATTTAGAAAAATCACAGTGATTGATTCTAGTTCGAGAAAATAAATGATGAAATATACTTCACAATTTTCAAGACAGAGTTGTGGATCTGTGGAGGCAAAACATGCTTTATGAGATATGACTAATTTGTTTAATCATTTTGCTTACATGTTTTTCTCTGTTATAAGGGAAGTTTCAATAGGTAGAGGGATATATTTGGAAAGAACTGATATAAAAGCCAAAACAAAACCCAAGAAATCTTTAAGTTATGATAATATAAATAACCAACATTAAATTATAACTTTTAGGTCAAAATACATTCATTTGTTACCCAAGTGTTTGGGTTTGCTTTTTTCCTTGGGAATATTAAAGTACAAGGACATATCTTGAAGGAATATTGGACATCAGCAGAGAGGTTAAGGCAGGTTAGGCTGCTTTGATAAAGCATAAAGATGGTAATTAAATTCATGGGAGCTGATGAGAACACCAAGTGAAGTGAGGGAGAAGAGACATAGTACAAATTATTATTTTAAGTACTGATTTGCTCCAGTATTTAATAAAATAATTTGTGCTCCCATGTTTTTTTTTCATTCAGGAAATGCATCATTTATCTTATATTTATAGAATAAGAAATGATCTTTCTCTTTTTGTCCTTGAAATATTTTGTACTCTGTTCCCATCCCATTTCCACTATATTGCCTGTAGTTCAGGTCAATAACAAGAGCATCCAGAAATCAAAAAACAAAGGGCAATGCTGTGGATAATGGCTGGTGTATCTCCCCTTCTGGAATCAGCACTGTGAGAGTCTGCCAGCATGAACATTAAAGAGAATTTGGCAATCTGAGCTTTGGTAGTGCCTTCCAGAGAAGGTGTAAAACACAGGCCTTAATAGTCTTCAAATCTCCTGACAGCATTTTTGCAAAAGCACTATTCCCATGGATTATTCTGGTTGAAAATGAAATGATGTCATTAAACAGAGCTTACCTAAAGTTTTCCCTGAAACTTAAAACTTTCTCCCTTTTCTTTCCTAGCAAATGTTTTGTATTGTGTTAGCAGTTTTAAGGAGGGATGGATAGAAATAGAGAATGCTCCCTAGAGACCATCTAACGCAGAAAATCAGTGATTCTCAAGCTTTTAGTTCTTAAAATCCCTTTTATTATGTTTTCTTTTAATAGTATTTTATTTTTTCAAATACATGCAAATTTTTCTCCCTCTCTCCCCTACCCCTCCCCTAGACAGCAAACAATCCAATATAGGTCAAACACAAGCAATTCTTCTAAACATATTTCTATATTCATTATGCTGAACAAGAAAAATCAGATCAAAAAAGAGGAAAAACATAAGAAAGAAAAAAAAAACACACAATGAAACCATCAAAAACAAAAGGTGAAAACACTATGCTTTGATCCACATTTAGTCTCCATGGTTCTCTCGAAGGATACAGATGTCATTTTTCATCACAAATCTTTTGAAATTGCTTTGAATCACCTCATTGTTGAGAAGAGTCAAGTCCATCACAGTTGATTATCACATAATCTTGTTGTTGCTGTGTACAATATTTTCTTGTTCCTGCTCACTTCACTTAGCAACAGTTCATGTAAATTAAGACCTCTTTTACAAAAATTATTGAGGACTTCCCCAGAGAATTTTCTTTTGTGTGGGTTGTCTTTATCAGTATTTATCTTATTAGAAATTCAAATGCCCCAGTTTCATTATGAAAATAGTTTTCATCTTGAAGACTAACTATAAGAATCTTGGGAGCCTTGAGAGTTCCCTGACGCACATTTTGAAAATGGCTAATTTAGTACAAATTTTTCATTTTACAAATGAGGAAATTGAAGCTCAGAAAGATAAAATCATTAAATCAAAGCTATACACATGGGAAAGCAGGAATTCAAACTCAAATCTTCTGGATTCAAATTCAGCAATATTTTCCCACACTATGTAGCCTTCTTTGCCTATACTTTCCTTAGTCTTCCCCTAATATTCTCAAAAGTTGGTTTATGAATGAAAGAATGAATGAGTTAGTGAAAGAATGAAATGAAATCGATTAAGCTCCTTGTTATTGTTGTATGTCTAGGCTCTATGTGCTATGTGCTAATGATATAAAGACAAAAGTGAGACAGTTGCTGCTTTCATTGAGAAGCTTACATTCTAAAACACTGATTCAACATATTTGGGGGAGTAGTGCTTAGAGAGTGTTTGGTGTGTGGGTGGGGAATGGAAGTAATCTCAGGGATGTTAAGTAGAACTTTTGAAGTTGATTGTCACAACAAAGTAGTATTGGTTTGATTACCATGGGGGGGAGGGAAGATAAATGAAATGTTGAGGATGGGGCTGTTAGATTGGAATGCATTAAATTGAGAGGGGGAGTAGCTGTTCTGATGTGGGGTGGAAGGGATCTTATGCCATAAATACTTAGATATTCAGATTATAGAAAGGACCTATTTTTCAGATTAATATCTAGATGGCATATGAAGTGTGGTCTAGTGCCATGTAAATTTGCTGCCTTCTATGCAGAAAACATACGGCAGCTAAGTGGTATAGTGTATAAGTTCAAATCCAGTCTCAGATACTTACTATTTGTATGTCACTTAACCCTATTTACCTCAGTTTCCTTTTCTGTAAAATAAGAGAAGAAAATGGCATACCATTCCAGTTTCTCCGCAAGAAAACAACAAATGCAATCATGAAGAGTCAGATGTGACTAAAAATGGCTGAACAAGAACAATCTGTAAAGAACAGGACAGTTCATCTTCATGATACTGTTAAGGCCATTAACTCTCAGAAAGTGAGAGACCTGGTATGAAGAGCTGCTGTTCCTGATGGGAATAAGATGGCATAAATTAATCATTCCCTCAAAATAAATGCTATTAAAATATCTATTAATCAACTATTTTGTGCCAAGCATCATGCTAGTTGCAGGAGATAAAAGAGCAAAAATAAACCAATTGCTGCCTCCAAGAAGTTTCCAAGCTCCAAGGAGACAACATATTCATAAATAAGCATATACACAATACAGAGAAGATAAATGCAAAGTGAATTGGGAGAGACTGAATAACTGGGAGAGAATAAGGAAAAGTTGATGTGGGAAGCATTATTTAAAATTTTGAAGGAAATGAAAAATTGTCAGGTTGTGTAAAGTTGGAATATCTTCTGGTCATGGGGAGGGCTAGTTCAAAGGCATGGAGGTGGGAGATGAAGAGCATCCAGGAGTTCTGTTTGGCTGAACTATAGAGTTGGAGGAAAAGCATAATGTATAATAATGTAAATTTAAGTTAGGACTGGGGCAGCTAGGTGGCGCAGTGGATAGAGCACCAGCCCTGAAGTCAGGAGGACCTGAGTTCAAATGTGGTCTCAGACACTTAACATTCCCTAGCTGTGTGACCCTGAGCAAGTCACTTAACCCCAATTGCCTCAGCAAAAAGCAAAAAAAAAAAAAAAAAAAATTAAGTTAGGACCAAAGTTGTGAAGAACTTTAAAAGCTAAACAGAGATGCTTAGGCAATGGAACAAATGTCGGTTCATCTGTCTTCTCAGGCTAACTATATTAGGCTTTGAATGACAGACACAGGCTGTCAGTAGGCTTAAACTTCCAGAGGCTCTAACCCTCACCAGAAGATTGTCATAGAAGTTCATGAAGAGTGTCTGCTGAGAAGGGTGTTTTAATATCCATTCATTAAGGAGCCCCCACTGAAATATTGAGATATAAGAATTGGACATATGATGGATGTGTATGTGTGTGTATACATACATATTTATATGCTTTTACATATGCTTTTTTTTTAAACAAAGAAATTTTCTAGTAAAGTTTCAGACCCATTTTAAAATTAACGCAGAACACCCAAAAGAGTCATTGCTAGCATTTATATAGTGTTCTGTAGATTACATAAGCATTATCTCATTTGACCTTCAAAATAAACTAATGAGGTATGTTCTGGAGTATGCTTATTTCCCAGAGGAGTAAATTGGGACACAGGGAGGTTGTGACTGGCTCAAGAACACACAGCAAATGAATGGCTGTATTGGGACTCAAATCCAAGTCTTTTAATTCTAAATTAAGTGTTCTTTCAACTAAACCAGACCTGTCTGTCCCTCCCCAGCCCCTAACCCCCAAAGTGTTATTTATGAAGCTGTGAAATCTGGTGGTTTTAGGAAAGATGTATATACCGTGTATTTCAAAATATCTAAATAACAGTATCCTTAATGGAAAAAAAAAAAAAAAAAAACCTTCTTTTTCCTGGAACTGTGAATGGAAAACTCCACTGCATACCATTCCAATTCTAGGGTCTGTAATCTTAGACCATTGAAGACTTCTCCATTCTAAGGAATGTTTCTCAATGTGGTTTCTAAACCTCTTGACATTTATGTAAATTTTTGACACGCCCTGGAAGATTTCAAATACACAGCCAATGAATGATGGTTTATTTAAAATTTCATATCTAATAAATAATTTTCTTTCATCTTGATTTTATCATAATTATCTTTTCTTGTCATGGATACACACATACACACAGGTACATATATAGATATGTGTATATATATACACATATCTATCTATATATATATATATATATATATATATATATATATATACCTTCCTACATAATTCACATTTATTAAGCACTTTTATGATTTACAAAACACTTGCTTTAAAATAGTCCTTCAAACTCAGTGGTAGAATTATGACCATTCCTAAATTTGTAGAAGAAGAAAACGGAGTTACAGAGAATCTAAATAACTTCCCAAAAGTTACCCAGCTAGCAGCTCTGGGAGATCTAAGCCAAGCTTTCTGATTCAAATTTAGTGGTCATTTCACTATACCATATGCAGCCTTAGTTACTGGCTTCCCTGATTTCCACTTTACTTTATTTTCAGAACCCCAAAAGGACTCGAGGGAGTGATCTATTTTCCTCCTCACAAACAGATGTGAAAGTCATGATATGCTTAGCTGCAGTAATCGCTACTGAATAAGTGCCTTAAAAGAAACTTTTTTATATGTGTTATCCTAAATTGCATTTTTAAATGTTGATGGCTTGGATTTTCATGAAAATTAGATTATTGGGTGGTCTGAGTAAAGACTAGCATTGAATAAACTTTCCTATCAATTGCGTGTCTATTCCTGATACCCTGTTATTAACTGTGAATAGACAGTTCTATGCTCTACTATCAGATGACCATGCAAAACAAGATATATAATGAGCCTGACTCTCCCCTTTATGCCAAGGAAATGCTTCCCAAAAGGAGAGGGAAAAACTTTCTTTCAGATGGTATCATTATCATGACTTATAATTGAATCAGGACAATACTAAAAAGCAACTTGAAACAAGAAAAGTCTATCCTCGGTATGTTGCAAGTAGATGAAGCCCCCCTTCCTCCCTTCTCCCCCCATCCCAGATCCCTTTCCTTCTTTGAATTGTATCTGGTTGCAAGAGTATCTTTCTCTCCATCCCTCTTCAATCATTAAAATTCACCATCCTTAGGCAGAAAACAATATGATTGGACTAATTTAGACTACAGTGTGATTGACTGTGACCCTTCAAACTGTTTTCTTTCAAAGAAGAGCTAGTTAAATAGTAATAAGAGTTTTGAGAGACTTTAGAAAGTAAAGAATTATAGAATGTAGTATAATAGAGATACTCTTGAGGAGGGAGCATTTTTCATAAACACCTTAAATCTTGCCACTGGAAGCCATGGGTGATGCAGGGAAGAATCACTGTCTTGTGGTTAGCTTACTCACACTTGGCTGTTTAACTCCCATATTAGGACAGTCCAAAAGGATCAAAAACTAGGTTGACAAAGAAGGCAATTGAGTTCAACCCAGAAAGAATAGGGAGTCACACACAAATAGGACTTCACTAAACTTCAAAATCACAGAATCTCAGAGCCAGAAGATCTCAAAGGTTATCTTGTGCATGCACATGCACTTTACAGAATACAGAAGATGGTTCAGTCTTTACTTGCAATCCTTTAATGAGGGTGAAAATGCTTTGTCTGAGGCAGCCACTTTTGGTTCACTTCTGTTCAGTTTTATTTCTTCCTAACTTGTCAAAAATCTGAATTTCTGTAAATTTCAAACCAATCTGAGAAGGTTTCTTTTATAAAGAATCTATCTTGGGCAAGGTTTGTGTTTGCTTGTTTGTTGTTATTATTCAGTCTTATTTGACTCTTCATGATACCATTTGGGATTTTCTTGACAGAAACATAAGAGTGTTTTGCCATTTCCTTCTCAATTCATTTTACAGAAGAAAAACTGAAGCAGACAGAGTTATGTGACTTGCCCAGGGTCACAAATTAATATATATCTGAGATCAGATTTGACCCTAGGAAGATGAGTCCTCCTATTTCTCCATTGTATCCACTGTATCCACTATCTAACCAGGGGGAACATACACAAAAATAACATAAAAACAGTTTCTACCCTGAGGAGCTTATTTTTTAGCTAAATGTGTAGAACTTCACATTGCTCCAAGTTTTATCTTCTGGGAAGTCAACAAAGTATTAAGCACCTACTGTTTGCTAGGCAGTGAACTAAGCACTGGGAGTATAAAGAAAGGCAAAAAATAGTCCCTGGACTGTTGAATAGGGGACAAAACATGTGAACAGTCATGTGCAATCAAACTATATATACAGGATAAATTTGAGATAACCAACAGAAGAAAGACACTAACATCTCACAGAACTAGCTAAGACTTGGAAGGAAGCCAAGGAATTCAGAAGGTAGATCACTCCAGACATGGGGATAGATATTTTATAATTCAATCAATCAATAAACACTTGTTAAAGCCCATTATGTGCCAGGTGCTATGTTGAACATTGGAGATGTTTAGAGGCAAAAGAGCATCCCAGCCCTCAAGGAGTATACTATCTAATGGAGGAGACAATTTGCAAACAAAGCCAGCTATAAATGGAAAAATGGATAATAATTATGGATTATTGAATAAATGGAAAATAATTAAAAGAGAGAAAGTACTGGGATTAAGAAGGGTTAGGGGAGATCTTAGAAGTAATAGAGAACCATAGAAGTTTATTGAGTAGAAAACTGGCATGGTCAAACCTGGGATTTAAAATTTGATAGCTGAGTAGAGGAGTAAGGAGAGACTTGAAGTTGGAAGAGTATCTAATAGGTTATTATAATGCTCTAGGCATGAGGTAATGTGGGTCTACGCCAAAAAGGTGGCAAGATCAGAAGAGAGAAGGGAGTATTTATGAGAGATGCTAATGAAGGTAGAAAAAAATGACATTGCAACTAATTGTATACGGGAAGTGAGAGAGGTGAAAAATAGAGGAGTTCACCTAAGTTGTGACAAGCAAGATGGTAGTACATACACTCTTTAATAATAGGGCAATTAGGAAGAGGGAAGGATTCCAGGATGGGAAAGAAAATAAGTTCAGTTTCAGACATGTTGAGAGTAAGATGTCTAGAGGTTATCCAGTTTAAGATGTCCAAAAATCACTTGGAGATGTAATACTGGAGGTCAGGAGAAATGGGTTCTTAATCTGGAATTCCATAGACACACACATACACACACAAATTCTCCCAACTTCTACCAAGGAATCTGGATAGATTTCAAGAAATAATTGAACTTTAGCTGGAAAAAAAACCTACATTTTATTTTTTACTAACCTCTAACCAAAACACAGTATTTCCTTCAGTTATGATTTTTAAAAACCTTTATTCTAAAAAGAGGTTCATAGTGTTCCCTAGACAGTCAAAGGGGTCCATGAAACACAAAAGGTTATGAACTGTTGCTCCATAATTAAGAGGAAAAAAATCAAAGATCCTTTCCATAATGATTTCCTTTCACATAACTTGAAGATAACTCTTGTTTCTCCCTTTAGTGTCTTCTTTGCTATTCCTACTTCTTTCAATAAGTCTATCAAATTCTTCCTCCAACTTATCAAAATCCTCCCTAAAATGTGTGTCCAGAACTGAACACAGAATTCCTGATGTGTCCAGTCATAGAAAGATGAGACTATTACCTTCCTAGTCTATGGTGCTGGGTCTTTCAATTTGACTCTCAATGCAAGATCTGTTTGATTATATCCCATTTGTAGTCAAATAGAAATTCAAAGTGCTGTTGTTTTCAGATGCAATCTTAGCCTGATATTTGGGGCTATTGAGCAATACTGATTAAAAGTGCAAACACAATTGTTTAGTCTCACTTGACAAATGTAATGAATTCTTTTTATCCTTTCCTTCTACCTTTACCCTTTCCCTCACCTCGAAAACATATATACAGACCCACCTATTTAGTTTGGTTAATTGAATTATCTCTGAGTGTGCCAGGAGAATGAACTTAATCCCTGTTGAGTACAATTAAATGAAAATTTTCCTTCTAATTCCTATTTTGGAAGATGAAGAGCAGATTCAAGTGGCCTAGAGCTAGTGTTAAATCCTGCAGTGATTCCAAGAGGAGAAATAGAACTGTTAATATGGTGCAGTGGAAAGAACAATAGATTTGTAGTCTAGAAGATCTGAGTTCAATCTTAACTGTGCCACTTATTTGCCATGTCACCCTGGACAAATTATTTGATTTCTCTGGGTCCTCAGTTTTTTTAGGTATGGAGAGCTGGACTACATGGCTACTAAGGTCAATTCCAAATCTAAATTTACAGTTTTATGAGCCTATGATCTTTGATTTCATGCTATAGTGTGTTATATATGTATGTTAATATTGTATGCTAAGTTGAATTAAATTGAGACCTTTAAGTGACTACCAAATTATAAGAGGCCATGGAGTTGTTTTCTTTATGATTAATCAATCATTCATTGAATTTACTCTCCCTCTTACACCTCTCTCTTCCCTTTCCCTGTTCCCTCCTGTTTCCCTATTAAATTGAATAGATTTGTAAACTATACTGCATACACATACATTTGTATGTATGTGTGGTCTGTGTGTAGGCATGTACATGTATATATGTACATGTTTTCTCCTATGATTAGTTCAGATAAAAGTGAAAATTAGATTCAAGTGAAGCTTTATTCTTCCACTCCTTCCTCCTTTGTATAAAAATTGTATCAATGAACCCTAATTATGTGAGATTAAAATCTTCCTATCCATTTCTTCCTCATTATATCCTTTTTCCCCCCCCTCCCTCTCAATGTCATTCAGAACTAAGGACTATCATGGATTATATGACTTTTTAAAACTATTCAAAATTATAAATATTTGTTATTTTGTTTATCATTTTTATTAACATGCATGTAAAGCATGTTATATAACAATATCCACAATTTCCTATATTCTTTATTTGCTATGTTTGTATGTAATCAAAAAGAATCAAGTAGATTCTTGAGAAAAGAAAGATCTGTCTTCAAAGAGAACCAAGAAGGGTAGGTAGAAGTGAGCCATCAAAGGCTAAAAGAGGTAATAAGGTTAGAGGAGTCATCAAATTGCTCAAGAAGAAATGATTCATTTATCAAGCATATGGTATAGAAGGTTTGAACACTAATTCAACAGAATGGCAAAAAGGTGACCACAGCCAGTTCTGCACAAACCCAAACAGCATGGCACTGATGGTGTCCAAAGATAGCCTAACATTTAAAAAAAACATTTTCACTCCCAGAAAGTGGACTCCAGTCTCTCAAGATGAGAAAATCAACTGACATAGGCAAAAAAATTTTAAATGGAAAATTCCAAAGATGATGATTAAGAAAAAAGCATTTCAAGTTTATTTCAAGAGAAAAAAGAACACATTGAAATGATCAGCAGCCATACAGCTGCTGGAAGGAGGGAATGCAATCTCAGAATATGTCACTGATAACATAACATTCAGTAAGTACTACCATGGAGTCATGAAAAATAACGGGAGTCACCAAAGGAAGGTATTATGTCTGCTTTTCTCTTTTTTTTATTAAAACTTTTTATTTTAAAAACATATGCATAGATAATTTTCAACATTCACCCCTGCAAAACCTTATGTTCCAATTTCTTCCTCCCTCCTCCCCATCCTCTTCCCTAGACAGCAAATAATCCAATATATTTTATACATGTACAATTATTTTAAATATATTTCTACATTTATCATGCTGCACAAGAAAAATCAGATCAAAAAGGGAAAAAAATGAGAAAGAAAACAAAATGCAAGCAAATAATAACAAAAAGGTGAAAATACTGTTGTGATCCACACTCAGTCATGTATGTGGGCAGATGCCTGCTTCTCTTTAAAATGAAAGCTGTGGATATGTGTGTGTGTGTGTGTAGGGGGGTTCCACATTTAAAAAAAACAGTATTCTATCAGTGTTATTCTATGGCTGTGAGACAGGCAATAGTCTCTTGGATATATCATGGATATAACAGAACCTAGCAGTCCTGACTTAGAATAGAAAGGGACTGGTCCTGGTTATGTCAAGAAAAATTTCCTCTACCAATGCAGGTTGGCACCTTTTTTGGCAGTGAGATGGCACAGTGTATTCTTATGAACTTGAGACATTGATAACAGCAATGAAATTATGTCTCAGGCAGTTAACTAGCTGTGTGACTTGTTAACCTCTCTAAGCCTCCATTTCTTTATCCACTGTTTCACAGAATTGTTGTGGAGAGCAAATGAAATAACACCTGCCAAGCTCTTTGCAAATCTTAAATTATGATAGATAAAACAGACAGATAGAGATAGAGATGAAGATATGTAAGTGCTAACTTAACATTGATGCCAAATTGGGCATGTTCCTTAATATTTCTAAGTATTCCTCATCTGTAAAATGACAAGGCTGCATTATATGATTTCTAAGGGTCCTTCCAGCTCTAACATTTTATTGCTTCAAAAGATGGCATCAGCCTTCTATTTGTCCTGGCAAAGGAGTGGACTAATCCACATTAACAAATTGAAGATATGTTTCTCTCTCTCCTTTCCTCCTAGTCTGTTACTCAATTTTTTTTTCAACATGTGAAGATTATCTTTTTTTACTGATCCAGCCTTTTTATCACCTTTAAATCCAAAGTGGTATGTATCCTTAGTAGTAAGTCAATTAGTTATCAAAAAGATTAGCACCTTTGGTGTGAGGGCTTGAGAGCCCTTTTCAGGGCAGGCTCTCTACCTTTAGTGTCCACCTTTCACCTAGCAATTACTTGTGACTCCAAGAAATTGTAGCATGTGCAGTGGTCACACTCTGATAAACCATCTTGACAGAGGGGCTAAACCATGATGAGGGTAAATCACACGTTTCAAACTCATTAATGAGTAATGTGGATGTCTCCCCCAAATATTAATGATATTTCCTGGTGGAATGGGTGAATGAAAACAATTTATTTCAACAGCAATGATGGTGGCTGAAGCAGGCTTTGTGGCCTACTTAGATCATGTGAGGTCAAAAAGATAGCAGGGTCATCCATTGTTTCCTGGACCATCACCAGACATCTTGACTTTTGTCTTGCCACTGGACTTTGATAATTCTGGAAAAGAGAGTAAGGCTGATGACTGTGCAAATCTGTTTCACTTAAATGCAACTCGTGCCCAAGTCAAAGACATCATTTCATAATGTCATTGGTCCTCTTCAAAAACAAAAGATGAATGATAATGACTAGATATATGGAGAGCTCCAGATAAAAAAAGTGTTGAGAACAAACATAATAAGTGCATATATGTGGAAAATGCAGTGCTAGATGCTAAGGAAGCAAAGATTTAAAAAAAATTGTACAGTCCCTACCATCAAGAGAGCTTACAATATAATAATCATTTAGCTATCAATTATTAAATGCCCACTTTGTAATGTCCCTGACCTCAATGTGTCTATATAATTTAATATATTTCCATAGAGTTTATAAACTCATTTCTAAAGAGTTTATGAAATACTTTCCTCACAATTTTCTTGTGGTAGCCAGAATATTTTCTTTCCTCTTTTATTCATGAGAAAACCGAGGTAAAAACATTTCTCTCACTTATCCTTCACAAAGTTCTGTGTTGATACTTCATTGTAGCATGCAGGTAACTCTAGGTTTGCAAAAGTTATGCCAGGAAGTTCCAGTTCTCACAGAATCTGTTATGCATGCCAAAAAGAGTTTGAGTATAGTCCCAGTAATAGATTATATCTGCTTTCTGAACACCAGCCTAGATAATTACAAGGTGTCTCATCACCAGTAGGCTGGCTACTTCATGCTGTATTATTTGGTCATGACAAACCATGAAACAAAGGGAAAAAGTGACACTGCAGATGGACAATGAATTGGGCCTTGAATTAAAATGAAGAATGAGATTTGGTTGAATTATATTTGGGAATTTACACAGAATTTTTAATGACCCCAAGCTTCTTTCTGAAACAAAGGTCCATCTTTCTAAAATCAGTATTTTTCCAATGCAGCCATATGGCTGCAAGTTACAGAATACAACAGACTACAAAAAGTGAAAGTTGTCAATCACTCAATAGTCAACAGAGAGACGCATGATGGGCATGAGCAGCCTGCAACATATTACCAACCAAAACATGAATGGGGAAAATAACATAAATTATATCATTAGAAAGATATACGACTGAAAAAATAAAAGTCCACTCATATTCTTAGAACAAGGGATAACCAAGGGACAGCCTACATGTTCTTTTTTTTTAATTTTTTTAATTTTTTTATTTTTTGCTTTTTGCTGAGGCAATTGAGGTTAAGTGACTTGCCCAGGGTCACACAGCTAGGGCATGTTAAGGGTCTGAGACCAAATTTGAACTCAGGTTCTCCTGACTTCAGGGCTGGTGCTCTATCCACTGCGCCACCTAGCTGCCCCTAGCCTACATGTTCTTGAAACATTCTTGTTTCCTTAAAATGTTAAAGGATTGAGGGAGGTTCCCATCATGGGAACACAGTGAAGTACCACAATATATTGTCCTGTGGACTACTCCCCAATTCTAACTTGTACTTTAGATTCAAGGTACTTTTGGGGTTTATAACCCAAAAACTAAAGCTCATGAACCTCCACTGATATATTTACCTTTCAATAGATAAACAAGAGGCATGATTAATTAAGAGTGAAGACAGCCAGATTGGCTAAAATGACAGGAAATGATAATGATAACTGTTGGAGGGGATGTGGGAAAACTGGGACACTGATACATTGTTGGTGGAACTGTGAACGGATCCAACCATTCTGGAGAGCAATACGGAACTATGCTCAAAAAGTTATCAAACTGTGCATACCCTTTGACCCAGCAGTGTTTCTACTGGGCCTATATCCCAAAGAGATTTTAAAGGAGGGAAAGGGACCCACATGTGCAAAAATGTTTGTGGCAGCCCTTTTTGTAATGGCTAGAAACTGGAAACTGAAAGGATGCCCATCAATTGGAGAATGGCTGAATAAATTATGGTATATGAATGTTATGGAATATTATTGTTCTGTAAGAAATGACCAACAGGAGGATTTCAGAGAGGACTGGAGAGACTTGCATGAACTGATGCTGAGCGAAATCAGCAGAACCAGGAGATCATTATACACAGCAACAAGACTATACGATGATCAATTTTGAAGGACATGGTTCTCTTCAACAATGATGTGATTCAAACCAGTTATTCAGCGATGAAGATAGTCATATACATCCAGAGAGAGGCCTGTGGGAACTGAGTGTGAACCACAACACAGCATTTTAACGCTTTCTGTGAATATTTCCATGCATTTTGTTTTCCTTCTTAGGTTGTTTTTTCTTCTTCTCTTTCTAGATGTGATGTTTCTTGTGCAGCAAGATAACTGTATAGATATGTATACATGTATTGTATTTGTCATATAATTTATCCTGTTTAGCATGTATTAGATTACCTGTCATCTAGGGGTGGGGATTGGGGGGAAGGAGGGGAAAAGCTTGGGGAAAAAAAGTTTTTGCAAAGGTCAATGTTGAAAAATCACTCATATGTTTTGTAAATAAAAAGCTTTATATATTTTTTTAAAAAAAGAGTGAAGACAGCTATTGGAGAAATATAGTAAGAGAATTTCCTTTAAAATGTTATCCAACACTGATGCATTTTTGGTGGAACTGTGAACGGATCCAGCCATTCTGGAGAGCAATTTGGAACTATGCACAAAAAGTTATCAAACTGTGCATACCCTTTGACCCAGCAGTGTTTCTATTGGGCTTATATCCCAAAGAAATCATAAAGGAAGGAAAGGGACCCACATGTGCAAGAATGTTTGTGGCAGCCCTTTTTGTAATGGCTAGAAACTGGAAACTGCATGGATGCCCATCAATTGGAGAATGGCTGAATAAATTATGGTATATGAATATTATGGAATATTATTGTTCTCTAAGAAACAACCAGCAGGACGATTTCAGAGAGGCTTGGAGAGATTTGCATGAACTAATGCTGAGTGAAATGAGCAGAACCAGGAGATCATTATACATGGCAACAACAAGACTATATGATGATCAATTCTGATGGACATGGCTCTCTTCAACAATGAAATGTTTCAAACCACTTCCAGTTGTTCACTGAAGAAAGCCATATACACCCAGAGAGAGGGATGTGAAATGTGGACCACAACATAACATTCTCATATTCTTGATTGATGTTTGCTTGCATTGTGTTTCCTTTATCTGATTTTTCTTTCTCGTAGATACGATTTTTCTTGCACAACAATGATGTGTGGAAATATGTATACATATATTCGATTTGTCAAGTATTTTAACACAATTAACATGTAGTGGATATCCTGCCATCTAGGAGAGGGGTGGGGAGTAGGAGGGAAAAATTTGTAACAGAAAGCTTTGTAAGGGTTAAAATTGAAGAATTACCCATACATATGTTTTGCAAATAAAAAAAAAGAAAAGAAAATGCTGTCCCAAAACAAACAAAAAAAATTGTGGAAGATGCTTATACAATATGTACTCTTGTGAAGAATTTATGAAAGTGTATGGATAAGAGTTGTGTAAATGGGTCATAAGGACTATTGAAAGGATAACCACATTCATGAGATCACAAATGCATCAAAATATATTAGATTATAAGTATGTCTGACAGTCTAGAAAGACCAAATAATAACAATGAAACCTATAGTTCTTCTACTTCCCTCTTTAGTGAGAAGTCAGGAAAAAAAAGAATAAAGAAAGAAATTAAAATATGATCTGAATGTTGAGAAAAACTAAAAGCTATTTAGAAGAATTCAGGAAGGAGAAATTGATGAAAAAATTGAGGAAAATAAAAGAATCTCAAGGTTTAAATTCTACTTTGGGATATTATATGAAAAGATCACAGGACAAGAAAATTACATTTTAATTATAATTATAAAAAATTATATTTTTCTAACACTTGATTTAAAAAAAGTATTTCAAACTGCAGTCATCAGAAGTACAAGTTTTAGAAAATCACAGTTTACTTGAACTCTCCAGCATCTTCAGTTTTCTGTGCCTCGTGTATTTTGGCGTCCATTTTCTAAAGGATTGCTCCTATAGTCCATGATATCAGATTTTTTCTTTCAGCAATTTTCACTGTATAAGAAAGAAAAGGAGAAAAAAAAATTGTGAAAATGATTTGGAGGAGCTTGGACTATTGAAGTGAAAAGGCTGGATTTAGAAGGAAAGAAATTTAGGAGAAACTGAGGACAGGTGAAGGAGAAAAATGAGTTAAAAGGGCAGAAGGACTTAATCTGAAAGAGGAAAAGAATTGGAAATAAAAACTTGAGAAATGCTCAAGGTAAAAGAAAAGAAAGAGTAGCCAGCAAGCAAGAGAAAAAACAAAGAAGAGAAAGATAGTAAGTAGACTGATAAAACAAATAGGTGAAACAAGAAGTTAGAGGAGGGAAAGACTATAAGTTATGGTTGTAAAGTAGAGAAAGAAAAGAGAGTTGGTTGTAAACTGTCGGGTTTTTTGATGTAATAAAAGACTCTAAATTCCCTAAGAAAATACTTAGTGGGTGAGTTGTAAACACAAGTTTGAGAATCTCAATCAAGAGGAGAGAGATTCATTGGATTTGGGGCTTTTGCTAAGTTTCTACTCTATAGAACAAGACACCTCTCACTCTCATAAACTCCTCTCTTCCAATCTCATCACATCTCATCAAGCCTGGCTACCACCTCCCTCAGACATCTCTTTCCTCTGATTGGAGGACTTGAAAGGTAAAATACCCAACTCCTGCCAAAGTCTTCCTTTATGGAAGACAGAAATTAGAATACATCTTCCTGCTATGAATTCCATAGAATTCCTTAGAGATATTCCATGATAAGTCTTTCTCTCCACCTCTTTTCCATTTTATCTTTTGTGTGTGGTCTTTTCCCATTAGATTGTAAATTCTTTGAGGGCCAGGACTATCTTCCACTTTACATATCAGGAACAAAGAAGTGTGTTTTTTTGTTTTTTACATAAATAATAGCTTTTTATTTTCAAAATACATGCAAAGATAGTTTTCAACATTCATCCTTGCAAAACCTTGTGTTCCAAATTTTTCTCCCTCCCTCCCCAACTCACTCCTTCCTTAGACTGCAAGTAATCTTATATATGTTAAACATGTTCAATTCTTCTATACTTATTTCCACATTTATCATGCTGCATAAGAAAAATCAGATCAAAAAGGGGGGGAGAAATGAGAAAGGAAAAAACAAGCAAGCAAATAACAATAAAAAAGGTGAAAATACTATTTTATGATCCGCATTCAGTCTCCAGTGTCCTCTTTCTGAATGTGGCTGGCTCTCTCCACTATAAAACTATTGTAATTCCCCTGAATCACATCATTTTTGAAAAGATTCAAATCCATCAAAGTTGATCATCACATAATTTTGTTGTTGTGGGTACAATGTTTTCTTGATTCTACTCAAGAAGTGTTCTTAAAAAAAAAAAAAAAAGAAGAAGCAGATTTTCAATGTGAATTACAAGCAGGATGTTATTCTTTCCCCCAACTCAGTTGAAGTAGTACTCATGGAAGGTTCAGGATGTAACCGCAAAACTATTAATGAGGTGTTAAACTGACTGTGTAAATGAATTTATGCTCTGACCCCCTTTATAAGGTGCGAACAACTCTATGATTGAGTCAAGAGTGAAACAACAGCAATTGGCTGAGAAAATTAATTAGTCGTGCCTTTGGGGGATTTATAGTTAAAAGGAGCTCCAGGCAGTCCAAGGCTAAGAGCAGATGTGAAGTGAGAACCCTATAGGGAGGAAGAAGGGCATTTTTCTTCCTTTTCAACACAGCCCATGGCACCTGGCAGAGCAAAGATAAAGACAGCTTTGGGGAAGACCCTTGGACCTATATTAGAAGGCAGTAAGTATGGGGGAGGGGGACAGAAAGATTTTTTTTTCCTTTCCTTTTCCCTTACCATCAGCCAGGTTATCACAATTATTAAACCAGTAGGATATATCAAGAAGAGAATAGGCACACACACACACACACACCACACTCCAAAGATAAAAATACAGACTGCCAGTCATCTGAGGAAACCAGGAAGCTACAAAGAACTTCAATGCATATGACCTTTGGCAAATGAGAGTCTGGTAGAGAAGTTTTGCCTAATGTCATGCAAACCTAATTAAAAAGGCTGAAATTGATGTTTACTTATGTATAGATAATGCAAAGTAGCTATAATGAAAGTAGATAATGAAGGCATAATGAAGGAAGAAAACAGTTGGGATTGCCAGAAGTTCATGAACAACAAAATCCAAGAAAAGATTTTTGTCTCCAAATATCTATATGTACACAAATGTCCAAAATTTAGGGGCAAACTAGGAATTAGAGGTCCTAAAGCAGAGACAAATTTAACCTCATCAAATATCACTGAGAACTGGTAGAATGAAATCCTTGACTTAGATCTATGTCCAGATTGGTGTAATTTATCCCAAAGAAGTAAAATGGGTAAAAGGAGGTAAGGAGAAGATATAAAAATATGTATTCACATAAGTAAATTACTGTATGAATGAAGAAGCATAATGAACAGCATTTGAATAATGAGGAGAAGTAAATACAATCTTGTCATTCTACTAGAATTTCTATTATATACCACAAGCTATTAGAACAAAAAGATAATATATAAGAAGTTTGGAAACTGATTGTACACTTACACAGAGACATAGTAAACAGAATCAGTGGGACTTCAATTATCCAGAAATCTGCTAGATTCTGTCTCTCTGTCTCTGTCTCTGTCTCTGTTTCTCAGTCTCTGTCTTTGTCTCATTTCTGTCTCTCTCAGTTTCTCTTAGTCTTGCTATTTCTTAGTCTCTCAACCTCCGTCTCTGTCACTGTCTTTGTCTCTCTTCTCTCTTTCTGTTATAGGGCCTAAATGACAATAATGGGAATAAAAAATGAGATGAATGCAAGAGAGGTTGGGGAAAAGATCTGTGTAGACTTTGATTGAATATGGTGGTCCATGTCAGTAAAGAGAAGGAAAGCTGCTGAAATGCAGAAATACATTAAATATCATTCCACAGCAGCTGAAATGTCAGCACACACTTGCAACCTTTGGAGATGTGAATATGAAGTTTCCAACTATGAACTCAGAAAAATGAAAGAAACCTAAATATGAATTCCATTAGAAGGCATTTGTGAAAAGCCCAACTTTTAAGAAAATCTAGATGAAAAAACTTACAGATTGTTGTAGGAGCATTTAGAAAGTCATCTCAAAGCTAGCTCCTCATCTACAAAATGGGGTTGATAGTAGCCCTTACTTTACCTGGTTGTTAGAAGCATCAGATGAAATACTATATGAAAGGAATTGTAAACTCAAAGTAAAGGTCCACATAAATTCCAGTTATTATTGTCATTATCACTTTTAAATCTTGAGGTCAAGAACCATTTCATTTTGTCTTTGTATCTTTGGAACCTAACCTGGCACCTACAGTAGGGAAGGTTCTTAATTAATGCTTGAGGATTGATTGATTGATTTAGAAGGCAAAAAGCACAGCCGAACTATTTGGGCAGAGATAGCTTAGATGAACTGATTACCAACAATATAAGTGTTCTGAATAGTCCTTAAATAGTTCTCTGAATTTAAAAAGAAATGCATCTAAATGTAAATTGGTCACTGTCTAAATCTAACCATATTCTGCTTCCTTTTCCCTACTACTTGGTTTGATAGTCTCAAAATGTGAAATTATTAGTGCCTCAGTACTCTGGCCAGGCCTATGTCAAAAAAAAAAAAATAGCAGAAAAGCCTGACATGACATTCTGAGGACTTACTGGAAACTATCTATCCAAAGAAATCTATTTCATGGATTTAGTAAAGAATGATATAAAGGGGAGGGAAAAATAACTGGGACCTTGAAGCTGCTACTTCAAGCATGGGCTTTATGAGGGAGGGCTTTATGAGAAGTCATTACAATTTTCTGAACAGGGAGCAAGTCAATCAAAAAACATTTTAGAAAAATGGTTCTGGCGTTTAAACAGGGTGGATTGGAGGAAGAAAAACCAGAAACATCCAGAGTAGTGATTCCCAATCTCCAGGCAAATTTTTATGGGTTTTGCATAGTAATAACTAACTGTGGAAATGTGTTTTTCCCCAAATATTTACCAAATAACTGGAATGTGTTCCTGTAGAAGTGAGTAATATAGCTCAACAACTTTATGAGAGGGTAAAATAACAAAGAAAGAAAGGAAGGAGGAGAAATGGAGATATAACTGATATAATAAAGGTAAATACTCAATCAGAATGAGGGAGGAAATTGAACATGAAAAATACTAAAGTGGGTGAACTAATAAGAAAAGAAATGATTATTAAAAGAATAACAGACTGGTGAAAATATTCAAAGGTATCAGTAAGTAGGCTCATTGGACTGTCAAAGAAAAGGCAATAAGCATGAGGAAAGTCAATTTAGACATCAAGAAAGAGGGAAGAAATTGTCCTAATTGAGAGATTATAAAAACTGTGACTAAAGAAGAGAAGCCTCGTTAGTTCTGGCATAAAAATACTGCCAGATTTGGACCGCTATGCAAAATTTTTATGGAGGAGAACTCACCCACCCAACCCTGGAAGATGTTTTTGTCCCCTCCCCTTTCATTAATTTCTCTTCAACTGTCATCCCCTCCTCCCATCCCTGACCATTCAGATTTGGGAATAAAAACTCCAGGAAATTCAGTTTCTTCTTTTGGCAGCTTTTCACTCTTCTCCATCCACCCACACACATTTCCCATTTGATATATCTGTTAAAACAAGTGTCTTCCTTTCAGATCCTCAATAAACACTTTCAGAGTAAAGAACCACCAAGTATTATCACACATGGATTTTCTTCAAAAGTGATTTTCTTAAATGCCAGTCAATTTTATTTTATTTAGAATAAATCAATCAATAGCATTTACATTGTGTTTCCTGGACAAAACACTTCTAAAAATTGTTTATTTCAGGAAGAAATGCATGACAGATGGTATGAATAGTGGTGAGGCCTTCAAAACAGTACAAAGTCTCCTACTGTTCTGTCAGATGGTTCCATTCTCTGTTCCATCCATTAAATGCTGACTTTTTTTCCTTCACAAACTTCAGTTTGGTCTTTAAAAAACAAACAGTGCTTCTGTTATGCAGTTCAAATTTTCTTTATTACTAGAAATTTCATTTTGAAGTCAAATGTATCAAAAAGCATGGAATAAAGTATTTCAAAGAGTTAACTTCTCAGAGAAATATAAAAATAATTTCTCACATAATAGAATAATTACTGTTCAGGAATAACTAATATAAATAATCTATAATCATTTAAAAGTAGTAAATGAAAAAGATATTTGGTACATAAATAATATGAAATGATTAATAAATGAAGTTCAATATGAGACACCAAAATATTCAATCAGTAATGGATTTGCTAGAATGATACTTATAAGGATTATGTTACTTCAGAGTTTATATGTAGCTATCACTAATTATTGTATTTATAAAAGGTTTTCAGAAAATTAGAATCCTAAATAAGAATGTCTGCAAATTTTTCCTTAAATTCTTTTATATCTAAGCATCTCACAGCACTCTGTGACTTTTTTTTAAATTTCAGTTTTAGTATTTTCTCAAAAACTTTTCTTAATCAAGAAGATGAAAAGAAATATTCCCTTAGTCTTTCCCAGAAAAAAAAAGGAAGAAAATTATTGAAAACTGGGTATTTTAGCTGACCATTTTATTCTACAAAGTGAAAGAAAGTATCTTCAATGGGTATTTCAGATGGCAGCAATATCATGTTATTCCTTTTCCCGCTGAGTCAGAGCTCTGTAAAACTGAGTGACTCTGCATCCCTGGGCCTGCCAGCAGACACTGAGAGGGAAATGGATGCTTAAAGCAGGACTGCAGTGTGTTAGAAAAAGCCAGACAAAGGGAGGATGAATAAGAAAATGTTAAGAAAAGCGTATATGTAAATACATACATACACACGTGTATATGTGTATATATATATGTGTGTGTGTATACACATGTATACACATACACATATATATATATATGTATATATATTTTTTTAAAAAAACACATTTCCCCTGCAAATTAAAAGAACATTTTCAAGGTTATTATGGAAACAAATTGACTTCACTTGGCAGCAGTCACAGAATGGAAAGTATTGCTCTCTGTACTGCCAGTTTTTTTGTGTGCAAATGACCAGTGCTAAATGAGAAACTTAAACCCCTCAAATTTTGTGTTTTGATTTTTGTGAGACCAAACAGCAGACTAACACACATGGATTTCTTTATTTTTGCAGCATAGATGCACAAACTAGTTTGTTTGTAGTCAATGCCATATATAATTGGTATTTTAAAAAATACAGCATTCAGTAGCACAGCCCTCCTGAAGGAGTTTGGTTGTATAAGAGCTCCTTATGGAAACTGCAAACCCTGCAGAGAAAACCAGAATATTAAAACTGAACTATTGGAAGTAGTTTTGAATTCCATGATCCTATGATCTTTAAAAGGAGTAGTTGCAATAAAGCATGTCAGTTACTTGGAATTCACTCCTACTTATTGTTTTCTTCTAATGTTCAGCCCTATTCAATATATAGGTTGAGCCATTTACCATCACTTTCATAATTCAGATATGTGTATCTAATTTTCTTTTTTTAATGTTCATATATATATTTATCAAAGCTTTTTATTTTCAAAACATATGCATGGATAATTTTCAACATTCACCCTTGCAAAACCTTGTGTTCCAAATTTTTTCCCTTCCTTCCCTTCCTTCCCTCCCCTATATGCAAGTAATCCAATATTATGTTAAACATGTGTAATTCTTCTATACATATTCTATTCTATTTACACAATTGTCATGCTGCACAAGAAAAATCAGATCAAAAAGGAAAAAAATGAGTAAGAAAACAAAATGCAAGCAAACAACAACAAAAAGAGTGAAAATACTATGTGATTCACATTCAGTTCCTAGTTCTCTCTTTGGGTGTAGATGTCTCTCTTCATCATAACATCATTGGAACTGGCCTGAATCATCTCATCATTGAAAAGACCCACGTCCATCAGAATTGATCATCGTATAATCTTCTTGTTGAAGTGATGATCTCCTCGTTCTGCTTACTTAGCATCAGTTCATGTAAGTCTCTCCAGATCTCTCTGAAATCATCTGCTAATCATTTCTTATAAAATAATATTATTCCATGACATTCATATACCATAACTTATTCAGTCATTCTCCAACTTATGGGCATTTACTCAGTTTCCAATTTCTTGTCACTACAAAAAGGGCTGCCACAAACATTTTTGCACATGTGAATGCTTTTCCCTCTTTTATGATCTCTTTGTGATAGAAACTGCAGTAGAAACACTGCTTGGTCAAAGGATATGCAGTTTGATAGCCCTTTGAGCATAGTTTTAAATCGCTCTCCAGAATGGTTCGATCCATTCACAATTCCACCAACAATGTATTAGTGTCCCAGATTTCCCACATCCCCTTCAACATTCATCATTTTTCTTTTCATTTCATCTTAGCCAATCTGAGAGGTATATAGTGATACCTCAGAGTTGTCTTAATTTGCATTTCTCTGATCAAGAATGATTTAGAGCACCTTTTCATGTGACTAAAAATTATTTCAATTTATTCATCTGAAAATTGTCTGTTCATATCCTTTGACTATTTATCAATTGGAGAATGGCTTGAATTCTTATAAATTTGAGTCAATTCTCTCTATATTTTAGAAATGAGGCCTGTATCAGAACTCTTGGATGTAAAATTTTTTCCCAGTTTATTGCTTCACTTCTAATCTTGTCTACATTGGTTTTGTTCGTACAAAAACTTTTTAACTTAATATAATCAAAATTATTTATTTTGTATTCAATGATGTACTCCAATTCTTCTTTGGCCACAAATTCCTTCTTTCACAGATCTGAGAGGTAAACTATCCTTTGTTCTTCTAATTTGCTGCTAATATCACTCTTTATGTCTAAATGTATCTAACTTTCAAAAGCAAAATTTTCACTTCTCAAAAAAACCTCATAACCTACAAATTAAATATGCTGTCAACAGGTGATAGTGGAATGCCTTAGTATTATGATCTTTGTTACATGAATGTCCTATATCAAAAATTCTGGTAGAAGCTTCATGCTGAAGCACAGATAAATTTATAGCCATGAATTTTTCACTTTTTTTAAAATCACAAATATTATTGTATACCAAAACAGTGGCAGCTAGGAGATGCAGTAGGTAGAGTACCAGTCCCAGAGTCACAAAGACCTAAATTCATACCTTTCATCAAATAATTACTAGCTATGTGACCCTGGACAAGTCACTTTACTCTATTTGCCTCCATTTCTCCATCTGTAAATTGAGCTGAAGAAGGAAATGGCAAACCCCTCTAGAATCTTGGCTAAGAAAACTCCAAATGGAGTCACAAAGAATCAGGTACAGCTGAAAAATGAAAAAATCATAACAAGAAATTGGAAACTGAGTAACAACATTGAAAAAATTTAACCTAATATATTTTTTAAGATTTCATGACAACTTTGAAAAAGAAAGAAATCCCCAAGGTACAGCTGGAATCCTTTTTTATAATCCTTATTTTTACTTTTTTAATTTAACTTGAAAACTAAAAACCTTCATGTCCCCTTTCCTTCCATAAAGAATAAAGTTATTTCTTCATTCCTAGAGAAGAAGAGTAAGTTTCCTTCCTTTTCTTTCTTGGACTTGATAGGATTGTTTTCTTTTGCATTCTAAACACATGTCTTTACAACCTACCTACCTAACACGCAGGGTGGTTGTGAGGAAAGCATTATATAAATGTGAGTAATTTTAATAATTTTTACTATATGCAAAGCCGTATTTTTTACAAGAACAATAAAGTTACACATTACTTCTAAGTAGTAGTGACTTGAGAAAGTGATGTCAGATATAATAGTTAATTGGGAACCTTTCAGCAATGAAGTACTCAGTGTTAGAAGAACCGTAGATCTGTTGCAATGTTGGTGGAACCATGAAATAATTCAGCCATTCTGGACATTAATTTAAAATTATTCAAGAAAATGACTATCATCATACCTTTGATTTAATAATTTCACTACTAAGTATATGACTCCAAGAAAATCAAAGAAAAAGTTCCAATATATGCTAAAGTATCCATGATAGCACTCTTCATGGTAGCAAAGAACCAGAAACAAATTGAGTGCCTATCAACTGGGGAATGAGAGGGAAAAAAAAAATCTGTGAATTAATGAAATGTGATTGTGCAATAAGAACTTATAAATATGAGGACTCAAAGAAATTTGGGAAGTTATGTGAACTACAGAATGAAATAAGCAGAACAAAAAGAATATTATCAATCAACTATTCACTAGACATTTACTAAAAGACTACAATAGTACAAGAGACAGCTAGATGGCTCAGTGGATATAATGCTGGGGGCTGGAGTAAGGAAGAGTCCAAGTTCAAATCCAGCCTCAAACTCTACTAAGTCCTTTAACTTCTCTGTTTGCCTTCATTCACTAGAAAAGGAAATGGCAAATAGCTCCAGTATCTTTTTCAAGAAAAAACCACCAATAGTATGGACCACAGGGTCATCAAGAATTGGACACTACTGAATGACCAAATAATAACAACATGGCTACAACCATGAATATGAAAAGATCACTCTAAGGAAGGTGAACACAATAATTGAAACACCAGTGAAGGCCTATATGAATAGATAAGAAAATATATCTTCCTTATGGAAAAAAGATGGGAACATTGAGACCATGAGGACAGAATGTTGCATATGTCGTCAAAGTCAGTCACTGTGTCTGGTTTTTTGCTTGATTGCTTTTTTTCTTTATCACAAGGGAGGATTCAGTCTGGAGTGTTTAAGTAAGAGACATCCATAAAATGTATTTTTAAAAATAAATAAAAATGGTGAGCCAAGGTTCTGACTCTTTTCCTTCTGACTTAGCAACAAATCCTGACACTGTTGTGATGGTGGAACAGGGGCAAGAGATCAGTCAATGACTCACTGTCTGGCTCTGTGTCAGGAAGTGCCTGTTAATAGCTAACTTTCCTTCCACTTTCTCTATTCCATTCTGCTGAAAGCACATCACTGCATTTAAGCCTTAGGGTGATGTGCTAGAGGCTTCATAAAACAAGAACTCATTTATACAGGTGTTTTTTACTGGCTAGAGCTCACATCTCCTTGTCCCTTGAAGCCCTATAGAATTCTTGGCTCCTGTTACTGATTTGGCTTTTGTATCTCCCATCTTCTGACCCTGAAAATTTGGATTTTCATCTTTCTTAACTGTTGAATTAGTTCTGGAGTCAGAGGAGCTGGGTTCTCTTAGTACCTATGAAACTGAACCTTGTGTAACCTTAGAACTCTGTTGCCTCACTTATTAAATAAAGGGACTGGACTAAATGGACCCCATGGTACCTTCCTACTGCATCTGCCAACATACTCTTTCCTCTGTCCCCCATTTTTTTGGTATGACTTTGAAAGGTTTGATTCATGGCTTAGCTATGACTGCCCAAACCTGCCTTATTTCATGAATTCCATGATTCCTCATTTGCAATTGACAGACTCCTTTATAGAATTGATCCCTTATACAAGATATCATTTTATTTTTTCCTTTGTGATAAAGGTACAATCAGTGTCCTTTCTATATCTGACATCTGAAGCCTCTATCAGGACAGTTCAGTACATAAATACATAGTCTCATTTCATCCACTCATCTTACCTAAAGGTAGGAAAAGTATCAGGAAAATTGTATCTTTCACAAAAGATAAATGTGAACATACATATAATTCATAATAGGAAACTATAGACTTGGATGGACTCTTTAAATACATTTTTTCTCCAATTACATGCAAAAACATTCATTTTTTCAAGTTTTGAGTTCCAAATTCTATTCCTTTTTCTGTTCCCTCCTCCTAAAATGGTTATCAATCTGATAAAGGTCATACATGTACAATCATGTAAAACAGTTCCATATTAGTCATTTTGTGTAAGAGGAGTCACAAAAAAGGAAGAAAAAGAGAAAAGAAGGCAGGCAGGTAGGAAAAGGAAGAAGAAAGGAAGGAGGGAAGGAAAGAGGGAGGGAAAGAGGAGGAAGGAAGGAGGGAGGGAAAAAAGGAGGGAAGGAAGAAGGGAAAGAAGGAAGGAAGGAGGGAAGAAAGGAGAGAGGAAAGGAAGGAAGGAGGGAAAGAAGAAAGTCAGAAAGAAGAGGGAGAAAGAGAGGGAGGGAGGAAGAAACAAAGAAAGAGAAAAATAGTAAGATTCAGACATCAGTTTCTTCTCTGGAAGCAGATAGCATTTGTCATCATAAGTCCTTTTGGATCGTCTTGGATCATTACATTGCTGAGAATAACTAGTGTCAAGTGTTCTCCTGGTTCTGCTCACTTCATTTTGTATCAGTTCATGCAAATCTTTTCAGGTTTGTCTAAAATCATCTTGTTCAATATTTCTTATAGCACAATAATATTCCATTAAAATCTTATGCCATAGCTTGTTCATCCATTCCCCAGTTGATGGGCATGCTCTCAATTTCCAATTCTTGGTCACCAAAAAAAAGAGCTGTTACAATTTTTTTTTAAATAAATGGGTCCTTTCCCCTTAAAAAAATTTCTTTGTGATACAGACAGATCAATTCACAACTTCAAGAATGTAGTGTATCAGTTTTCCCACATTACCTTAAACATTTATCTTTTTCTTTTTTTGTTATGTTAGCCAATCTAATGGATGTGAAGTGGTACTCAGAGTTGTTTTAATCTGCATTTCTTTTTTTAAATTTTTTATTAAAGCTTTTTATTTGCAAAACATATGTATAGGTAATTTTTCAATATTGATCTTACAAAGCTTTCCATTACAAATTTTTCCCCCCTAGTCCCCACCCCTCCCCTAGATGGCAGGAAGTCTACTTCATGTTAATTACATTAAAATACTTGACAAATCAAATATGTGTATACATATTTTTACAGTTATCTTGCTGTGCAAGAAAAGTGGGATCTACAAGAAAAAAAAATCTGAGAAGCGAAACGTAATGCAAGCAAACATCAATAGAGAGCATGAAAATGTTACATTGTGGTCCACATTTCATATCCCTCTCTCTGGGTGTATATGCCTTTCTTCACTGAACAATTGGAACTGGTTTGAAACATTTCATTGTTGAAGAGAGCCATGTCCATCAGAATTGATCATCATATAGTCTTGTTGTTGCCATGTATAATGATCTGGTTCTGCTCATTTCCCTCAGCATCAATTCATGCAAGTCTCTCCAGGCCTCTCTGAAATCATCCTGCTGGTCATTTCTTATAGAAAAATAATATTCCATAACATTCATATACCATAATTTATTCAGCCACTCTGCAATTGATGGGTAGAAAACTGAACATCCATTCAGTTTCCAGTTTCTAGCCACTACAAAAAGGAATGCCACAAACATTCTTGCACATGTGGGTCCCTTTCCTTCCTTTAAGATCTCTTTGGGATATAAGCCCAATAGAAACACTGCTGGGTCAAAGGGTATGCACGGTTTGATAACTTTTTGAATAGTTCCAAATTGCTCTCCAGAATGATTGGATCCATTCATAGTTCCACCAACAATGTATCAGTGTCCCAGTTTTCCCAAATCCCCTCCAACATTTGTTATTATCTTTTCCTGTCATTTTAGACAATCTGACATGTGTGTAGTGGTACCTCAGAGTTGTCTTAATTTCCATTTCTCTGATCAATAGTGATTTGGAGCATCTTTTCATATGACTAGAAATGGTTTCAATTTCATCATCTGAAAATTGTTTGTTCATATCCTTTGACCATTTATCGATTGGAGAGTGGCTTGAATTCTTATGAGACAATTCTCTATATATTTTAGAAATGAGGCCTTTATCAGAACCCTTAAATGTAAAGATGATTTCCCAATTCATTACTTCCCTCCTAATCTTGTCTGCATTAGTTTTGTTTGTACAAAAACTTCTTAATTTAATATAGTCAAAATTATCTATCTGGTGTTCAATTAAGAGTTTCAGTTGTTCTTTGGGCACAAATTTATTCCTTCTCCACAGGTTTGAGGTAAACTATTCTATGTTCCTCTAATTTGCTCTCAATATCACTCTTTATATACAAATCGTGAACCCATTTAGATCTTATCTTGGTATGTGGTGTTAGGTGTAGGTCAAGCCCTAATTTCTTCCACACTAGTTTCCAATTTTCCCAGCAGTTTTTGTTGAATAGTGAGTACTTATCCAAGAAGCTGGGGTCTTTGGGTTTATCAAACATTAAATTGCTATAGTTATTGCCTAGTTTGCCCTGTGATCCTATCCTATACCACTGATCAACTACTCTTTTTTTTAGCCAGTACCAATTGGTTTTGATGAGTGCTGCTTTATAATATAGTTTTAGATCTGGGACAGCAAGACCACCTTCATCAGCCTTTTTTTAAAATTTTTTTTCATTAATTCCCTTGAGATTCTTGACCTTTTGCTCTTCCAAATGAACTTTGCTACTATTTTTTTCTAGATATGTAAAATAATTTCTTGGGAGTTTGATTGGTTATGGCACTAAATAAGTAAATTAGTTTGTGTAGTATTGTCATTTTTGTTATATTCCCTTAGCCTACCCATGAGCACTTGATGTTTTTCCAATTGATTAGGTCTGACTTTATTTGTGTGGAAAGTGTTTTGTAGTTGAGTTTGTATAGTTCCTGACTTTTCCTTGGCAGATTGATTCCCAAATATTTTATACTATCAACAGTTATTTTGATCGGAATTTCTTTTTGTATCTCTTGCTGCTGAACTTTGTTGGTAATATATAAAAATGCTGCTGATTTATGTGGATTTATTTTGTATCCTGCAACTTTGCTAAAGTTGTGAATTGTTTCTAGTAGTTTTTAGTTGAGTATCTAGGGTTATTTAAATATACAATCATATCATCTGCAGAGTGATAATTTGGTTTCCTCATTACCTACTCTAATTCCTTTAATCTCTTTTTCTTCTCTTACTGCCAAAGCTAACATTTCTAATACAATATTAATTTGTATTTCTTAAATTAATAAAAAATAAATGAAAAAATGCTGTAAATTAATTGTGATTTACCAGCGTTTTTTCATATGACTATTGATACCTTTAATTTCTTTGTTTGAAAACCATCTATTTATGTCCTTTGACCATTTATCAATTGGGGAATGACTTTTATTTTTATAAATTTGACTCACTTCTCTGTATGTTTGAGAAATGAGGCCTTTATTAGAAATACATGCTGTAAATTTCACCCCCTCCAATTTTCTGCTTTCCTTTTCATTTTATTTGCTTTAGTTTTGTGTGTGCAAAAACTTTTAAATTGTATGTTTACATACATACATAATGTTCAAAATTATCCATTTTACATTTGGAAATATTCTCTATACCTAAATTCTTCCCTTATCCATAAATCTGACAGATGCACTATTCTATATTCTCCTAATTTTGGATGAACTCTTCATTGTTTGACATACCTTTTAGCAATGCAAAATTTCCTAAAAAAAAAAAAAAGAAAAAGAAACCATGTTTAAAAAAAAGCACTTTTCCTTTCTTTTTCAATATTTTTAAAGGTGGATCAGAGGAGAGGGTGAAATTAAGTTTCAATAACTTTTTAAATAAACTTTTACAAATATAAAGTCACTTTGTGTAAGAATCATAAGAATTCTTCAGTTAATTTCACCCTTCCTTACCCCTCAATGCCCACATCTTGTAAACCTTTCATTTGTTCTAAGGAGCAGCATGGCATGTACCTGTTAGTTGGCTCACATTTCCCCATGCTAAGAAAGCTGCTGAGAACTAGGTACCAGAGGGTTGACAGTCCCTGTCCTGTGGTTAACATTTATACCTTAGTGGTGCTATTAAATGGGCCAATCCATCCTTCTATATCTTGAGACACTGTCCTCTGCCTGTTTTCTCACATCTGGATCAAATCCAAATCACCTTCCATAGTTGCAAACTTGTACTCCACATCTACCTATATAGTCTACACATTCTTCCCTCACTCCTAACACATATTATCTTGCCATGCTTCTATGTATTCCCTCTTTCCCAAACTGGACCTTGAATTTGAACCTATAGCTTCTGTTCAATGATTACATTAATATGTCTTCTAGCTGAAATGAACCTATGAATGCAAATTTTCACCTAACAATTTAGTTCCAGATTTTGATGGGATTCTTCAGTTTGTCTGGAAACTACTTATTCTGACCTTGACTTCACTTTTAGGACCTGTGGAATCTACATTCCTCCTTATTTACATGAACTGACTGCATGGTCATTGCACTGATGTCTCTCTGGCTGTTCATGTACCAAATCAATGGCTTTTTCTTATCCTTTCTAACTCCTTTGTGGGAGAGTGCTATTTTCTTCTCCATGAGAGTAGAAATAAGAGAAATATTGAGTATCATAGACTTAGAATGGGAAAGGACCTTGGAAGTCATTTATTTCATTTCTCTCATTTTATATATGAGGAACAGAGACTCAGAAAAGTTAAATGATTTGCCACAAGTCACATACTTAGTAAGAGGCTAAACTGAGATTTGAACTCAAGTCCCTCGATACCAAAACCAGAACAATTTTCAATTTACACTGTGTCTCTGACAAGAACTTAGAACAGGAATGCTCAACCTGATACCTGCACATTTGTTTCTTTAAAATATTTGGATAACTATATTTTTATATATATGGTTTCCTTTATTATATATTTATGCTTCTAAAAACATTACTCTGAGGAATCCAAAGGTTTCACCGGAATGCCAAAAAGATCCATTGTAAAACAAAAAAAATTAAGAACCTCTGGCCTAGACAGAATAGTTTGGGGCAAAGTCTCTTCAGTGGTCATCTCTCCTAGCAATCTTGCTCACTACCTAGTTCCTTCTTGCTGCTTATAATAAGCCAATGATTAAAGAAAATTAATAAGCTTGGGGTAGGAGAGAAGGATGTCCAAGTATTCCAAGAGTAAAAAGATAAGAGTCCCCAGTGCAAAAACATCTAGAGAACTAGTAAGATGCCTACAATGAAGTACAAAGTCAACATGAAGTAGTTCAGGTAATATTACGGGGGAGACAGCCCAAAGCCTTGGCAGATGACTGGCAAAATATGGAACATGTCTGGCTGAGATCTCAGCATGGTATTAACTACAACCCCTCTTTGTTCAGCTATGTTCTGCACTGCTGTGCCCCTAGACATTCCCTAGAGTTGACACTTACAGGTCAAGACTAATTCCACTTTGGGTACCAGCTGATTTCTCCACCTGTACCAGATGCTCAGCACATCTCCCTCTGCCATGAATCCACATTCTTGTTCTCTTTTGGCCACTCTGTCCTGACACCTGGCTCCTCTGTTTGTGACTACATGGTGAATATGACATCAGACAAATGCACTTGGGTTTCTTTCCTTTTCAGTGGGCATCTTCTTCTTAGAACCCCTTAGCATCTCTTTGTTGTCTCCGGGGCAAAAATTGTGTTGGCTTCTTTTTCCCCATTTCCCACAACTACCCATGATTCAGCAGTGATATCTTATCTTCAAAAATAAAAAAAATATATACTCTGACCTTTGGTTTGCTTATAAAATTATCATGATTTGTACATTTAATTTGAAAACATAGTTTGTTCAAGCAATAATTTGTTATTGTTAATTTGTTAAATTTACATTTATGGGTTTTAAATTTGCATTACAAATAGAGATATGACATTGGGTTTTAAGGATTATAACATCTTTGATTTTCTTGTTTATGAGAAACAGAAAATAATATAACTGAAGAAACCATTAATATTTTATAAAACAAAGTTGTTTTGTGGTTTTTAGCATCTTTCGTAGTAACTAGTACATACAAAAAAAATGCAATCAATAGCAGAAAATAAGAGAGGAAAGATGCATTAAACTTAAATTTTGCCCCATGGCACCTTATGTCATCATTTTCATTTTCTGTGCATTATCAACATTTCTTCTTTGATACTTTTTTTTTCAGCTTCTTCAAGTAAACAATGCCAGGAGTGGGGAGGGGCTCATTTCTCTCTAGTCCATCACCTTTCAATTCACTTTTACTCCCCACTGTCCTTTGCTTTCAGCAAAAAGAACACTGACTTTCTTTTTTCTAATTTCTAGAAGAAGAATAAATGATAAAAACTGGCAATTTCTTCTTCACTTTTAGTTTTATGAGGCCTCATCAGGAACAGAGAATGGCATATAATAACTACATCAGAAGCCAACAAGTGAAAACCCATGAGAAAAGAAGATACTGAACTGACATTCTTTTTTTATTGTGTCAAATACTAGTAAAGACATGAACAGGTTTTCACATAACATGGTATTTTATTGCTGCTAAAGCTACATTCAATAAATTCCATTCTAGACTCTTAGACAAACTATAGGAAATCCCCCCCCCCAAAAAATGAAACACTTAAAAAAATTCTTAAGGCTTAAAAAAAAAAGAACCCTTCATTTTGTACTATAATGCTATGTATGTGTATGGATACACATATTTTTATATATACAGTATATATCTTTAGATAATGCACACATATATATGTGTGTATGTTTGTATACAACATTTCTCTTCTAAAAATACTCTAGACTATGGAAATTCCTGGATCTTTGTTCCTGTTCTTGACTTTCTTGGAGTAAAAAACCTGTAGAGAAATTTTTAAAAATATTATTAACCTTCTAAGTATTTGGGGCTCCCTACACTCCACATTTTTCTATCTGCCAATCCTCCCCTCCTCTCTCCTCATGGCTACTAGAATCTTCCATTTTGCCTCCGATTTTTCTATTTCCTTAAATCTTGGGGCAGCTTTGTGGCACAGTGATAGGATACCAGACCTGGAGTCAGGAAAACTCATCTTCCTGAGTTCGAATCTGACCTCAAACACTTATTGGTTGTGTGACTCTGAACAAATCACTTAAATCTCTTTGCCTGAGTTTCCTCATCCATAAATGAACTGGAGAAGAATATGGCAAACCACTCCAGTGTCTTTCCTAAGAAAACCTCAAATGGGGTTGTAAAGAGTTGGACACAACTGAAATTATTGAACAACAACAACAAATCTTTTTAGCTTCACTTCCTTACTATTTAGTTCTCACTCTCTTACAGTCTCTATAGTAAAGCTTCTTAAATTGTGTATGGATATAATACATAACATAATGTGAGGGTTGTCAAAGTTTGGCAACAATAAAAGGTATCAGATATTCTGCCAAGATGTAGTTCTTTATGTAAAAATAAACAATATCATTAGTATGCAAGTTTGTTCTTGTCTTTAATAAATAGAAATTATATGTATGCCAAAGAATTGTTTTAAAATAAGTTTCTTTATGATTTTATCAGTAAATTTTTGATTTGTATACCTATATACCTAGGTTACAAAAAAAATTTCTTAGGTGAAAAGGGGTTATGAGTGGAGAAAAGTTTAAGAAGCCCTGTTCTGCAGTGCCTTTCCACTGACTACTGAATAAAGTTTTCTACAATGTGACTTCAAGATATCATTTCAGGAACGTAAAATGACAGTGTAAAAAAGAAAGTCAAATTTTGAGTCAGAAGTCCTGACTCCCTTCTGCATTGCCTTGGCCAAATTATTTAAGTTCTCTGGAACTCCATTAGTATCTTCATCTGTAAACTGAGGTAATGGGCTAGTTGATGCTCAAGGTTTCTTCTTATACTATATCTAGTGATCCTAATATTGATTTAACTTATTGGATGAATTGGTAAGTTGTTTTTGCCATCATTAAATAATATATTTGAAAACACTATTTTTTAATGTTAGGAGTAATCATCATTTTAGAGCTGAGTAGGATCTGAAGTCTTCCTTTATTGTATAAATTTTAAAAAAGACCAAACTGAGGCAACATGTTGAAATTTATCATGGTTATTTTATTTAGTGACAAAGCCAAGAATATAACTGAGATCTCTTACCCCAAGGTCAGGCCTCTGTCCATTAGATCAGAGTGTATCCCTGTGTTTGTTTGAATTCTTCACTCCTTGCTTTTCCAATAAGAACACAGACTCAGGCAATATTTTTGTGAATTCCTGTATTCAAGGTAATCCTTAGGATAGCAAATATTTATTTTTTTACCTATGGAAATATAAACAAAACTGTAATTTTCTGGTCTCCTATTCTCTCTTTAACTTAATTATATATTTGATTTTTAGTCTAATCCTATACATAGGCACTTAAATGTATCCTGACTCTCCCTCTAAATGATAATTCCCTTGTGATCTGGGTTGTATTCTTGGCTTTGCCACTAAGTAAAATGACCATGATAAATTTCAATACTTTGCCTCATTTTGGTCTTTTTAAAAATTTATACAATAAAGGAAGACTTCAGATCCTCTCCAGCTCTAAAATGATGATTACTTCTAACATTAAAAAATAGTGTTTTCGGGGGCGGAGACAAGATGGCGGAGTGAAAAGGTGACTCTCTGCGTCCTCCTCTGATCTTCTCTCAAATCAACAATAAAATAAGCCTCTGAATTGATCTTCAAGTCAACAAATTCAGAAATATTTGGACACTGCTTGCTGATATCTCTGAAGAACTTCACATCAGGTTTGTCTAACTCGGACAGAGGGATAAACAGAGGACTCCGGTGTAGGCCGGAAGTGAGGGTGGGACTCAGCTCATTGTGGTAGAAACTCCAAATTCCAAACACCTGGAGTTTATCTGAGGCACTCGAGACACTCTGCCCTGATTGGGGGCAGGGGTTCTGTCAGACTTGCCTTGTTTAAGGAGTAATTCGGACTTAGTCCTAGCCCCCACCAGCCCTAAGTTAATTCGCCGAAGTGCCCCAGGGCAAAGAACTTCAGCCACCACTTCAGCTGCCGTTTTTTTCCCTACCTTAAAGAGATATCCACACTGTCTAAAAAAAAAATGAAGAAGCAAAAGAGAGCTCTCACCAAAGACAGCTTTTATCAAGAAAAAGAAGGGATGATCCCAGATCCTGAGGTTCCTTTAGACAAAATTCCAGAAGAAGTTATTAAGGACCATCACTGGTCCCTTTTTCAAAAGGCCTTTCTGGAAGATTGCATAAAGAACCTCAAAAGAGAGCTGGAGGATAAATGGGAAAATAAACTGAAATCAGTGCAAGAAGGATATGATGCCCTGCAAAAGAGATATGAAAAAGACACCAATTTATTAAAAAATAAAATTAGTGAAGTGGAAAAAGAGTGAAATGAACAAAAAAAATCAATTGGCCAGTTACAAAAGGAGCTTAAAAAGGTAACTGAAGAAAACAACACTTTAAAAATAAGAATTGAACAAATGCAAGTGAATGACTCAATAAGACTTCAAGAATCAGTCAAACAAAAACAAAAAATATGAAAAATTAGAAGAAAATATGAAATATCTCCTAGGAAAAACAACTGACTTGGAAAATAGATCTAGGAGAGACAATCTAAGGATTATTGGACTTCCTGAAAGCCATAATGAAAAAAAAGAATCTAAACACTATCTTCCAGGAAATCCTGAAAGAAAACTCCCTGAGATTGTAGAATCAGAAGGCAAAATCACCATTGAAAGAATTCACTGATCACCTCCTGAAAGAGACCCCAAAATTTAAAAATAGTGTTTTCAAGTATATTATCATAATTGTGATAACAATATATTATCATTATTGTGATAACAAACCCTGAGAAAGCTTTGACCAGCATTTCCTGTACCTGAAATGCTTTTCCTTCATCTTTATTTGTTGTATTCCTAATTATCCTTTAAAGTCCAATTTAAATATCATTTCCAGAAAGATTTCTTTGATTTTCCAAAAATACCCTTCTAAAATCTCACAGAAAAATCTCTCTTTCTCTCTCTCTCTCTCTCTCTCTCTCTCTCTCTCTCTCTCTCTCTCTCTCTCTCTTTCACACATACACACACACACACACACACACACACACAATATCTTGTCTCCTTCCCTCTTTTTCTAGACAAGAATAAACACATATTATAAAGTTTTTGTCTTGTGACTATAGAGGATAAAAAAAAAAACAAGAATGCATTGTTTGTTTTTTTCTTTCTGGCATCTTTCCTATAGATTTAAGAAATAGCACCCACTCACCAATTCATTCTATTTGTTTATCTATTTGCATCAAATTAACAAGAACAGCTCTATCACTATGGAATAACTTAAGAAGTTTAGTAAAATTTCTCAAGGAAGTTTACTTAGTAATTATGGCTACTAGGCCTACTACTGGTATAAACAGATTCATAAATATAGCATGAAAACCATAATGTTATTGTCTAGATTGTTCATGGAACTGTCGTGTTTGAGATATCATTTTGATTTTGAGCACTGCTATTACTAGATATGCAAGACCTAATTTTTATTTTCCCCCAGTGAGGATATTGCTGTGTGTCCAGTGAAAGATTTGGGTATAGCACTCACCTAAGCTCAGGATCTCATTGAATTAAGTCTCTAGAGAGACATAACAAGGTTCAGGCTATTGACAGATTGTCCTTTTCTCCCAATAGTTCCCTCCTTCTGATGCACACCTGTTTTCTCCAAAACTGTTGTGCTCTACAGATTCTGGTTATTTATTTCTATGTCAATATTCACAAAGCAGTTGCATCAACCTCTCTGCAAGATAAATCTAGTCAGAGTTGATTAGATGGAGAGGATAAATATAAATTGCATCATTTGAGGGCAAAACAAAATTTTCTTCCTCATTCCAGGTAAAAATTGTGCCATAAATTCTAAGAAGATGATTCTGTCATCATCTGTAAAATGAATGACAGCGTTAAGGGAACAAACATTTTCATCACAATCCTGAGAAGACAATAGTGAAACTTTATATATATATATATACACACACACACATATATATATATGTATATATATATATGTTTATATAATTAGAGAGGGAAGAACCCCTGGTTCAATATGCCTTTTAAATAATAATAACAGGTTTTCTTCTTATTTGTAAATGCTATAAAAATAACCTAAATGAAATTTAACTTTTTAGCCAGCATAGTGAGGATTGCCGAAATGAATATCATCATGTTTCCAGTTTATTTATAATTTGAAATGATTGTTACAAGGAATTATTTTTGTATTGGGGCTTGACTACAAAGTCCATTGGAATCAAAGCAGAATGAAACATTTCAATGGCCTGAACTAACAATGCTATAGTTTATTATTTTGTAATTGTTCCCTCAGAGGTTTTATTCAAGACAAGATATGGGATACATTTTTCAGCTACATTTATATCATAGGAATTTCTTCATGATATGAAGTAAATATTTAATTTTATGGGCTTCCTTTTTATATTTTAACAAATACTTGAATTCCTTGGTGTAAAAGATAAAGGATTCAATTCTTTCCTTTATGCTCATGAGAGAAAATGAGCAATCCCACAAGCCCTCCCATATTGTACCCTTTGATCAGGTTAGTTCAAGGCTGCTTCATTTCTCTAAGATTCATGGGAAGAATTAAGCCTAAAGCATTATCTCATTTTTACAGCTCTGTGTAATTACTACTTTCAAATATTCATTCCCTCAACCTGCCCTTCCCCCTCCCCACTTATTTTCTATTTCATTTTTCTGTGTTTGGCATTAGGATTTCTATTTTGATTCCCAGGCCTCATTTAAGTGATAATGTTGGATAGGTATTTTTTTTTATTAAATTTAATGGCATCTGAAGACCTGCTTCTTGTTTTGTCTTACTCTTCTGCATATACCTTTTGTTCTTACAGCTATTTGAAAGCATTAGGTAATTCAAGTGGGAAAAATGAATATGGAGAAGAGAATTCAGTAAGAAAATAGAGAAAGTGAAGCAGGTAACCTTGCACAGTACTCCTTCACTTAATTCCAAATCACTTTCATATTATAACTTCCCCTTCCTGATGTCTTGATCCCCTTCCAGAACTAAGGACACCAAGCAACAACTACAATGGGTATCATATTCATTTTACAACAGAGGGAAAAAAAAGATCAGAAAAATTTTAAGTGAATTGCTTATGGTCACACAAGTGTCAATGATCTTGCCAATGACAAATGCCTACCTTCCTGACTTTAAGTCAAGGACCCCCATACTATGTCACAATCTCTCTTTTGTTGGAATGTAATGTTAGTGTAACCTGGCTTGTTTGGCCATGTCTGAACTAGACATGGAGGCATCCTTAAGATGCTTTTGAGATATTCCCGGATTGTCTAACATGGAAGTCCCTGTATTACCTACCATGTAGGAGGGGGTTGCTTGCATCTTTAAACTTTTAAAATCCTTTGTTTTCTTTTCTGTTGTCCTCTTTTTGATTATTCTTATCTACTATGTTCTGAGGGTAAAGAATACATACAGTTCACTTGCATGGGTACCATGAATTAAACCAGTAAGATAGAAATGAATTCTTTCTTCTTTTTTCCCCTTTTTTACCTTGGCTCTGTGAAACCCACAAAAAGGTTTTTATTTCCATTCTATATTGTTTGTCCTTTTCAGTCACAGGTATTGGCGGTGATCCTCACTGGACTCAAGAATTTGACCAGGATGGCTTTGGAGCCAGGATTGCAGGCTCGATGGAACAGTCAGCCAACCTAAGCATAGAAGTCCTGGAAAGTCAGGGTGCCTAGGACTTGAATTTGAGGTTGGTCTGGACTTGGAACTGTGACTGTGCTCTATATGAAGTGTGGAATAAGATATAAATTTCTCTGCTTCTCAAAGACTGAGATAGCACAAAGATTATGATTCCCTCATGATGGGGAAGTAAATTTGTATGTTTGTGATTATCCCTTTTGAAATAAATAATCTTTGTAAAAGAAAATCCAATTGTTAATGGCTAATGGAATTGGGGTGCAGGGAATCAAGACCTAGCAATTGAGAAAACATTATCAGTCAGGGCTAAAGCCATTTTCAGAGAACCTAAAACACACCAGTGCCTCATTAAGGATATTGGAAAGCTCCAAAAGGGGAGAGAGGAAAAGGAAGGGAAGGATAAACTCTACCTGGCTTCCAGGCAGGGAGGGTCAAGGAGGCTGGAAAAGAGTATGCAATTTATTCATGATAAGCATTTCTTAGAGAGGTTTAACTTATATAAAACATTTCCCACAACTAGGAGGCTGAAAGAGCCAAGAAATCAACTCAGCCAGAAGATATAATCTTAACAAGTTGAGGGAAATGATGATCAAGGGCAGTATCAGCCATTCATACAAGTTCATTAGCAAAAACTTAAGAGCATAAATGCCATCACTTCACAAAATAACAATAAATGGTGGAGAGGCAAAAGGGCCTATAGAGAACTTGATGTGATGCTCAACTACAGTAAACTATCTGAAGAACACTTGTAAATGCAAAGAAGTAAAACAAATAGACATGAAATGAAGCAGATTTTTCAAATTCTTGAGATAGTCTATTCTCATCAGTGAGGAGAACAGAACCACTTTTGGATTTTGTCAACTTAATATTTGATGTGTTATGTAAGTAAGTAGCAATTCTAGTTAATAAGATTAATTTTGGAAGGGCCCCTTGAAAAAACTAGATCTGTACAGGAGAAATTTGTACTAGAGATGGCATAATTTTAAAGTCAACCAGGAATTGGTTTTTCAAAATAACTGAAAGGGGGGGGGGGAGAGAAAGTTAAAAAAAAAAAGTTACAAAAGATACTGTTATTTATAAAGAGAAAAGCAATTAAGAATTTATATCTAAGAATATACTATTATCTAAGAATAACTAAAATAGTTATTTTATTATATGCTTAAAATTTGTGCTATAAAAATTATTAATAAAGCCTAGATTTTATTTAAATAAAATGTGATCTAACAAAATTATTTGTGTAAATTGTTTTATGGAAAGTTGGAGACTAAACAATTTTCCTGAGTTTAAAAAAAAAAAAGCACAAAGCTAACTAACTTCTTTTGATGCTTCCATTGCTGGCTTATACTAAGATAACAGAGATACAACTAGGAAGGCAAATCACTTATCTGTGTTGCAGTTTCAGCATGTATAAAATTATGAGACTGGACTAAATGATCTTTAAGGTCTTTTCTGCTTTTTAAGTCTATATATTTTCTACTTTTGTAAGTCTATGTATTATGTATTTTAAGTCTATGTGTTTATTAGACTATGTATATAATCTAAATGTATTTTGCCCTGGATTCATTCAGTTATAATTAAACAATTTCTATGGAGTAAAAAAAAAAAAAACAGAATTGAAAAAGTGACTTAAGGAGAAAATGGTAGAGAAGATCCCTTTGTGACTTTGGATCAGTCAACCTCTCAGTTTCCTGATTTGTAAAATGAGATTGTTGGATTAGATGGTTCTGAAAATCCTTCCAGTTTTATGATTTTATGATCCTAAGAATGAAGTTAGAAAGTTGAGGTAAAGAAAAACAGGTCGGAAATATAAATAAAGAACTTAAAAAAAAAAAAGGAGAGGAATATGGATGTGGCTACCAAGGTGTTAAAACTAATACTGATGATTCTTTCTATTTAGAAAACAGTAGGTTCAAGAGTGTCTTCATAAATTCATAGTATGTTAGGGTTGGAACAGACTTTGGAGACCTTATAGCCTAGTGGACTTCAAATTATTTTGAACATGAATGCTATTAGAAAAATAAATGAGGATATGTATCTAATAAATAGATAATGAATCACAAATATATGCCTATAAAATATCTACTGTACAAATATATATTATGATTAAATAGTAAACTAGTGTTAAAGATTATTTTAAAATAATTTTTCTCTTACCTGCAAAAACTCTTTATTTGCTCTCATCTTTTAATAAAAAATAACTTTTTAAAAGTAATAATATGATTGTATATACTTGTTTTTAAAAGCTGGAATTAAGACTGTGACACAGCAATGTGAAGGTCTGATTCTGAGATCAGTTTTTTTTTTTTTTCAATACTTGGTTTTAATGGGTGTTACATTTTTTTTTCTTTTTTAAGATACCTCACAAAGATTCATTAGATAAAAAAAGAAAGAAGTTCATCATAGGTTGAGATTACTCAGTCATGATATTTATCCATCCACTACCCTATTCAACAATTATGGAAAAGTTGTTGAAATTTAACTAGCAAATTTCCTTCTTCTCTGACGTATTATCTCTGAAGGTCAGATCCCAAGTCCAGAGGGTGGTTGTTCCAAATGGAAAAAAAGTATAATCTTCAGCAAGGCAAATGACAAAATACTAGGAAACACTTAGGCTTTCTGGTAGTATATGATATTTTTAATTTGCTTCTAGGTTGGACAATGACTTGGATTTGGGTAAGGGATGTCTTGGAAGCAGAGCTAACAGTCTGAGATAGGTCTAGATTTGGCTACTTGAATTGTATTTCCTTTATCAGATTATTCTTTCTTGTAGATATGATTTCTCCTGAACAAAAAAATGATGTGTGGCAATAACTATACATATATTCGATTTCTTAAGTATTCTAACATAATTATCATGTAGTGGATATCCTGCTATCTAGGGGAGGGGTGGAGAGTAGGGGGGAAAATTTGTAACAGAAAGCTTTCTAAGGGTTGTTTAGGAATTACCCATACATATGTTTTGCAAATAAAAATTATTAATAAAATAAAATAAATAAATAAATAAATAAAGATAGATTTGGCTACTTGAACCCCAACTCCACTGGTAGCAGCCACTTTATGACTGCCTCTTCTCTCTTGCTAACTGTTGCTGCTCCTACTGTTGCTATTGTTACTGTACATAGTGTGATTTCCCTATTAGGTCTCTGATTCTAGATATATTCTGCCCTACATTCAATCTGTTAAACATAAACTCTTTCTGTTAAAATAAGCCCTCTTGATCTCTCAGGAAAAACAGAGAGAGGAAGATCCCAGAATATAGCAAGTTGCTGACATCCTTGTGAAGTCTGGCCATTCAGACCCATTAAAGGACCCCCTGTCCCCAAATTCATCATTGTGCCTGCCAATCCTTATTCATTATGGAAAGGTCCCTGCTCTTAGGGAAATAGGGTCTGTCTGTCTTTTCAGGAAATAACCTTTCAGCAGAGTTCACAATGGATATAAGCAAAGGGAAGGAGAATAGCAGAAGAAAGTTGTGAAAGTGGTAGTCTGAATAGTGGTTTGCTCCCCTCAGTTCTAATATTTTGTTTCGTAAAGTCAATGAGTCATCTTGAGCAACCCTAGGACACATGAACTCATCACTTTTCAGACTGTTTTTCTAATTGACCACATGATCTTCTCATTTTGCAAATGTGGAAAGAATGGATGCAAGATGCAGCAAGAATATATTTTCCCGGGTGACAGGGAATTATCTAGTTCAAAGTTCTTGATATTTCCTGGGCCATGGACCTTGATAGTCTGGTGAAGTCTGCGGCCTCTTAGAATAATGCTTTTTAAAAGCATAAACCATACTACATACAATTACAAAGGAACCAAGCACATTATATATTGGACATTTTCCTGTGGGAAGAAGAGAAACATCATTGTCAATGTCCTAGATTCTACTTAGTCTCCAGTCCTCCTTCAAGAAAAAGAAAAAAAATACATTTCTACCAAGCCTCCAACCTTGTTGACAACAAACTTGTTGCCAATCTAAAGTCTAAATCTAAATCTAAATCTAAAATCAAAATCATTTGTTTTCCTTTTCCTTCCATCTTGCCTGAAACTTGGTTCACATCTGAAGACAGCTTCCCTGGTCTTCCTTTTCATCACTGACTATACTTTCATTCTTACCCTCTGACTAATTGATTAAAAGGGCAGGGGGGGAGGCATACTTCTTACTATCCATTGCTTCTTCCAGGTTCAAGTAATCCATATGTACTACTCAACCAAAATCCTGGTAGCTGTTTCCCACTGACCTTCAGGATATTCTTCTCTTTACTCTTTGAGTTTTGCACCTGGCTGTTTTTCTCTCCTCAACTCTTGCTATCATACTAGAGAACTTATAACTTGTGCCCTCTCCCACAAATATCCCTCTTCCATATTCATGGATGCTAAAAATTCCCTTATCTGACCACAATTTATTGTTGTACCACTGCTCCCTCTGGTTCCTCAGTACCAAATCTAAATGACTACTTCTCAGTCTTTATTCTGGACTTCTCTGTGGTCTTTGACACAATCACCTTCTCTTTAATGTTCTCTCTAGGTTTTTGTGACACTAATCTCTCCTCATTCTTTGCCAACCTGACTGACCCTTATCAGTCTCCTTTGTTGGCTTTTCATTAGTGATGCCCAATGACTGTGGATGTCCCACAGAACTTTGTCCTGGACCCTCCTCTCATTTTACACTATTTCATTTGATTATCTCATCAGTCTGCATGGATTCTCAAATCTATTTATCTCTCTGCTGACTTTCAGTCTCATAACTCTCTCTCTTGGACATTTCAAAGTGGATGTCCCATAGATCTCTTAAACTCAACATGTTCAAAACTGATCTCATTATTCTCACCTACTCTCCAAATCCTCTTTCTTCTCAAATTCTGGATTACTTTAAAGAATACTACCATTCTCCTAGTCACCCAAGCTTACAACTTTGGGGTTGACACTTCATTTTCTCTCACACCACAAATCCAATCTGTTACCTAGGACTGTAGTTTATATTCATAACATATCTCAAATATATTCTGTTCCATTCTCTGATACTGCTGCTACTGTAGTGTAGGCCTTCTACTTCATGCCTAAATTATTACAATGCTCCATTTTCCATTGTGTCTCTCTTCCTGGAGTCTCTTCCCACTCTAGTCCATACAATACCTAGCTGCCAAAATGATCTTTCTAAATCCCAGATCTAACCATGTCAAACTCTTACTCAATAAACTCCATCAATTCCCTATCACTCTTAAAATCAAATGTGAAATCCTCTGCTATTCATTCAAAGGCTCTTGGTATTCAAGACCTGGCTCCTTTTACTTTTCCACTCCTTTTATACTTTCAATCCTTCCCCCTACACACACTCACAGATTTACTTTGCAGTCCAGTAATATTTTCCTTCACTCAACATAAATCCATCTCTGAGCATTTTCACTGGCTGTCTCTCATGTCTGCAATGTTCTCCCTCCTTATTTGTCTCCTGGCTTCCCTGGTATCCTTTAAGTTCTAGATTAAACCTTACCTTTTACAGGAAATCTTTCCCAATCCTCTTTAATTCTAGTGCTTTCCTATATTGATTATCTTGTACATATCTTGTTTATACATGATTATTTGTGGTTGTATCCCCCATTAAGCTCTGTGTTCCTCGAGAGAAGGGACTTTCTCTTGTCTTTCTTTGTACTCTCCATGTTTAACACTATGCCTGGAACATAGTTGGTGCTTAATAAATATTTACCAACTGACTTATAAAAAGGTATATATTTAAAACAAAGTCATATAACCCATATTAAGAACTCCAATTCAGAATCATAATTTTTTCTGACCATTACTAGGCCTCCTCCTAAAAAATTATCATATATTTATTTAGTTTATATTTTATTTATATTTAGATATGCACATGTTGTCTTTACAGTAAAATAAATGGTCCTGTAGGGCACAAACTATTTTATTTTTGCCTTTATATTCTAAGTACTAAGCATTGTACTTGGCATATCACAAGCATTTAATATTTGTTAAATTGAATGATGATGAAATAAATGTCTAATACCTTTTCTCATATCATTCTGTTTTCCATTTGTACTGCCAAAGCAATTTACTGTAAATGTTAAGTGAAATGTGAAAAGTGGGGTAGTTTTCCTCTCATTTTTAATTTGTTTGTTACTTTCTATCCTTTAAGTGTATGGCATAAACTATGCTTTTGGCTCAATTTAATATAGCAACCTAGGAAACACTATTTAGTAGTAGAAGAGAGAAAAAAAATTGTGATGGGATGGACTGGAAGCAAGCCTTAAAAGGACTTGTCGTCTGCTTTCATTTTCATCTAATGAAAACACATTTGCCAATATAAACTTAATCCAGCAAAGGGGCACCTCGGTCAAGAACATAAAGATCACAGAATCACGGTCTGGAAAGAACTTCAGAAAATACTTATTCCAACTAAGACATGTATTAGGATATCTCCCTACAAGATTCATCAAAGATGTCATCTAGTCTCTTCTTAAAGACCACCATTGAGAAGAAACTCATTACTTCCAAAAGCAGTCTATCCCTGTTCTGATGTTTTTCATTTTCATTTATTTGGCTGTTTTTCCTTATATTAAGCAAAAAAGAGCTAAAGATTCTATTAACATCCATTTATCATTCCTTTTGGGGCAGGAGGAAACAATTTAATTTCCCTTCCACATGATAGCCCATTAAATGGGATCTTCACATCCTGGGATGAAGAGGTCAAAAAAGAACTTAAGAGATATTCTAGTCCACTGGTTCTTAACTTTTTCTATGTCAAGGACTTACCCCTTTGATAATGTGGGAAAACCTATGAATTTTTCCTTAGAATCAGGTTTTTTTTTTTAATAACTGAAGAAAAGAAATTTCATTTAGAAGTTATGAAAATAAAAATGTAATTTTTTTCCCATCCAAGTTCACAGATGAACTTGAAATCAATAAATCAATCTATAAACATTTATCAAGCACCTCCTAAAAGCCAGAGTGTGCTAAGTCTTGGGGATATGAAATGAAGAGATGTTTCCGACTCATAAGGAACCTACAATCTAATGGATCTATTCATAGAACTTTTAGAGGTTTAAGGAACTCCAAATCTCATACAATCCCATTTATTTCACTTCATTCATTTAATAAACTGTTAGTATTAATTTTAATCTCTTCTTTAATCATTCTTTGATTTTGAATTTCCTCAATTTATAGATGAGGAACTTGGGACCAAAGAAAGTTAAGTGAGGGACCCTAAGTCACATAGGTAGTAGACACATAATCAGGCTCCATATTCTCTGACTCTAAATCTAATATCCTTTCCACTATATTCATTTACAGTTTTTTTTTCTGGGCCTAGCTAATTCATGGATTTTTCCACTTAATTTTGTAAGGGATTCACAATGTAGGTTTTTTGTTGCTGTTCAGTCATTTTTAAGTCATGTATGATTCTTTATAACTCCATTTGGTGTTTTTTTTTTTTTTTTGACAAAGATACTGAAGTGGTCTGCCATTTTCTTCTCCAATTCATATTACAGATTAAAAAGTGAGGCAAACAAGATAAAGTGATTTATTGGGGTGTGGGGGGAGTCACACATTTAGTATCTGAGGCCAGATTTGAACTCAGAAAGATGAGTCCTCCTGATTCCAGAATGCCACTCTATCCACTGTGCCACTTAGCTGCCCATTTTATCCTTAGCCAATTTTTTAAAATTCACATTTATAAACTTTCCTCTTATATTCCTGGTACCTTTTTCAGATACCTAGAGAAAGCCTGGGATGGTAGTCCTCCAGTTGTTTGAACACCAAACATTATTACAATTTGTTTTTTCATATAACATACTTGTTCAATCTAGAATCTTCAGCAAAGAAATAGGGTAGTTTCTTTAAAAAAAAATGATAGCTGCAAACAAAAAATCCATTTCTGCTGGTACTCACTGAGGAAATCACTTTCCTTAAATAGTATCAAAACATTTCTTATTTAGGCAATTATTATATAGGTAAACCAACCCATAGTCTTGTAGATCTGAGAACTTTGGCAATTTTGCAATGCTTGGATTGAATCTAGCTTGCCAGACCTGTTTTACATCCTTGCCTCAGTGGCTAGGTTCCTAGCCCCTCATTCATTTTCATAGTCACATATATGCCATACTGTCTAGTGGTGATTCCTACATAGGCATTCTAAAATAAGTGACCTTGAAATCAAATCTGCCAGAAATGAATGAAAAAAAACAAATGTTCCTCTTGTTATGCTTATTGCCCCATAGTTAAAGCCAAATCTTCCCCTATTGTAGTAGATGTGCAATATGGTATATGGTTGACACTCTCCAGAATTTCTTAACCATAAGTAATCTGCATGACCACATAACTAATTCTGAAGTTAAAATAAAAGTGTCTGTAGGAAGGGGAGCTGACCTTCATTGAACCAATAAATGAGCCAAAGAGAGGCTCATCTGAGAACTGGCTAAAGTTCATGAAATCAGCCAAAAGTTGTTGCTTCAGGCTTTTTGGTACTAGCCCCATAAGGATGAAATTGAAGCACTAAAAGATGTTTGCTGTTCTACTTTGTGAGAAGGAAAAATTTATTCAAGATCAATTAAATGAATGACTATCATGAGGACAAGTTAGTCTGGCAGAAAATCAATTTTTAGTACTATTGAGTCACTTGGATGCATGTTTCACTTACTTCCACCCTTCCTGTAAACATGAAATACAATTAACTGTTTTTGTCACAATAATACAAAATAATGACAAGGTTAGTATGTATATGAGTGAGATTTCAAGACTTCAGTGTAAGAGAAGACATGATAATATAATGGAAGGAACAGTGGCCTTTGAGTGAGAAAAATGTTTGAGTTGCAGCCCTGCTCCTTAACAGTTGTTTGCTGTAGGGCCAATCACTTCATCTCCTTGTTAAAATGGTACTGACAGGTTGTAGGGAGGAAAGCACTAGGTGCTATGTAGAGGATAGGGACTAAACAAGCGATTTCACTCTCACAGCCAGGTTCTGATTAGAGAGAATAATGGCTCTCCTAGAGTGGTCACATTATATAAATTCACATTCTGTATTTCTGTTGGGCTAGAGGCAGTTACCATATTTTATATAACAATAAGTTTGGATATTGCAAATTTGAAAACACACAACTAATAGATGTAATCACCTTAGGGGATTCATTATTTATACTAATTGGAATCTGGCTGTATTGGCAATTTCTAGGAAGATCTCCCTCTAAAGATCTAGTACCATTTTTTCAACTTATACTGTACAGTTATATAGAGGCTGAGAGGTTATGTAGTTTGTCCAGGATCACACAGATAGTATATATCAGAGGTAGGATGTGAATATGGTCCTCCAGACCAATCAGGCTTCATTATCCAGACTTTGCCACTATGCTTCCTTCACCTCCTCTGTCTCTGTAGCCCCCTTGAATCATTGGTGCATTCCTCCTGAAAATTGTGTTTTGAGGAACTACACATACATTTATCATTCTCCCAACTTCTCTACCAAGCTCCTAACTGCCCCAACCACATTTCTTTATGTTTTGTCTTTTCCATTACAAAGTGAGCTCTTTCCAGGAAGAGAACATCTTTCTTTTTTCTTGTATTTGTATTCCAAGTGCTTAGCCTGGTGCTTAATGAACTTTTCTTGACTTGTTGACTTGAATTCCTGGATTTCATGCTGCTTTTCTAACAACTATATTATAAACTTTCTTTCTTTCTTTTTTTCCCCTGAGGCAATTGAGGTTAAGTGACTTGCCCAGGGTCACACAGCTAGGAAGTGTTAAGTGTCTGAGAACAGATTTGAACTCAGGTCTTCCTGACTTCAGGGCTGGTGCTCTATCCACTGCACCACCTAGCTGCCCCTAATATATTATAGATTTTCAAGAGCCATATAGAATCATAAATATAGAATCAGAAAGAATTTATCTAATTCAGCCCTCCTCTCCATTTTACATATGAGGAACTGATTGCCCAAAGTTATATAAATAGTAAGGGGCAGAATTGGGATTTGAACCAAGATCCTTTGACTTAAAAAGTCATCACACCAAATTTTGATTATCAAAACCCAACATCTTGGGTTTCTCTAGGGAATAAGAAAAGACTGCTGTATTGAATCCAATCTGGCAAAAAAAAATTTTTTTAAATCTAAATTTCTTTGTAGTGATTTGTCTACACTTGCATTGTTATAACTTTAACTTACTAGCTATCATTTCTGAAAGAGAAAAAACATCACCAAACAAAGACAGCTTCTTCACCTTCATGGGGGCAGGATGGGAATGGGGGAGGAAGATATGATTTACCTGTGCAAGACTTCTTCCAGTCTGTTTTTTCTCGAAGCATATACCTCATAGAACAGTCATGGGAATCTATAACTCCACTCTCAGGAGAAGAAGAAGGCCTCCTAGAATAAGCCAGGCTGTGGAGGAGTTCCCTGTTTGGAATGTGGAGCAAGAACATTTTTACCTGATATTGTAACCCTAGAGTCATCTTTGGCTCCGAACTATTCTGCTCCCACAGGACCTGAAAATCAGCTCTCTCCTGTCCCCCAGCAGACATACATCAGTGCTTTTTCATTCCATGGCCTCATCTGATTAGTGTTTGTAAAAGTAACAGCTGTGGTTTGTCTGCCTAACAGGTGGTTGTCAAGATTAGTGAGATTGTATTTGTACATCCACCATCATCACTCTCCAAAAGAAAAAAAAAAAAACCCTAGAAACAAGAAACCTCAATCCAATTTTGAGTTCCACCATGTGATATACCATCATCAAGAACTTTCTCTCTTTGCAAGGAGCCTCAGCATTTGTTCATTAGCAAAGGCCACTATTTCCTTTTAACATGTGAAAACCAATTTGTAAAGAGTTTCAATGACTTAACCTGGTAAAAAAAAAAAGTATAGGGAGACATCCCAAATTAGAACTCAAAAGCCCCACTCCTATAACTGTATTTATACCTCCTGTCTCTATACTTGGTGAAAAATTTAATAGATTTTCACTGCCTTTCCCTCTAACATTGCATTCAATGCAACCCCAGATTAGTTGCTCCTTCAACAACTGTGCACAATGTGCACGAAGAACTTAAGGAAGTTCAGAGGAAAAAATAGACAAATATGGCAGCTTTACAACTTGAATCTAAAATTATTTCAAAAAATTAGATTTAACATTGTAAAACTTTTTATAGAATTTTAAAAACAAGCTGTATATAATAGATAATCATGGTTACAGATACAATTATCTTTTAATTTTCTTTTTATAAGGAAATGTTCCTGCCTATTGGTATTGTCAAGTATAGGATAATAAAAAAATATTAAAATTAAAAAATAAAGATCACTTGTTCTGTGTAGTTTGTGATCTATGTAAATTTTTCCAAGTCAAATTAGTTTTAAAGCTTCCCTGCTTGCCTGTTATCTCCCTCTGAACTTCCTTCTATTCATATCTATCCATTAAAAAATGCTTCACTCATTATTTTTTTTTTCCCTTTGGAACCATAATCCATCCTCTTCTCACAAATACTTTCCCCCAAAAAATGAAAAACAAAACCCAGGCCAAACTCTCTCTTACTACAAATTACCATAATTAAGTCAAACAAATTTACTCATTGGCCAATATATTTTTAAGTATACATCTTATTCTATACCTCCAATACATTAACTCTGTCCAGAGGTAGTCAATATGCTTTATCATCTGTTTGCTTGAGATATGGTTGGTAATGTCATTGATCAAAATTCTTAAGTCTTTTAAAGTTGTTTCTCTTTTCAACATAGTCGTATAATTATTCTGATTTTATCCATTTCATTGTTTATCACTTCATAAAAATCTTTCCAGGTTTCTCTGAATCCATCCCTTTCATAATTTGTTATAATGTAATGTTATTACATTTCATTGACTACTATAACTTGTTCATCTCTTCCTCCAGTTGATGGACTCTGTTAATTTTCAGTTCTTTGGTTTAAAAAAAAATTCTACTAACAATATGATTCCCTTCTCTCTTTTATCACTTCAGGGTGGAGGAATGGTAATATTATTGAGTCAAAGGATATGCATAGTTTAGTGACTTGGGAGTTATAGTTCTAAATTGTTTTCTTAATTATCACTCCAGCAACCATAAATTTCACTTTTTGTTATCTTTGCCAAAAACTCTTCCTCTACCCATAATTGAGAAATATATCTTCTGTTCTGATTCTCTCATTTGTTTATAATGTGAACTTTTATACCTGGGTTATATATCCATGTAGGGGCTGTTATGGTATATAATGTGAGTGATTTGTCTGCTGGATTGCTTTTAATTTTCCCTACAATTTTTGTTGAATAATGAGACCAGTAATTGGGGTCTTTGGGTTTATAAAATACTACATTTGTTTATTTTATTGTATATCTAATCTGTTCCAGTGAGCCATTTTTTAAGCCATTACCAAGTGGTATTAATGATTATTGCTTTGCAATGTAGTTTGACATCTGGTATTTCAAGGCTATCTTCCTTCTGACTTTATTTTTATTATTTCCTTTGAGGTTTTTGACTTTTGGTTCTTTAAGATCGATTTTATTATTCCTTTTTAGCTCAATAAAACAACCTATTGATATTTTGATTAGTGTGGCTCTGAATAAATACATTAATTCAAATAATATTGTAATTTTTATTGGTATGACCCAATCTTAAATAATTAAACTTCTCCAAATATGTAGATACATCAGTATTTCTATAGAGTATTAATAGTTATTATTTATATTATTCCAGTTTCTTAACCATGTTACAATATTTCACATGGTTATTTTGAACATAGTTTCTCTTTCTATCTCTTCAGGTTTTTGTTGGTAATAAAAGAATAATATAGTCCATTTAAGCTCTCAGGATCCTTATCCCAATTCCAACTCCCATTGATGAGTTGGGTTCCTAGAACATGACTATATTTCCTTCTCAGGGTTGTAGGGTTCTTCCCTTAGAGGTCAGGAGTGCTACTCTAGTGTTTGAGTTCTAAAACATTCTCCCCACTTCCTAAAATTATCAGTTGAGAATCACTTAGCCAGCCTTAAGTGAATTTTTAGAAAAGGATAAAATAATTAGGTGGTAGAGTAAGAACAGGTGATGCAAAACATCCTCGCCAAAACCTGCTATGTATTCTTCCACAAGTAGAATCCAGGGGAAAGTGAGCTCAAGCTGAAAGTTCGCATGTTATCAATGAGTTAATTCATAGCTCCTGATTGCTGGGAATCTGTTTCTCCAAGGGATTTGTCTTGAGCATGGTGAAACTAGATCCACGATGAAGACATTGATTTCATATGATCTGCAGGTGTGTCTAGCACATGAATGAAAATTCAAACTCTCCACCCCCTACTTGCTATTTCAAATCTCATAAGCAGGGCAGGGGAAAGAAAAGGAGGTTTAATGTGAAGTCAGAACTGAGCTCTCTTACCTTTTCCTTTCTCTACTTCTCTAATTAGTTTTAGGCTCCTCTACAGGGAAGGGTAAATATCCAGGGGACATGTTTTCTCCAATCTGCTGAGTTTACCTGTATTGTATTAGGTGACTGGTGACAGAGAAGATTTTAACTACATCACCCACTTCAGCTCTCACCATATATCTCTCCCACTAGCCTACCTAAGATTTTCAATAGTAAGGTTGAGACCTTACTTACTTACTTACTTTTTAAATGCCTTCTTAAAATCCATTATATTTTAACCATGTTAGAATTAGAGATGTCACATAGACCAGTCAACACATTAATATAGATTCGTTTATTTCATTAAATCTTAAGTATGATCAAGGAAGACAGACCTAACTGGGGCTGCCACAGTGAGGAGCCTGGATGTGTCACAGAGTGATGTGAGAGCACTTGTAAACCATGGAAGGAGAAAAAATGGATAGGACTATTAAGACCAATTTTATCTGATTTTACTATTTTTGCTTGCTGCACAGAATAGCTAACAATTTTTGCTTGCTGCTAGTACAAACACAGCCAACAGAAGTCCCCCTTGAATGAAAAATAAATTTTGGAATAAAGTGGTTTGTAGTTGTATCTTTCACCAGGACATAAACACTTGAGTTTTTTGTTTTCAGTCATTTGGAGGTGGTGAAAATGAGCCAATTTGAGAACAATCAGGGAGTCCCATTCATTTTCATTTAAGTATTGCACAGTTAGTGCAAGAAAGCAATTACCTAAGTGCTAAAACAATAATGGAGAATGTGTGTGGTAGAGAATCAATCCACTACATTAACAACTAATGGCATGCTAAGTATGTATCTATTATTTATCACCTAATTGAGGAGGCCATGCTGCCTAGACTGCAGAGGTACTTGTATACATATGTGTCAACAACCCCACAAAGTTAAAGGATAAAGGAGCCCCAAATACACACAAGCTAACAACAACAATAATAATACCTTTCATTTATGTGTAGTACTATATAATGCACAAAGGCCTGAGACCTTGACATGCATTATCTTATTTGAGCCTCACAACAACATGGGGAGATAAATGGTAGGGGGAAAAAAGGTCTACCAAACCTCCAACTTAAATATCAACATGAACTCCTTCCCCTAAAATTATGCTGCTCTGCTGTGGTTTGTAATAGCTACTAAATCAGAGTTCCTGGAAGTATAAAAAAACAGTAATTTCTAGTTAGGGGAGGAGTATTAGGACCATTTATTCTGGAATTTATTGTATCTAAAATTTTCTGTATTTTTCATAGGTTTTGGATTCAGGATTTTCAGTAATTATAGTTTTGCTTTTTTATTTTATCTAATCTGAATCTAGCGTAAATATTTAAAAGAAATGACATTATGATTTGGAGTTTTAACCTAATGATAATGATGTTATGGAGCTAGAAAGCCAGCTTTATCCAAAAAAAAAAAGAAAAAAAAAAGGGAAGTGTAGAAAATTCTTGATAATTCATTTGTCAGTCATCACATTTCCCTAAATTATAGTAAGTTCAGCTAAAAGTAGGGTTCCTTTTTTTTTCTTGTTTTCCCTGAAATGATTATTTAATTTAGACCTGGCCTTGGGGTTAATGATAATAATATTTTTAAATAATGTTTTTTGGTTTGCAAATTGCTTTCACATTCATTATCTAAGGATCATAAAATCATCATAGCATAATATAATCCTAAGATCCTTACATGATGTATGTGAAAATAATTTGCAAATTTAAAACATTTGATATTCATAAAAAGCCTATGAAAGTAGGTAAAGCAGCCATTAAGACCATTTTACAGATGGGGAAATTAAGAAGGCTTTTAAATCACCCCCACAGTTGATGGGGGCAGTTTAGGAGTACACAGGTGTCAGATCAGAGATACAATGCTAGAAATTCTCAAATAGACCTTATCTTTTTAAAAAAAAATCTTCAAAATACTTAATTCCAAAACATGAACAAAAATAATGCCAATCTTATAGTGCTGAAACTGTAAGTTCTATATTTTAACATAACCAAGATAGCATTTAATATGTTTACATAATAAACACTTGTGAAGATGAAAATTCTCATCAATTACTAATTCACCATGATAATAAAAATATATGTTGATTTAATTTGGAGGTAAAATCAGGCTGAGAACTGGAAGTGACATCTAGTCTCATCCTTTTATTTTATATAGAGAGGATTAATGTTTTGCCTAAAGTCACACAGTATATGAAATAAGCCTTATTTTGACATGCACCCAAACTCAGAAGACTAGGTTCCAGTCAACTTGGATAGTATCAAATTATTAGATGGCTGAACAAAGAGGAAATATATGTATGCACATACACAAACAGTAGTGGTTTGTATCCCATCCTATAAGAAATGTACAGTGACATGACCTCATTGAGTAAGTCTCCTGTAAAATCCCAAAATCCCACAAATCCTCTGTGAACTTTTTTGCATTCTAAGTTACCTTTGGAAAGCAAATGAAGCCTTCTACAAAACTAATAGTAATAGCTGATATTTAACTACTAGGAATGAGGTCTACTGCTCTTCGTTCTTTAATTTCCCCCCATCTTCTGTATGTATGTCTTATATATGTCCTGTATGTAGGGTGGTTCAGGGCAACTTGTCTTTAAGAAATTCAGCCCTGTCCTTCAAGACATAGTTCTGAGCCTTCTCATTATCCATGATTAGAGTGCTGACTATAAAGTTTCAGAGGGGTCAAGTGATTTATAAAGATCACATAGCCAGTAAGTAGCAGATTGAGGAGAGCTGGCTTTAGAATGTAAGCCTTTTGCTGGTAGGGATTATTTCATCCTCTGTATTTGTATTCCCAGTGTTTAGCATAGTGCTTGTCATACAGTGGGTGCTACTTCATACTTGATTAACTTCTCCTATGTACTTTCATTGCAAATACAATTCTACTTCTCTTAATAAAGATACTAGAAAATACCTTCCTTTTCTTTCTTCTTTTCTATTTAAAATTTTTTTTTCTCAATAGGAAAATAACAATTCTAAGACATCACACCTAAGCTTTTGTTATTATTTCACCTAAAACATCCTCCCAGCATAGTTACATAATACTTGTGCCTCCCTTAAACTCTTGCCCATTCTTATGTTGGCAGAGGTTGCTACCCAGATACAAAGAAAAACTTCACTAATGAAGTTAATTATAAACATTTTTACCATATTAAAAAAGTAAGATTTAAAAAATGAAGTTAATAAAGGTTTTGTTTTGAACTCAAAAAAATTTATTTTATCATTTTAAAATTTACTTTCAACTTAAATAATATTTTAAAATTAAACCTATATTTAAGCTCATTGTTTTAGGATTCAATGAAAGTGCTTCAAAATTAAGTTTGCTGCTTTTTATGCCTGGAATGATTAAGTTTTTCCTTGTAGTTAAATAGGTCTCCCCCTCTTCGAACTTGCAAATGGGCCAGCTTGAGCTTCTCTACCATATGCTAACATTTTCTTAATGAAGATTTCCTGTTGAACATTATCATTTTCACTAATGTAAGGACACAGATTAACTATTATACTTTGTCGTTTTGTTAAAACACCATACTACAACTGAATATCTTTTTTCCCCTGAGGCAATTGGGGTTAAGTGACTTGCCCAGGGTCACACACCTAGGAAGTGTCTGAGATCACATTTGAACTCAGGTCCTCCTGACTTCAGGGCTGGTGCTCTAATCACTGCACCACCTAGCTGCCCCTACAACTAAATATCTTAATAAGAAATGCTCTTATATAAACATTGCTTTATTTAACTGTTGAAATTATCTTTCTTAGAGGAAGAAAAGAAAACTTTCAATTGAGTTGGTTTGAACTTCACTATCAATTGTTCAAGCAGGAAGTTCTTAATGTTTTTATAGCTTCAGTTTATAAGCTGTGTAAAAGGAAATACACAGAATAATCCATCTTTTTTTTTTACTTAGATGTTAGCACTAGCTAGTTAATAATTTATAAAATGACATTACCAACATATACATGTGCCCCTACTCTAATCCCATTTTATGAGTACATTAGGCCTTAAAAATTTATTAGCTCATGCAAAATTTTACTGACTCATCCTCTCCCTAAGTGGGTCAAAGGTTAGTATAGTAGCTCATATTTATATGATAACTCACAGTTCTATAATGCTTTATAATTTATAAAATATTTTGCACGTATGATCTCCTTGGATCTTTATAACAAGCCTATGAGGAATGTAGGTAGTATAAACATTATTATCCCCATTTGACTGATTCATAGATTATTTGATGAAGTGGATAGAGAATTGGAATTGGAAGGGACTGAATTTGAATTCTGCCTTACTAACTATACGATCCTGGGCAATTCATTTAATCTCTATCTGTCTTGGTTTCTTTATGTGTGAAATGAGAATAATAATATTTGACCTCACAGAGTAGTTGTGAAGATCAAATAAGACATTATATACAAATAATATTCAGATAATATTATATACAGTATGTTACAAACTTTAAAGTACAACATAAATATGAGTTATCTGTATTAATAATTAGTAAATAATAATATTGGGACAGTTAGGTGACAAAGTGGATAGGACACAGACTGGGGGAAGTCAGGAGGATCTGAGTTCAAATTTGAACCCCAGACATTGAACACTTACTGTGTGACCCTGGGCACTTAACCTCAATTGCTTTATCCCCCAAAAATGTAATTAATAATACTAATAGTGATTAATAAATCTTTATTTTACAGATAGGGAAATGGAGATAAAGTAACATTCAATGTCACATTGTTCATAAGTGACAGAGGTAGCTCTGGGATCTAGATAAATCAAGAGTAAGTAAGCATTAAGTGAGTACTTACTATATGCCAGACATGCTGTAAGATCTGGGAACACAGTCTTAAAAGAGTCTCTCTTTACTCAGAGACAATCAAGGAGTTTACAGAGTAATTGAGAGAAATATTATGCAAAAAACAACACACAAACTATACATATATTACATAGAGTGCCTATATACACATATGTATATGAATTATATATATATGTATGTATGTATACCCACATATACATACACACACATAGGATAAAAAGGAAATAATCATTAAAGGGGATATAGAAAGGGTTTTTAGAGAAGTTTGATTTTAAATGAGATTTGAAGGAAGTTAGAGAAGCTTTTCAATGAAACATTCAGTAAAACATTGAAATTTCCTTTATGCATCCCAAAATATTTCTCTTTTCCTTTATTCTTGCAACTGTCCCACTTCATTTATGATACAGAACCCAGGACAGCAATACCATGTTGTTACTTATTATTATAATATTGGCATAGCTGTCTCTCAAGTATCTCTCTCTATTCACCAAGTTGCATTGTAATTTGATTGTAAATAATAGCCACGCAACAAACTTTTGGGGGAAATGATGCATTTGTTTGTTTATGTTTAAATAGCTTTCTATTTTTTCCAAATACATGCAAAGATAGTTTTCAACATACATCTTTGCAAAACTTTGTATTTCAAATTTTTCTCCTTTCCTCCCCCCTCCTCCTTCCCATAGACAGCAAGCAATACATTATAGTCTAAAGATGTACAATTCTATTATGGAATATTATTGTTCTGTAAGAAATGACCAGCAAGATGATTTCAGAGAGGCCTGGAGAGACTTACATGAACTGATGCTGAGTGAAATGAGCAGAACCAGGAGATCATTATACACGGCAACAACAGTACTATATGACAATTAATTCTGATGGACATGGCTCTCTTCAACAATGATATGTTTCAAACCACCTCCAATTGTTCACTGAAGAAAGCCATATACACCCAGAGAGAGGGATGCGAAATGTGGACCACAACATAACATTCTCATACTCCTTGATTGATGTTTGCTTACATTGTGTTTCCTTTATCTGATATATCGTTTGTGTAGATAAGATTTTTCTTGCACAACAATGATAAGTTTGGAAATATGTATACATATATTCGATTTGCCAATATTTTAACATAATTAACATGTAGTGGATATCCTGCCATCTAGGGAAGGGGTGGGGAAGTTGGGGGGAAAAATTTGTAACGGAAAGCTATGTAAGGGTTATTGTTGAAGAATTACCCACACATATGTTATGCAAATAAAATAAAATTAAAAAAAAAAA